>CM026395.1:37256002-37416990 GCA_014843695.1 Archivesica marissinica
AATAACAATTCTGTATAACTATTCTTTTGTATTATTGGAATTGGGGTAAAAATGGATTTACCCAGCAATTAGGGATATAATAAAATATAACAATGTTGTATACATGTCAAACATGTCATTTCTTGTCATATTATTAACTTACTAAGTCGTTCTTCTAGTATTAATATGTTGTTAAAATGATATAACTCTATTTATGTATAATATCAGTGTCTGTAAATGCAGATAAAAACCCATCTCCCCCATCATGTAATAGAATCGACCGACCTCACAGACGAACCCAACAATATTAAACTATTTTAAAATAGTTCCATATACTTTTGTTATATTTGTTTATTTATAATAGTCCGTTAAGTTTAGGAACATCAATCCATGGGGTGAAATGTTAGTGAGTTGTTATTGGGAAAATATGTTTGGTGTTGGGCGTTGTTGGCAAAAAAAATCACTACACAGTAATTGTATACATACATGTACAATTTAATAAAAAATAGCGCCATTTTACGGAGAACAGAATAAACCAGGATTTCATGTTTTGCAGCCTGTGATGTAATGTTAGCAACGTTATATGTCTAATAATAATAACAAGTAAGTAATATCGTTTTGATTTAGAAATATTTCTTTATGATACTGGAAGATAGATGTAGTCTGTTTGGTGTAATTATTATTAGAACCTGTGTTTCAATGTTGACCTACTTTCCAGAAATCATAGCATTCACTTGATTCAGTTACATTGAACTGCTTTGTACGTAACATCCTTTTCTCGACCAGTCAATCAGATCCCGATATATATTTGTCATTTATCAGAGATAAACCCATTTATCTTGAAGGTTGCAACATATAAATATTGCAACACGGTCCTGTTACATAACGGCATTAACAATTTAATGCGTATTATTTATCATAGACTTGAACTGTGGTGGGTGGGGTATTTTGTTAAAACATATTAAAATTGTGTTCCCGTGATACATCATTACATTCCGGTATCAGTATGTTAATATACTATTATTATATTGTGTTTGTGTATTTATATGTATGTGTTTTTGCATTGTTTAATGCATTTAATGAGTTTGGGTATGTTGGGATCTTTTAAAAACTTTACAATTATGTACACCTGTGTCCTGGATTTCCCATGGAATTGTTGAAGAAAAATGGGTGGCGTCCTTGTAGTAATATTTAGACTTGAAAAATGTGACCTTTTACTATCCAGGCACAGGCACAAGACACACTGTTTTGCCCTATGGTCATATAGTAAGTAACATTAATATATGACCATAGGCCAAACAATGTTTTTTTGTGTTGTACCTGTGTATCACTAATCCAGGCATTTTTCAAATTCTAAATGCTAAACCTCAATTATATATTTTATGTAGAGATCTTATATATATATTGTATAATTATATATCAGTTAGATATATAGGACTAGCGTCCTTGGTCCATTGGTAGAGCGTCGGATTTGGTATGGAACTGTCCCGGGTTGTATGATCGGTCAGGTCACATATGTAGTGTCATTGTTGGCTGTTGCAAGGCACCTAACACACATTGCTTAGTATTTGTCGGCTAACCCTGACCATGAAAACATGGCTAGGTCCGTGCAAGGGGTTTGATATTAATGGAACATACATACAAAAAAGTAAAATGGTGCAGGGATTGAATCCACGACCACCCGCTTGCAAGTTGGCTCTCCTAAGTGGGCATGTGCAGTCTGATGTATAGACTGTGCCGAATCGCTACACTTCTCCCTCCTGTTCTTTGTAAATGTACAGACAAGTATGAGGTGCTGAGAATTACTCGCAAAATAAAGCTACTCATTGTCCTTTACACCATCAACAACACTAAAGATAACCGATGCCGCTACATTGTAAATACCCCTGGCAAGGCAAACGTTTCTTTCCTATGCTTTAAGCAGAAAATGTCATTCACACGCTATATCTGCAATGACTTCTAATTATACAACAACAACACCAATGTTTATTTAGCAAATCCACATAATATATGCCTTTGACTAACGACAAGGAGTGTAGCAAACATGTTTAACTCCCTGAAAACCTGTGTCCTGGGGGCTTGAACACATGGCTGCCGCCTTGCAAGCCTTCCACACTTCCAACTGGATTAACCAATTAACTGGGCAGTCTGAAGAACCGACACCAACTAAAGTAATTGCAATGTTATAATAATCACTGATAAGATTAGACAGTTTAGCATTTCATAACTGTCGATTTATATGCAAAACACACCTTTTATTCTACTAGGTTGACATCACAATGTCCAGGAAGTGGAAACACAGCGTGGTAGACTCGGTTCCAGACAACATGCTACATTGCCTCTGTCGCTAACACAATTATGATACAAAGATGATGATGCAGCGCAATTTGTAATGGATGGGTTCCACCTTGGTTGTGTTGACTTAGACAAGGGAGCGGCTGGGAACCTGTCAAGCCGGAACTGTCCACCAGACTGTATAGATGTGATGACTGAAACCCATCATTATCAAAAAAGGGTAAATTACTGTGCAGACTAGTAATAATTATATCTGCATTTAACTCAGCTCAATAATTTTATAATTTTAGCAGTCAACAATTTATTAATGTGTTTTTCTTGTTTGTAGTTTAGGGGGGTATTCAAGAAATAGTCAAGTGATTTTCATTAGTATTGTGTCATTATTAATCTACACTACTGAAGCACCTCATTGAAAATTATATTTTTTGATGAATAAACCTGCGTCTTTTGAGTGAAATCTGGCTGGATGCGGTAAACGTTTTGTGAAATTATTATATAACATACATATATACATGCATTTTTTTTTAAATTGTGATTTATTTGAAGAACACTTATTATATATATAAAGACTCTGGATAGGCGCTATAATTGGAACATATTTCTTTACAATTGTTGCATATAGGGCCACTTTATTGATCAGTGCGAAATCTGACGTCCTACTGAATAGAATCCCTGAACTACCATTTATATATTAGTACCTCCAAACACTTCATATCCCAGTGTTACTATTCCTGAATACTCCCAAAAAGTATATACATCTTAAGTTGTTTCTTCTGTTTTATCTGTGTTTTCTTTGCTCAACATGCTATCAGTTTCCAAATGGAAAATTCAATTTCTCAGCAAGACAAACTAATATTAATTTGTTTTTCAATGAGTAAATACTCAAAAAGGGTGACAGCACTTTAACTGGGCATGGGTTTCGTCGACATGTGTATTACCCTGCTCCTGTTAAAACAACTCACTGGTGTACATGTTTTATTATTTTTAGGACATTCCAACCTAGGATGTTAAGTTACAGATTCAAGCTCAATGGCATTCCTTGGATTTCATCATGGTGTAAGTATTTGCCAAAACAATCCACATGTTGTTTATACAAATTTAGTTTAACTTGATTGCGAAACAAGTTCCTACAACTTATATTAACCCTTTCCCCCATAGAAGCACCTCTTGCTGCCATTACGACATACATTGACAATGTAGTAGCCAAAGCAATGTTCATAATGCAAGCCAGAATCTCATGTTTTCCCAGTAATATCTATGGAGTTGGGATAGATATGGTGACTACTTATCCACTGCACTATAATTAAATGGCTGTCGTTTGTATGGAGATATAATAGTATACTAACCTAAATCTCTATGAAGGAAATGGTTAATCCATCGCCACAAGGCAGATAAGACAATAATTATGTGAAATTTAAGTGCATTGCCTTGCAATTGTAACTGCGAATTCCACTTCTACATTCTCTGTAATTTTATTTTCATTATTTAATACCCTTTGTTAGTAGCATCTCTGTATATTTAACACGCATTACTTAATGGTCTCCGTCTGCCAGTCACAAATTTGTGTCCTCTCAAATCTCTTGAACCGCTGGAGGAATCCTATAATCACTTGACATGTATGTTGCTCGAGATGATGTGCAGAGCATATGTTTCAGGCATGTCGGGTAATGTTGATACATGTATGTGTGAAAAATAGGGCTGCCACCTGTACAGATTTTTGTAAACGTGTACACGATCCTTTGTACACGGCATGACATCATTTACACTGTTTATTTGCCATGATTATTTCCCGGCCAACCTTGACATGTACTAGGTCTCACAAAATTCAGTGAAACGGTCGATGCTATGATTTTATTACGTCACTAAGCTTCATTATACGATGTCATCAATTAAGATAGTGTACACGGTTACTCAATTAGTACACTTGTATTGCCATGACACGACACGGCTCCGTTTACACGTGTAACCGTGAAAACCCTAGTGAGAAATACTCCTCATGTCAGACACATCAGATTTTGTATGCATTTTAATCATTTGTCTGACCAGTGTCAAACTATTAATATCACAATATCATGGCCTGTAATTGGTGCCTATGGTACCAAAACAGTTTGTAGTGAAACTCAGATTACATATGTTGATGATAATATGAAGAAATTGTCATTAATATGCAACGGATCGACATAACATTTAGTTTCAGTCCTTGTATATACAAGCCTGCCATAATTGAATTGTGCCAATGTCTGAGGTTTTTAAAATCACAAAAGTTAGTATGCGAGGAAGATAATTCGAATTCACAAATGGAGCGACAAACAATAAACCTGAAGATCCTGCCGTTGTCACCACTTTCGAATAAGCACTGCTGCATAAAATTATGTAGATTCAAACATAAAAATAGTACGTCCAGGATTATAAAACTATTTTCAAATTCTGTACCATAGTGTTAGGTTGATACCCAGAATCAGCCAATCAAAAATGCTTGATATTCATCTTGAGAGTTGAGAATGTTTATCATTTTGGAACATGTCGTAGCATTTACAATTGTATATGATGGGGAGGAGAGTTGGGGGGTTACAATTGACTGATCAGTGATGTGGTATGGTCCACAAGGTAATGATCATCCTGAAAGGTAACGGCCATGATGTGGGATAGGTCATGTTGATTGTAGCAATTACGAAATATTCATCTCCATGTTTGGCTGAAGTTTATCACAACTTTGTGATTTATTGACAATTTGTTCTCACCATGTTCTTTGCCAGTATTGTCTGCCGTTTTTTCTTAATCGCTTCTCAAAACTTATACTTGATTCCACGAAACTGCCAATTGCCATTCAATATATCTACCATTTTAAATTCATTTACTATTTCTATTATAATTCCCATAATTTTTGATGATTTTAATATTTCCAATATGGTGGATTATTTTTGCAAGTACCAGGAACATGTAGATAGGATCCTGGAAATACACATGAAGTCTAGCATTCAACAAACTCAGAGATTGGTCCACATTATAGATTTGTCCGATCAGATCATGTTTCCAAGAACCCACGTTATTGTAGTGCACACATAGTACTCGCAGTAAAGCCACTAAAAATTATAATACCAACATTTTTGTTCCTGTATTTATTTTTGAATTCCAGTGATTTTGACACTAATGCCAGAAAGCCAATGTCAATTACAGTAATCTACAGCTATTGGGCCTGTATATACAATAACAAGAATTTATATATTGTCTTTTACAGGAATACATATTTGCTGCAGATGGTCACAGATGTTCGGTTGTACTGTATCATTCCGTATGTGAACAGTCAAATGTGTCATAGTGGTTGTCTGTGATGAGACATAGCAAAATAATAAGATGATCATTGTACCATTTATTGTGATTTATGGAAAACACTCGATACAGTGTCTTGAATGTGTTGGAATATTAGTGAAATACATGTCACGATAGAGAGCAATAACATATTTATTTACTGTAGGCTATGCAGGTCAATTTGGTTTAACATTTAAACATACATTCTTGAACACAGTAGTTGAAGTTATACTTCTCTGTAAATTTTCGAATTTCTAACTGTATGAATAGTGTGAGAATAAGTTAGGAATAAGTGACTTCTTCCCAAGATTTCAGCCAAGCTTAATCACTGACTGCCTGACCCAAACAGCCATCAATTAATTACATATTTAAATTATGTAGAAATATTTCCCAACCACTTGACCTGTTTACTCCTACAGATTGGCGGTAGTTTCTATGGAAAACAAGTGGAAATTACGCACAATGTTCAAAATAGCCGTTATCCATTTTCGATCATTAGTTTATTTCCGTCAATAACCTTTTACGATGTTTAAAGCGGACATCACAATATAGCATCCCCTCGTGTAGTTTATAGATGCGTAAATCTTGAAAAACTTTAGCAAGTGTTGAAGAAACTACATACAATGTATATGGTTACCGCTCGTCCGACGTCGTCACAATGAACATGTTCAAGCGTCTTCTCCTCAGCAACCATAGGGTCTATAGTCACCATTTATGATTTAGTATTTACTTGTTATCATGGTACAAATTCTTCCATCTCAAAATATTACAAATTCTTCGGAAAATCTACCACCGACATTTAGTAAGATTGATCAATGTATGATATTCATAGTTGTTGCATGACACCCTTGTGTGAACAATGGAGTCAGGTGAGCGATATAGGGCCATCGTGGTCCACTTTATTTTTAATAAACTAAAACATCATAAATATTTGCTCAAGTTGTTAGAAATGTATAATTTCTTATGCAATTGCATATGTATTTAGACTACATGTATATAAATAATGTTCATCAATGTTTTATGATTTGCATCTTTTTGAATATCTGTGTAGAAACATTGCTGTCATATACTATGATGATATTTGTAGTATCTTACTTGCATTAAACATGTTTATTTCTTAATATTGTTATTAAGTGATTCCCTGATGCAAATCCCCAATCCAGGTCACAGATGATAACACAACTGTTGACTATAGAAATTCCTTGTTTTTTCCCACCAGACTGTTGGCATACATGTATTTATAAACATGGACAAAATGACTTGGTAGCAACATTTTGTCAATATATATATACTGAGTCAAAAAAGAAACGATACCTGGTGTTTATGTGTCTATAATTTTAACATTTATTAAGAAAATTCTTTGAAAATTTATAAGATGATAGTCCAACATGTTTGAAAGAGGAGCACATAGAGCATAATGAGCCTCCGAAACTGTCTGCTGCGTGATGACGTAATTCGTCGGACAGGGGTCTAATGGAGTTGTCACACAGACGTCAATACCGAGTATGGGCACCATTTGCGTCTCACTGCAATGCACCGCCGTCGAACGGAAGAGTGTCTGAATCTCTTGCTGGTCAATATTTGTCCACTCCTGACGCAAAACATCCCTCAGTTGGTTTAACGTTACCGTCTGACGCGGCGGTCTAACGTATCCCACAAATGTTCTATGGGTGACAAAGCAGGCCACGGCAGGGTTTCAATATTGTTCTGCTCCAATAATGTGGTGGAAATCCGAGCAGTATGACACCTGGCGTTGTCCTGTTGGAACAGTGTGACGTTTCTGTTGGCGTTAAAGAACGGCACAACAACTGGCGCAAGGATCTCATCACAGTACGCTGGGCGTTTAGGTTCCCGTCCACCACTAACAGTTCAGTGCGACTGCCGAAGGTGATACCGCCCCACGCCATAACGCTTCCGCCCCGAACAGATCGACCTGACGTACACTCCGTGTCAGGATGGGTCCAACGTATGGCCGATAGGCACGAATGCCACGTTCACCGAGCCGGTTCCTGGCTGTTTGTGCACTGATGCGATTGTTGGTCATCCCAGGAGTAACGGCAGCTGTGTGCGTAGCAGGTAGGAACCGGTGACGTCCGAATGTGACGGTCCTGTTCACGCGTCATCACACGTGGTCGACCAGATCTTGGACGATCGTCCACCGATCCATGTGTTCGATAACGTCGAAGTAGACGTGTTATCGTGATCCGCGTAACCCCGAGTCGATTTGCGACGTCACACTGACGTAAACCGCCGTCAATCATGCCAATGGCACGCATTCTCTGATTGCGGTTTAGCCTAGGCATTTTGTTAGAGGTAGCAATGGGTATGTAAGGTGTTTTTCCTCGATGATAATGCAATACCAGTACAATAAACCGGTTTTCCGATTTGTACATGTGTAGGAAGTTGTCTTTGTTGAGGAGCACGTGCAAATCGGAAATTCGGCGCTCCAGGATTATCAGGTGTTTATTTACCTGTGTTTATGGTTGACTGACGTTGCAATAAGATACCCGGTACTGATACGTAATAATATATTAAACCTTTCTATGGTTTTACGTCATTTTTAGTTTGGTATCGTTTCTTTTTTGACTCGGTATATATGTTTTTATGTCTTAATGTATTTTACCTAACCACTGCTTCCTAATTTTTAATTTCCATTAACTGCTACTTTCTTGTCTAACCTTTCACCCCTATTTACAGGTCGAATATACAAATGTAGGTTTCCCCTACCACCCATCACCACTTATGCAAGTGACCTAGCATATTGAATATACATTAAGAGTTAAAGGCATTCTTTAGCTAAATTGGTTTATATACATGTAGTCAGTGCAACAACCCTTTTCTAAATCACTGTCGACATGTTTGCTATATTGTCGTTTCTTGTGCATAACAGTAATCCATGCATAGTTATTCTTAGTATAAATAGTGTGTGTTTTACGTTTATTTATCGTCGTTACCGGTTGCCCATATGAGCGACGCCTCCTGAAGAGATTAGTCATTTTAGATTTTGGAGGATAGTGCAATGATACAGACATAGACCCATTCCATAGTCTCCTCTTGTTCTTTTACGTGCACAGTGTAAAGCACCGACACGAGACCTCGGTTTAACGTCCCATCTGAAAGACTGTTAATTTTATTATGGTCAGACGGGGGATCGAACCTGTGATCCATGGATTACCAGTCGAGCGTGTTACCACTGGACTACAGATCCACCTAAATGGTGTCCACACGTTGGTTGTTTTATATGCCTGTTGTATAGCAACGAGGCGAGTCTCTCGTTTATAGTCCCATCTGAAAGATTTGATATTGAGAGGGTCAGGCTCATCAATTTTAGATGATGTTTATTTTAAACGTTTTAGAAAACTTAGTCGCCCAAATGCGATGGCGATTTTTAAATATGGGGGGTTGAGATGTCTTGCTAATATATACATCCATTCTCTAACCCCTACATTGTTATTTATAGCAGATGAGTATTGCTATGGCAACAATTGTTGTCATAGCTTTTCTTGTGTTTATTTATTTCATCGCAATCTGCCGGCCACATTAAAGATGCCTTCTGAAGATATGAGTCTCTTTATGTTTACGTGCACAGTGTAAAGTAACTAAGCCAGACCTGGGCTTACAAGTCTCTTCCGTAAGACTGGCAGTTACTTTAGTATGGCTTAACGGGGATTGAACACACGAGTCTAGCATACGAACCATTGTACCATTGACCAGCTCTATTATATTGTGCATATCGCTGTATTGTACTGTGTGTACTGTACTGTACTGTAGTACTGTACTGTACTATATTGTATTGTATTGGCTGTTATGTCAGTGACTACAACAGTGGTGTTTATTTCGAAAAAGCGTTCAAGATTACTGTTTGTGTATTTAACTGGTGTGTGTGTGTGTGTTTACGCAACTTGTTAGACCTTTGACAGCAAGAAAACAGCACGAACGTAACACAAATATTTATAACGATGATTTGAGACAACAGGTTGTTGCGGATTTGGAGGAATTTTTCAAGCTGAAACAGTTGAAGAGAAATTTTACACCAGGTGCTGAGTGGATAGATGAAAACACACGAAAATGGTCCGAACTGATAATTGTGTTTCATTAAAAGATGTGTCGAACAAAAAGCAGTTTGCTCTTAACTGAGATATTAAAGATTTGCTCGATTCTGTGGGTAAAGCTATCGACCTTAGAGAGGCCTCTAAAGTTAGTGAATTTCTGAAGGAGGCTAATAAGATTAAATGCAGGAACAAACTAATTAGAGTTCGCCCGCCGGGTTCAGCACTATAACTGATTATGAGCTTTATGATGTGGCCAGCGATTCTGTGAGAAAAAGATAATTCGTAGGGCAGAGGAAAGGGTCAAATCCAAAATTGATAAGAAACATAAATCTGAGAGCATGAATTACATTCCATGGCTTTAGATATCTTTTCTTTATGTGCTGCACACTGTATTTCTCTGGAAATAATGTGGATTAGGTGTGACAAAAATATGCAGGCAGATGAAATCAGTCGATGTATTGATTATGACAATTACGGAGTCAGCATCGAGTTTTTTTAGTACATTGACAGTATGATATTGATAGGTGTGTCAATGAACACAATACGAAGCTAAAACGTTTCAACTCCATTATCTTCTCCCAACTGACAGCAGCTGTATACGCCTTTTCTTTAAACGGGAGTGACTGCAACAACTGGCTGTGTCCACATATTTGTCTCATTCCAAAAGCTTTGAATCATTTTTTGTCGTGCTAATGGAACGCTAGTGGCCCCTTATTGGCCGTCAAGTCCCCTTTTCCCAATGGTAGTTGGGAAAGATTCAGTTCTGTATAAGTATATAGCTGATGTTTTGCTTTTTAAGAGTATAGAAGCAATTTACATTCAAGGTAAAACTAAAGAATCCATTTTCGGAGCTGACAGGTTTACAAGCAAAGTTTTAGTTGTTATAATTAAGTGCAATGTGTAGGCCACGCGAATATTCTAGCTGGTTTGTACTGAAAAATGTACATGTATATTTACATTCTGTCAGTTTGTTATGTACATGGGTGTACCTCAGCTCGCGGTGGGGATGTCAACAATTCCTTATATTCCATCTATATCTTTAAAGTTGGACTTGTGTAACGATTAGAGAGAAAAATGAGTCTTTTTTCCATGTAATTCTCTCCATAGCTCCGTTTCTTTGCAACAAAAAAATAAATGAATATATCACGTTTAGAATGTTTCAATCAATTGCGGGCATAAAACCCCAGGACATTCGCATACGGTTTAATTACGTTTTTCTGAGCTATATAATTCTAATATTCACGAGTGATTATGTAAATACATTTGACGTGACGTTGCAACAATACTGTCAATACGTGACATGTTCAATGACGCGGTGCCTACGTTGACTGGTAACAAGATTTCCTTCATTTACATAAATATACCACATTGACGAAGGCGACGGAAATGACTTGAAAACAAGTCAGGGACACATAACTGGATTGTGTGCGCGTGATTAGGTATGATTAGCATATAGCAGACGGTAATTACACATATATTAGCATATTAGTTACTGGGGGGGGGGGGGGCTATATCAAATAATGATATACATAGTAATATTCCTAAGGACGGATGGGCTATGCTTGTTTGTTTTGCTTAGGGGGTTTAAAGTCACCCATACTTATGTTATATGGTTATTATTTGGTGGACGAAGCCTCCGGGTGCCCCTCCAAACAGTATTTAAGGCACAAACGGTCACCCGCGTAGAATTAGATATTCCACAGGCCTGCTGGATAACATCCTCAATTGAGAAGCATTGGACCCCCAGTGGGATTCGAACCTGGCAAGTGGTTTGAAGTCAACGATAAGCTATGCACTATGGACTACAGATCCGTCTGTGCACTATGTTTACATTTACATGCTGTACTTTGATGTCGATGAATATACAAAGCCTACTAGTGTATCATATCGTTTGTATCGAACAAAGTCTTCACTATAGCTGTCGTTGCATACATCGACGGCCCTCTGCAGTAGTGCATTTCTATCGCTGATAACTAGAATGCACAAGCAGTTTGCCTCGGTAATTACCTAAACGCCAAAAAAAAACACATTGATCAGTAGTGGTTGCTAAATCAGATATAATGAAGAGTTTTGGTGCGGCAAATGAATAATTGTATGTGCTCGTTATAACGGGTTAATAGTCTCCGCTCAATCACACAGTCTAGCTGGATAGAAACTATGAAGGACATGTCTAGTTTTCTATAACCTTCGTTGCCAGCTAAATTCAGATTGAAATTCAGAATATATATATATTTGTCCTCTTAGTTGGAATCCTTCATTTTTACAGTTGTTTTCTAACCAGATGTTGCTGTAGGATTAATGTAATTAAAAATCATGTTAATTAAATGATAACAAATATTTACAGTCAATACTTAGTATGCATTGGATATACTGTAGGATATCTGTCGAGATAATTGAATAATTGCGATGGAAATCGATAGCATGTGGTGCAAAGGAAACCACGATAAAAACAGAGGAAATCAAAATGAATTAAGAGGACAAATCGACTTTTAAGAGTATTCAGAGGGCAATACCTATCTAATGTTTCTCATTAGCTACATAATTACGACCGGACTTGGTACGTCCAGTTTGGACGGACTTAGTACGTCCAGTTTGACTGGACTTGGTATGTCCAGCTTGGTCTGGTGTCCCTTGTATCTAAGTTGGTTAGTCATCCACTGGTACATTTATAATGTGTGTATTGTATGTTAGAAGGTTTCACGCCCACATAGACACTACGTTACCTGGATACGACCATTTTGTTCTGTATGTTAGAAGGTTACACGCACACGTAGACACTACGTTACCTGGAGACGACCATTTTGTTCTGTATGTTAGAAAGTTACACGCACACGTAGACACTACGTTACCTGGAGACGACCATTTTATTCTGTATGTTAGAAGGTTACACGCACACGTAGACACTACGTTACCTGGAGACGGCCATTTTGTACTGTATGTTAGAAGGTTACACGCCCACATAGACACTACGTTACCTGGAGACGGCCATTTTGTACTGTATGTTAGAAGGTTACACGCACACGTAGACACTACGTTACCTGGAGACGGCCATTTTGTACTGTATGTTAGAAGGTTACACGCACACGTAGACACTACGTTACCTGGAGACGGCCATTTTGTACTGTATGTTAGAAGGTTACACGCCCACGTAGACACTACGTTACCTGGAGACGGCCATTTTGTCTTGTATCGACTAGCGATAGTCGTCCACTATGACACCTACGTTATCTTGAACTGGTCGTTCTGTGTTGTATTTTAGAGCGCAAGACATTCACCGATATCAACATTCGATCAGTGTTTTATGTTATGGCATCATTCACTCATTCAGTACAATGTCTGATGATATATTAGATTTACAAATATCAATTGAATTACTTCGTAATATGTGTCAATTGTACTAGATATACTCTGGGGAATCCAGTTCTCAATCTTATGTATACAAATACTTATTTATTAAACTCCGTCCAATCATTGGACAACGTCATTAAACAGTTTTTACGTTTGTTGTTCGATGGTTAAAGCGATACTACATCGGTGAAAAAGCATATTTCTACAGAATGTTAGTTTATACAAAATTATTTTAGCTCGATTGCGAACAAAGTTCTTACAACTTATACTAATTACTATCGAGACCTCATTCCTGATAGAATCCATCGCCACGAGAGAGAAAAAGAAGAAGCAACGTGGAATTGCCTAAGAGCACAATAGTAACGGCTCCAGCGGGACTCGAACTCCGGGCTTTTCGCACCTGAAGCGAACGCGCTATCATGACTTCTACAGAATAAGCAAATAAACAAAGGATGTTTGTTGGCAGAGAGCAAAATAATGTAAATATGTTCAACATGCATGCGTAATATAACGCGTGTATCCTGAATAACATGATTTATGGTACAGATTTACCGTTATATCTCACATGTGTGCGTATGCATATTTATGACGTGTTGTATATACTCCAATAATAAACAAACGTTAAGTTAGGAGCTTGGCTGACCGTTATATGAAATCCTAATGTAGTGTTTGAGAGTTTGTAGACTGCCAAAAAAACACTGAGTATTGGTCGAACGTTTGTGTTCGAATTACTTCGGAAGAATGTGTAGGGGTAATGTTATTTATACGTAAAGAAATGCATTTTTGGCTTTTTGTGATGTAATGTCGCTCTCGATAACGTTCTCACATGAGAAGAATTCGACACCCCCCCAGTGGGAATAGAACATACAGCTGTGAGGGGCACATGACTTGACGTCGACAAGTCACTTGAAGTCAACGTCCTTAACCACTCGACCACGGCGGCAAATTAGTTTAAGTCGATAATACACATGTAAACGTGTATGTTGTCGGCTGTCGCATATCTTCTCACTATATGGCAATGTCCACTGATTCACTTGCGTTATCTGGAGCAGGTCATTTGACTTTATAGGGATATAGAGATACGTTATTTAGAGTCAATCGTTTTGTTTAGTAAATTAGGGATTAGAAAAACATCTACACTGGCGTTATCTGGAGGGCCGCATCTACGGAGACACTGGCGTTATCTGGAGGGCCGCATATATGGAGACACTGGCGTTATCTGGAGGGCCGCATCTACGGATACACTGGCGTTATCTAGAGGGCCGCATCTACGGAGACACTGGCGTTATCTGGAGGGCCGCATCTACGGATACACTGGCGTTATCTAGAGGGCCGCATCTACGGATACACTGGCGTTATCTGGAGGGCCGCATCTACGGATACACTGGCGTTATCTAGAGGGCCGCATCTACGGATACACTGGCGTTATCTGGAGGGCCGCATCTACGGAGACACTGGCGTTATCTGGAGGGCCGCATCTACGGATACACTGGCGTTATCTGGAGGGCCGCATCTACGGAGACACTGGCGTTATCTGGAGGGCCGCATCTACGGATACACTGGCGTTATCTGGAGGGCCGCATCTACGGAGACACTGGCGTTATCTGGAGGGCCGCATCTACGGATACACTGGCGTTATCTGGAGGGCCGCATCTACGGAGACACTGGCGTTATCTGGAGGGCCGCATCTACGGATACACTGGCGTTATCTGGAGGGCCGCATCTACGGAGACACTGGCGTTATCTGGAGGGCCGCATCTACGGAGACACTGGCGTTATCTGGAGGGCCGCATCTACGGAGACACTGGCGTTATCTGGAGGGCCGCATCTACGGAGACACTGGCGTTATCTGGAGGGCCGCATCTACGGAGACACTGGCGTTATCTAAAACATCTACGGATACACTGGCGTTATCTAAAAACATCTACGGATACACTGGCGTTATCTAAAAACATCTCCGGAGACACTGGCGTTATCTAAAAACATCTACGGATACACTGGCGTTATCTAAAAACATCTACGGAGACACTGGCGTTATCTGGAGGGCCGCATCTACGGAGACACTGGCGTTATCTGGAGGGCCGCATCTACGGAGACACTGGCGTTATCTGGAGGGCCGCATCTTCTTTTATGTTTTCCAATGAATGATAGAGTTTTCTCGGTGAAAGAAGCTCCACCTTACACCGCTTTGAAACAGTGAGATATGGCATTTTCGCTGCCACCGGTTGAGTTTCGTATTCCTGCGCAGTTAGATGTACTACTGGATTTGAGCTATTTTCTGAATATTATGAACAGTTAATTATTAAGTAATATATTCTATACTGTAGTTTTTAATTTTGACAGCAAACAGAAACTAACTTGAAATTATACCGAACATATTTCTTATTATGGACGTTCGCACTAAAGGGCAGTTAAAATGAATACAATTTGAAAACAACTATTATATTAGCCAAAATCATTGGAAATCATAAAAGGAGATTTTCAAATATCCTCTATGTCTTGTATATTATAGGGTGTAATATCAGACTGTATGTGTTTGAATTTAACGTTTAAACTTTATTTATTTTACAACGATTGCGAAACAAACTTTAACAACTTATATTAACCACTCTCGTTGGCTCGGATGAAAGCGTAAATGTGGTCATTCGTGTGTGAGGAAACCGGAGTAGCCTACCCGGAGAAAACCCACCTGTCCGATCTGGCGACAATCGTACCATCTCACATACTTCCCGGTTCGAGGATCGAACCCTGATCGCATTGGTGAGAAGCGAGCACGCTAACCACTGCGCTAATCTGACATCCATTGACGTTTGAACAACCAGAGCAGCTTTGAAAGGCTTCATAGTTTATTTCAAACAATATACATATTACACACAATTTAGATACATGAATCAAAATACAGTCTACATCCGTTATGTCGAGTTCTCCGGTTATCTTGAAGTCGGATCAAAGTCCAGTTTCAGACAGTATTTTACATATAACTGAATCTGTTTATATCGATTTTCGTTAAGACATCATATGTCTAGTATGACCCATGTATAAATACCCGATAGTATGTCTAGTATGTCCCACGTATAAATACCCGATAGTATGTCTAGTATGACCCATGTATAAATACCCGATAGTATGTCTAGTATGTCCCATGTATAAATACCCGATAGTATGTCTAGTATGTCCCATGTATAAATACCCGATAGTATGTCTAGTATCTCACATGTATAAATACCCGATAGTATGTCTAGTATGACCCATGTATAAATACCCGATAGTATGTCCCACGTATAAATACCCGATAGTATGTCCCAGTATAAATACCGATAGTATGTCCCATGTATAAATACCCGATAGTATGTCCCATGTATAAATACCCGATAGTATGTCCCATGTATAAATACCCGATAGTATGTCCCATGTATAAATACCCGATAGTATGTCCCATGATAAATACGATAGTATGTCCCATGTATAAATACCCGATAGTATGTCCCATGTATAAATACCCGATAGTATGTCCCCATGTATAAATACCCGATAGTATGTCCCATGTATAAATACCCGATAGTATGTCTAGTATGCCCATGTATAAATACCCGATAGTATGTCTAGTATGTCCCATGTATAAATACCCGATAGTATGTCCCATGTATAAATACCCGATAGTATGTCTAGTATGTCCCATGTATAAATACCCGATAGTATGTCTAGTATGTCCCATGTATAAATACCCGATAGTATGTCCCATGTATAAATACCCGATAGTATGTCTAGTATGTCCCATGTATAAATAGCCGATAGTATGTCTAGTATGTCCCATGTATAAATACCCGATAGTATGTCCCATGTATAAATACCCGATAGTATGTCTAGTATGTCCCATGTATAAATACCCGATAGTATGTCTAGTATGTCCCATGTATAAATACCCGATAGTATGTCCCATGTATAAATACCCGATAGTATGTCTAGTATGTCCCATGTATAAATACCCGATAGTATGTCCATGTATAAATACCCGATAGTATGTCCCATGTATAAATACCCGATAGTATGTCCCATGTATAAATACCCGATAGTATGTCTAGTATGTCCCATGTATAAATACCCGACAGTATGTCCCATGTATAAATACCCGATAGTATGTCCCATGTATAAATACCCGATAGTATGTCTAGTATGTCCCATGTATAAATACCCGATAGTATGTCTAGTATGTCCCATGTATAAATACCCGATAGTATGTCTAGTATGTCCCATGTATAAATACCCGATAGTATGTCTAGTATGTCCCATGTATAAATACCCGATAGTATGTCTAGTATGTCCCATGTATAAATACCCGATAGTATGTCTAGTATGTCCCATGTATAAATACCCGATAGTATGTCCCATGTATAAATACCCGATAGTATGTCACATGTATAAATACCCGATAGTATGTCCCATGTATAAATACCCGATAGTATGTCCCATGTATAAATACCCGATAGTATGTCCCATGTATAAATACCCGATAGTATGTCTAGTATGACCCATGTATAAATACCCGATAGTATGTCCCATGTATAAATACCCGATAGTATGTCCCATGTATAAATACCCGATAGTATGTCTAGTATGTCCCATGTATAAATACCCGATAGTATGTCTAGTATGTCCCATGTATAAATACCCGATAGTATGTCTAGTATGACCCATGTATAAATACCCGATAGTATGTCCCATGTATAAATACCCGATAGTATGTCTAGTATGTCCCATGTATAAATACCCGATAGTATGTCCCATGTATAAATACCCGATAGTATGTCTAGTATGACCCATGTATAAATACCCGATAGTATGTCCCATGTATAAATACCCGATAGTATGTCTAGTATGTCCCATGTATAAATACCCGATAGTATGTCTAGTATGACCCATGTATAAATACCCGATAGTATGTCCCATGTATAAATACCCGATAGTATGTCTAGTATGTCCCATGTATAAATACCCGATAGTATGTCCCATGTATAAATACCCGATAGTATGTCTAGTATGTCCCACGTATAAATACCCGATAGTATGTCTAGTATGTCCCATGTATAAATACCCGATAGTATGTCTAGTATGTCCCATGTATAAATACCCGATAGTATGTCTAGTATGACCCATGTATAAATACCCGATAGTATGTCTAGTATGTCCCATGTATAAATACCCGATAGTATGTCTAGTATGACCCATGTATAAATACCCGATAGTATGTCTAGTATGTCCCATGTATAAATACCCGATAGTATGTCTAGTATGTCCCATGTATAAATACCCGATAGTATGTCTAGTATGTCCCATGTATAAATACCCGATAGTATGTCTAGTATGTCCCATGTATAAATACCCGATAGTATGTCTAGTATGTCCCATGTATAAATACCCGATAGTATGTCTAGTATGACCCATGTATAAATACCCGATAGTATGTCTAGTATGTCCCATGTATAAATACCCGATAGTATGTCTAGTATGTCCCATGTATAAATACCCGATAGTATGTCTCACGTATAAATACCCGATAGTATGTCCCATGTATAAATACCCGATAGTATGTCTAGTATGTCCCACGTATAAATACCCGATAGTATGTCTAGTATGACCCATGTATAAATACCCGATAGTATGTCCCACGTATAAATACCCGATAGTATGTCTAGTATGTCCCATGTATAATTACGCGATAGTATGTCTAGTATGTACCATGTATAAATACCCGATACTAGGTCTAGTATGTCCCACGTATAAATACCCGATAGTATGTCTAGTATGTCCCATGTATAAATACCCGATAGTATGTCCCATGTATAAATACCCGATAGTATGTCACATGTATAAATACCCGATAGTATGTCCCATGTATAAATACCCGATAGTATGTCCCATGTATAAATACCCGATAGTATGTCCCATGTATAAATACCCGATAGTATGTCTAGTATGACCCATGTATAAATACCCGATAGTATGTCCCATGTATAAATACCCGATAGTATGTCCCATGTATAAATACCCGATAGTATGTCTAGTATGTCCCATGTATAAATATACCCGATAGTATGTCTAGTATGTCCCATGTATAAATACCCGATAGTATGTCTAGTATGACCCATGTATAAATACCCGATAGTATGTCCCATGTATAAATACCCGATAGTATGTCTAGTATGTCCCATGTATAAATACCCGATAGTATGTCCCATGTATAAATACCCGATAGTATGTCTAGTATGACCCATGTATAAATACCCGATAATATGTCCCATGTATAAATACCCGATAGTATGTCTAGTATGTCCCATGTATAAATACCCGATAGTATGTCTAGTATGACCCATGTATAAATACCCGATAGTATGTCCCATGTATAAATACCCGATAGTATGTCTAGTATGTCCCATGTATAAATACCCGATAGTATGTCCCATGTATAAATACCCGATAGTATGTCTAGTATGTCCCACGTATAAATACCCGATAGTATGTCTAGTATGTCCCATGTATAAATACCCGATAGTATGTCTAGTATGTCCCATGTATAAATACCCGATAGTATGTCTAGTATGACCCATGTATAAATACCCGATGGTATGTCTAGTATGTCCCATGTATAAATACCCGATAGTATGTCTAGTATGACCCATGTATAAATACCCGATAGTATGTCTAGTATGTCCCATGTATAAATACCCGATAGTATGTCTAGTATGTCCCACGTATAAATACCCGATAGTATGTCTAGTATGTCCCATGTATAAATACCCGATAGTATGTCTAGTATGTCCCATGTATAAATACCCGATAGTATGTCTAGTATGTCCCATGTATAAATACCCGATAGTATGTCTAGTATGTCCCATGTATAAATACCCGATAGTATGTCTAGTATGACCCATGTATAAATACCCGATAGTATGTCTAGTATGTCCCATGTATAAATACCCGATAGTATGTCTAGTATGTCCCATGTATAAATACCCGATAGTATGTCTCACGTATAAATACCCGATAGTATGTCCCATGTATAAATACCCGATAGTATGTCTAGTATGTCCCACGTATAAATACCCGATAGTATGTCTAGTATGACCCATGTATAAATACCCGATAGTATGTCCCACGTATAAATACCCGATAGTATGTCTAGTATGTCCCATGTATAATTACGCGATAGTATGTCTAGTATGTACCATGTATAAATACCCGATACTAGGTCTAGTATGTCCCATGTATAAATACCCGATAGTATGTCTAGTATGTCCCATGTATAAATACCCAATAGTATGTCTAGTATGTCCCATGTATAAATACCCGATAGTATGTCTAGTATGTCCCATGTATAAATACCCGATAGTATGTCCCATGTATAAATACCCGATAGTATGTCTAGTATGTCCCATGTATAAATACCCGATAGTATGTCTAGTATGTCCCATGTATAAATACCCGATAGTATGTCTAGTATGTCCCATGTATAAATACCCGATAGTATGTCTCACGTATAAATACCCGATAGTATATCTAGTATGTCCCATGTATAAATACCCGATAGTATGTCTAGTATGTCCCATGTATAAATACCCGATAGTATGTCTCACGTATAAATACCCGATAGTATGTCCCATGTATAAATACCCGATAGTATGTCTAGTATGTCCCATGTATAAATACCCGATAGTATGTCTCACGTATAAATACCCGATAGTATGTCCCATGTATAAATACCCGATAGTATGTCCCATGTATAAATACCCGATAGTATGTCACATGTATAAATACCCGATAGTATGTCTAGTATGTCCCATGTATAAATACCCGATAGTATGTCTAGATGTCCCAGTAAAATACCCGATAGATGTCCCATGTATAAATACCCGATAGTATGTCCCATGTATAAATACCTGAAAAAATAGTATGTCCCATGTATAAATACCCGATAGTATGTCCCATGTATAAATACCCGATAGTATGTCCCATGTATAAATACCCGATAGTATGTCTAGTATGTCCCATGTATAAATACCCGATAGTATGTCCCATGTATAAATACCCGATAGTATGTCTAGTATGTCCCGTGTATAAATACCCGATAGTATGTCTAGTATGTCCCATGTATAAATACCCGATAGTATGTCTAGTATGTCCCATGTATAAATACCCGATAGTATGTCTAGTATGTCCCATGTATAAATACCCGATACTAGGTCTAGTATGGACACACTATTAGTGTATGTTTTAGTTGATATAAATGGTAACAAAAATGACCATTTCAAGATAATTTCTGATTATAGTATCAAATCCCGTTACTGAAACTTGACAGCCTCAGTGGGACTATGCATCGGTCTGAAAATCATTTAATCTAAAATAGACATCAGCGTGTTGCGGATGTGACGTCAGTTACGTAAGTTACGTACGTTGTTGTCAAAGACGATGTAACATGAGAGTCGGGAGGGTGCCGATTTTGCACTTCCTTTGTCGAAAATGCGACTTCTTCACATGCAAGTAGGACTGTAGGAGCAAGTCTTACCAATATACGGGTAAATATTATTTGGGTACATGCATGATTGATAGCAGTGCAATTTAAGTTCAATGTATATGCTTGTGCGAGAGAGTGATTTAAACATTGTTCCTGGAAAGAGGCTGAATGGTCAAGTTCTATCAATTAGGATGCCGGCCCAATCTCTTTCGATACATTTGTATCCAATACAGGGCAATTCCGTTAATTTTGATTACTTGCGTTCGAGAGAGGGAGGGAGAGAGAGCGTCATTTAAAAATTGTTCCTGGAAAGAGGCTGAATGGTCAAGTTCTATCCAGAATGCCGGCCCAATCTCTTTCGATACATTTGTATCCCATACAGGGCAATTAAGGGGTATTCTTGAGTTGTGCAATTGATTGAAAGTGTTGCACTTTAACGGTACGTACAATTAATACAGATTAATGTACGCGAAGCCAAGTCGTAAAACTCACCCTAACCATAACCCTAACCTTTACACTTACCCCAACAATAACCCTTACCCTAACTCTAAGCTTAACATTTATCATATCCCTTATCCTAACACTAACCCCGGTATCCTTACTCTAGCAATAGCGCTAACCCTAAACGTAACCCAACCCCTAACCATAAACCTGTAGCGTACTGGTAAAGTGCATTCTATCTGAAAGGGAAATCCAAAACCTGGCTACAGTGAGTTGGTGGTACCCAATGATACCCTGCCTTCGAGCAGATAATACTATGTACCAGCAACAGATGTGTTGGTACATAGGGGGACCAGGAACCATGGTTAGTGTGTGCGTATGTCCCCTGTATTCATTTAATCACATTTTATTCCCCCATACAGTTTGTACAATGCATATAATGCACGTATCAATTTACAGAAATGGGATTAGAATGCACGACAGTCTGGTAGTATGACCACAAAATGTTTTTTCCTTCGGAAATGAGGTTTCAACTGTGTATTAGATTAGTTTATACAAATTTATTTGATCTCGATTGCGAAACAAGTTCTTACAACTTATATTAATCACTCTAGACCTCATTTCTCATGGAATCCATCGCCATGATGTAGTTAGAAGAGGCAATGTGGAATTTAAATGTCTTGCCTAAGGGCACAACCGTAACGGTTACAACTGAGCTCGAACTCTGGGCCATATATCCATTCAAGCGATATAAAAAGAAAGGTTCGATTTTTAGGTCAAGGAAACTACAAGGTTCTAGAACCTCATTAGTCCATTTATTACCACGATAGTCATGGTCATATTTGGTAGGTAGGTTGCATGGAGGATCATGTACCCACAGGGGCATGGAGGATCATGTACACACAGTTGCATGGAGGATCGTGTACCCACAATGGCATGGATGATCATGTACACACAGTTGAATGGATGATTGGAGGATCGTGTACTCACAGTGGCATGGGTGATCATGTACACACAGTTGAATGGAGGATCATGTACCTACAGTTGCATGGATGATCATGTACCCACAATGGCATGGATGCTCATGTACACACAGTTGAATGGAGGATCATGTACCTACAGTTGCATATAGGATCATGTACCCACAGTGGCATGGATGATCATGTACCCACAATGGCATGGATGATCATGTACACACAGTGGCATGGAGGGTCATGTACCTACAGTTGCATGTAGGATCATGTACCCACAGTGGCATGGATGATCATGTACACACAGTTGCATGGAGGATCGTGTACCCACAATGACATGGATGATCATGTACCCACAATGGCATGGATGATCATGTACACACAATGGTATGGATGATCATGTACACATAGTGGCATGTAGGATCATGTACCCACAGTGGCATGGAGGATCATGTACACACAATGGCATGGATGATCATGTACACACAGTGGCATGGAGGATCATGTACACACAATGGCATGGATGATCATGTACACACAGTGGCATGGAGGATCATGTACCCACAGTGGCATGGAGGATCATGTACACACAATGGCATGGAGGATCATGTACCCACAGTTGCATGGAGGATCATGTACCCACATTGGCATGGAGGATCATGTACCCACAGTTGAATGGAGGATAATGTACCCACATTTGCATTGATGATCATGTACCTACAGTTGCATGTAGGATCATGTACCCACAGTGGCATGGATGATCATGTACACACAATGGCATGGATGATCATGTACACATAGTGGCATGTAGGATCATGTACCCACAGTGGCATGGATGATCATGTACACACAATGGCATGGATGATCATGTACACACAGTGGCATGGAGGATCATGTACCCACAGTGACATGGAGGATCATGTACACACAATGGCATGGAGGATCATGTACCCACAGTTGCATGGAGGATCATGTACCCACATTGGCATGGAGGGTCATGTACCCACAGTTGAATGGAGGATAATGTACCCACATTTGCATTGATGATCATGTACCTACAGTTGCATGTAGGATCATGTACCCACAGTGGCATGGATGATCATGTACACATAGTGGCATGGAGGATCATGTACCCACATTGGCATGGAGGATCATGTACCCACAATGGCATGGATGATCATGTACACACAGTGGCATGGAGGATCATGTACCTACAGTTGCATGTAGGATCATGTACCCACAGTGGCATGGAGGATCATGTACCCACAATGGCATGGATGATCATGTACACACAGTGGCATGGAGGATCATGTACCTACAGTTGCATGTAGGATCATGTACCCACAGTGGCATGGATGATCATGTACACACAATGGCATGGATGATCATGTACACACAATGGCATGGATGATCATGTACACACAGTGGCATGGAGGATCATGTACCTACAGTTGCATGTAGGATCATGTACCCACAGTGGCATGGATGATCATGTACATACAGTTGCATGGAGGATCGTGTACCCACAATGACATGGGTGATCATGTACCCACAATGGCATGGATGATCATGTACACACAATGGCATGGATGATCATGTACACACAGTGACATGTAGGATCATGTACACACAGTTGCATGGAGGATCGTGTACCCACAATGACATGGATGATCATGTACCCACAATGGCATGGAGGATCATGTACCCACAATGGCATGGATGATCATGTACACACAGTGGCATGGAGGATCATGTACCTACAGTTGCATGTAGGATCATGTACCCACAGTGGCATGGAGGATCATGTACACACAATGGCATGGATGATCATGTACACACATTGGCATGGAGGATCATGTACCCACAGTGGCATGGAGGATCATGTACACACAATGGCATGGATGATCATGTACACACAGTTGCATGGAGGATCATGTACCCACAATGGCATGGAGGATCATGTACCCACAGTTGAATGGAGGATAATGTACCCACATTTGCATTGAGGAGCATGTACCCACAGTTGCATGTAGGATCATGTACCCACAGTGGCATGGAGTATCATGTACCCACATTTGCATGGAGGATAATGTACCCACATTTGCATTGAGGAGCATGTATCCACAGTTGCATTGATGATCATGTACCCACAGTGGCATGGAGGATTATGTACCCACAGTTGCATGGAGGATCATGTACCCACAGTTGCATGGAACCCCAGAAAGAACAGATATTGAAACATTTAACAAATATTTAATTTATTTCGTTTCTGGGTGAGGATACTTGTAAGATTATAGGACCTCATTTGTCAAATATATCACCCTGTGAATATCTTATTATGTAGGTACTATCAATACATACGGGTACATGTATCACATCTATAGGTAGTGGACCCACAATGTCTTAGAACCCCTGATAACCCATGCAAACAAACGTGAAGGGTGGATTATACATTAGGGGATCCGAGGGGTTGAGTGTTATTGTGTAGGTACTATCTATAGCTACGTGTTCATGTGATACAGTTATAGATCATATCCCCCACCCCACACCACACCATTGCCTAAGGACTCAATCGTAATGGCTACAGCTGGGCTCGAACACCTGACCTTTCACATCTGAAGGGAACACACTACATCTTCCAGTGATTTACATTATTTATGAGCAAATAAATTAGCAGTTTATTCAACGTATGAAGTATATCACGTACGCCTGGGCATATACGTGCTACATGTTAAACTAGTGTTGTAGACATACATACGATACATCAAGATGAAGTACCGTCATTAAATAATGATATTTGTAACATTAAACGTATCCTCGCATTTGGTACGTCATGCAATACAGCAATTATACTCAACTCATCATATCCGGTGATTCAGGTAAAACATAAAACGATTCCGCAAATTATCTTGCTCTAAACTACGCAAGGCTTGGTCATTGTAAATCACGTAATGATGTTATCGACTCTACGAAATTAAAAGTTTATGACAATTTGATTGTGTGTGTGTTTTACGTTTATTTTTCGTCGCTACCGGTTACCCATATGAGCGACGCTTCCTGAAGATATTAGTCATTTTAGATTTTTGGAGGATAGTGCAATGATACACACAGAGACCCATTCCAGAGTCTCCTCTGGTTCTTTTACGTGCACGATGTAAAGCACCGACACGAGAACTCGGTTTAACGTCCCATCTGAAAGACTGTTAATTTTATTAGGGTCAGACGGGGGATCGAACCTGCGATCCCTGGATTACCAGTCCAGCGTGTTACCACTGGACTACAGATCCGTCTGACAATTTGATGCTGATGTTTGGTCATTATCTAGTGTATTTGCTTATAGTATTTTAACTAACGATATATATCGATGCAGCTCGCTTCTCACCAATGCAACCCAGGTTCCATCCTCGGACAGGAAGTATGTGAGATGGTCGTCAGATCGGACAGGTGGGTTTTCTCCGGGTACACCGCTTTCCTCCCAACGAATGACCACATTTACGCTTTCATCCGAGAGTGATTAATATAAGTTGTTAAAACTTGCTTCGCAATCGTTGTAAAATAAATAAAGTTTTAATACCGATGCAGCCCCGAAGAATGTTGCATCTGTGTTTGCTTTTGTCACGAATTTAGACGACTACCATTTTTGGGGATATTATGTTACCATAGACACAGATAAGCTGTAGCAATTACCAGCTTGGTTCAATCATAGTTTATTTGCTAGTAGTTAGGGCATATGAGAACAATTCATAACCATCTGTGAAAAAATTTCTTACCAATAGCTTTCTTCACAAATGTGTTCATATAGGTGTACACTAACACCTGTCAACTTGTTCCAACCCAAATCCTTGTGGAACATTCTGGGGAGCTAATCAAAGTTGGTGTACCCGGACGAAAAATAACGCCTGGGCGAAATATAAAAATGTGCCAATATTACCTTGTGGGATGTCTAACTAGGGGTTTTTTGGGTGCTGAATCGATTCCGCCCATTAGTTTTGAGTAAAAGGAGACTCCCTATAGCCATACAAAAAATATACGCCTACTTTTCGCATATGCCAAAAACCCGTAATATTGCTATTTTTTATACGTATCTCAATGGATGTCTATGGTGGGTTTACTGAAGCCAATCGTGAAAACTGAAAGCCTACCGCCCTCTATAAGTAGTGTTACTTGAGTGTGAAAAATGGACTTGGTAGCATGGATCGGGATAACGTGATCACAGACGAGGATGAAGCTGGAGCCGTAGATATTGAGGAAGCAGAAGTTGATGCAATCATATTACCAGAATGGGCAGAAGACCAAGATGAGTAGTAGTGATGATGAGATGGATGAGGATCCTCAAACATTTGCACTCGTTGTTCCAGAGAAAAGGACAGTTCATCAATTTGTTGGTGATAACATAGATCTGAACATTGTGTCATTGAATGGGAACACACCACTCCATGCTATGGGCATCATCAAGGTAACATGTCCGGCTCCAGCGACAAGACAAGCTTCGCGCACAAAGAATGATAACATTTAAGGAGAAAGTAGCAACTCTCAACGCAGCAGAGGTGAACATTTTGTCCTTTGTTCTGAAATAGAAAATAGGATTGGCAGCAATTCATTTTGTTCCAGTAGCAGATCTCCACAAATACCCTCCAGCCTTACTGCCATAGGACATCGCTTGGGCGGCAGGATGGGCTATCAAGAATCACAACCTCACCCTCGAACATCCCAACTGGAATGGCTCCATGAAGTCAATACACCAACCTGAATGCAAGAAGAAGTCCCTCATTGAGTTTGTTTCTATCATCGAGGGTGACCCAAATGACTAAAGCACTATCTACACTACTCTAATGGAGTGCTTACGCAGCAGTCAGTCTCCTGGTGTCATCACGTTCGAACTGATGTGGGCTGCAAGAGCTGATACAAGTGGTTTACCCTGGCAGCTGCACTGCAGAACACATCCTCCCAGGTGGTGCTTATGCCAAGACCTCCTTGAATCTGCAGCAATTACCAAGTTTGTGATGAGAGATGTTGTGTTCAGCGAGCAGGAGTTCAAAGACATGGTGGTCTTCATCAAGAATGCAAAAGAAGGGAAAAGAGGTAATTGCACTGTTTCCAATCTGTAAATCTTGAACTATCTCTGAATACTCAAATTGATATGTTTTCATATTACATAATCAATATCAATTTCCAACGTTCAATCCCCAACATGTACAATGTACGTGCCGAGGATAGTCGCGGTCTTCAAGGAGAGGCTGTCAGAGAAGACGAAGACATTGGCTGAGGGAGGAATGACACATGCACTCCGGGTCTTGTACCATTTCAGAATATACCTCCTCAAGGTTTCATCTGTGTGTGAGCGTATCCCAGATCAGTACGTGAAGGGAGCAAGGCTGTATGTACAACTGATGCAGCAGCGACATGACAGTCTGGTGTTCCAGGAAACTTTAACCAAATTCACCGTGTACGGCAACCATGTAGGCAGGTTCTCAGACCATGAGTGGTCAGGTACATGAACCGACATCATGATAGAAACCACACGCATGTGTGAGGCCAAGTCCTCAAGTTGTCTAAAAGGACGCTTCCGGAACAAATCTGCTCATAGGTCTTGGGTTTAGACACTAAAACACTTCTCGTTAATTCATCGGGAGCTGGAAGGGGGTATGGACAAACGTGAGGTACCTGTCCACGTAGACGTCAAAGGAGCCCATATGAAGACAGGTGATCATGCTGTCAAAGCCATTGTTGGATGGTTGGAGGAGGCCAACCCCATTGATGCAACACGGGGCAGGAAGACCCTGATATCCTTCTCCACAGGGTTCAGCAGCACTCCTGAGGACCCAGTCAATGCTGATCAGGCAGAGGAGGTTGGCAGAGCGATGCAGGCCAGGATGGATAGACAAACTGTTCTGGATACTAAAGAAACTAAGCACAAGGTCAAATCGATAGAGAGCCTCAGAAGTGGACCCAAAGTCAATGGGAAGAAGCTAGTTATTGACTCACTCAAGCTGTTCAACCGCCTCATCATTATCAGTGAGCGTGATTTTAAGACCAAAGAAGCGCTGCGATTAGAGTTGACACAAACACCGATGTCTCTATTTGACAAAGACAAGAAGTTGCGAAAGCCAGACAAGGCTGCTTTAGCAAGGGTCCTGAAGGTATTTGTGGAACCTGTTGAACAACCTCCCTGCATGAGCCTGGTAATTGGTGGTGGTTGGCTCCTACACAACGTCAGGTGGGAGACTAACCTCATCTGGAAAGACATCGCCGAGAGCTCCGGTTTGGGAAGTCCACGGGGAGCCAGTGCCTCCGGATCACTGTGGTCTTTGATGGATACGGCAGCTCCACCAAGGACTATGATCACCTGAGACGAACAAAGAATGCATGCCGCAACAGTCTGATTCATCCAGACATCAAAAGCATCATTCCAGGAGAAATGTTCCTTGAAAACAAAAGCAACAAGGCCCAGCTCAGTCTGCTACTTGCTGAAACATTCGGTAGAAATGGGATCACCGGACAGCAATGCCCTGATGATGCATACTCCTATATTGTTCGGACAGCTCTAGGTGAGGCAAGAGAGCTGATCTGAGGGCTGAGGGCACCCTCATCATGGTTATGCTAATTTATCATGTGACAGACCACCCAATCATCCTCACAACAGCCAAACAAACATCTTACGATGTCAGAAAGATCCGGGAGGTACTCCCAGAGAGATACCAGAAGTAGCTGATCCGTTTGCACTGCTTTTCTGGCTGCGATACAGTGTCCGCGAAATCTGGGTTTAGCAAATCAACTTTGCTAACCAAGTTCTGCAAGACTGACATAGCGCAAAGGGTCATGCGTTTCTGGACATCCAAGCTGAGAAAGATGACATCATCAATACCGGCTATGAACTAGTGAAGCTCATGTTCAGTGGGAAACCACCCGACGACTTGGGGGACTTGTGATTTGACATTTTCAGCAAATGGGCTGCTACGGGGAGCACCACACCTGAGAAATTGCCTTCGGCATCAGGAGCTGCAACACTGCACTCTCTCCAGGCGTATCTACAGACTAGATAGAGATTGACTGGTGCTGGACTGGTCCTGGACTATGGAGGGAAGCTCGGTGACCTAGGTTATGGGTCGGTCCCTTCATCAGACCCTATAGCACCATGCTGTCATGGTAACTGTTGCCATAGCATCAACCCGCAACATGATAATAGGAGTGAAGAAGATTCCCGGTAGTTGGATGTAGAGGGTGAACTATAAAACTGATTAACAAAGATTTCAATTGAGATAAATTTCTGCTTGTTATATTTTTATGGGCAGGGAGTCATTTGTACTCAAAACTAATGGTTGGAATCGATTCAGCATACTCAAAAAACCCTAGTTAGCCATCCCACAAGGTAATACAGTAAAACCCCTATAATAAGACCACCTTCCAAAAAGTGGTCTTATTAGCGGGGTGGTTCTCTTTATCGAGTTTGGTCAAGAAGACCAAATTATGATAATTTTACTACATGTACAATGTACTTTCACACATGATAATTTCTTGGGTTTTTTTTTTGGTTCTTCAATGGTTTAGGATTGTACTTCTGAAATCCATTCATATACAACTGTTTATCACAATTAATTAATTAATAATAAAATAAAGTACAATGTAAATGACTAGCAAATATTTCAACTTTAATCAACAACTAAAATGACAAGCACATATTTGATTTCAACTTTATTCAACAACTAAAATGACAAGCACATATTTGAATTTCAACTTTATTCAACAACTAAAATGACAAGCACATATTTGAATATCAACTTTATTCAACAAATAAAATGACAAGCACATATTTGAATATCAACTTTATTCAACAACTAAAATGACAAGCACACATTTGAATTTCAACTTTATTCAACAACTAAAATGACAAGCACATAATATATGAATTTCAACTTTATTCAACAACTCCCTACATATAATAACATATAATGAATTCAAAATGTATCCTTTAGAGGCGTGGTACTAAATTCATTAGCAACACATTTCATTAGCTTTAATATTTACGAATTTGTCCAGGACACGGAAATTCTATTTTCACGTGATTTATTTTCCTTTAAAGTATGCGCACTGTTAATCCTTACTACAAACGTTAGCGTGTTGATTAATTTCACATTGCAAAATGTAACCAATAATTAGTGTTGATGATATATAAATAAACAGCGAGTCTGCAAATGAGTACAGTGCGTACGTCAATCCAGAAACCCCAGACATAACGCATGGTGAGACATTTCCGAGACATTGTAATGGCGCTGCGCTGAATTGTCAATTATGTGTGTGTGTTATTGAGTATTAAAGTGTCATCAACTGTATGATCTCATTATTGGTCTAACGTTTTCATAGAATTTGGTCTACTTCATTTTTTGTTACAGCTAATGCGTCACTAATGTGGTATGGAACTGTGTCATTTGATACAGTTACAGAGCGTGTGGTATGGAACCGTGTGCTTTCCTACAGTTACAGAGCGTGTGGTATGGAACCGTGTCCTTTCCTACAGTTACAGAGCGTGTGGTATGGAACCGTGTCCTTTCCCACAGTTACAGAGTCTTAAAATGTAGTGTGCGTCTGATTTGACATATATACTCAAGATTTAAGTCGTCCTTACTTCAATTACGCCGACTCGATCAGTTACCATAATAGTTCAAATCCGCCATCTCGTCGATATAACACAGAAACACGAAATTATATGTTGACGCAATTTTGCAAAGTAAATGAGGCTACGGGAGCATTCGTGGATTTTCGGAAATGATCGTGTATAATCGTGTCTGTTCGGTAATTTCCGAAAAGATTCCATTTCTATTTTTAGCGATCGTATCTTGCAAATAAGAGTTGTCGTTCTTCAATCAACACCCTAGAAAATACGGGTGTTATGTAGGTGGCGCTACGCTCGGAAATCAAGTTTCCCGAGCGTTATTTCCCGAGTTCATCTCAAAGATTTTCAAAGAACAACTCTACTCGTAATCTAGCGTGTGGTATAGTTGTATCCTCATCTGCTATATTTTTCCAGAATTATTTTGGGTTGTTCCTTTTTGTGCTTCTTTTTAGCACCCTTAATGCGTTTATCTTTTCTATAATTTCCATTCAAACTGTTAGTTAGAGGACTTGGCTTTAAATCAGCAACTGCTAGAACTAATTCAAATCCAACAAACATACATACAAACATACTAACAAACAAGCTTACCAACAAATAAAATACCAACAAACATATATACAAGCACACAATTTAAGTTTAAACTTTATTTATTCTACAACGATTGCGAAGCAAGTTCTAACAACTTATATTAATCACTCTCGTTGGCGCGGATGAAGGCGTAACTGTGGTCATTCGTGTGGGCGGAAACCGGAGTACCCGGAGAAAACCCGAATCCAAGCAATAAAGCAAAAACAAACAAGCATAGTGTTACTTGTCGCCTGTTATGCTTAATGTACAATACGGGATAAACTATGTCTTCTATAACTGATTCAATCCATTATTTAACCGTTAACAAATCTATCCACTATGCGTGTAATGGAAACCTTAGGAAGAAGTCGTTGTAACGTATTTGCCAACTCATACTCGCTCGATATTGCGAGTTCTTCAATTATTCTGAGATTATGTGTGCTAATTATTCACAGCTATAGTCTACATCCGTTATGTCGAATTCCGTCGGACCGAACAAAATACTTCGACATTTGACAAACCGACTTTGACTTAACGAAATTCGATAAAAACAAAGCCAGCTATATGTATAATATAATGATGGTGTCTGAAACGGGACTTTGATCCCATTTCGAGATAACCGGATACTTCGACATAACGGACATTGACATAGCGAATGTAGACTGTATTTGATATCTAATGTCCTGATAGAATACAGCAATATGGTCTAGGAATAAACATCCATTATGTGTACACATTAATCAAACTGTAGAACAGAGTCCGGAGCTGGCTGGACAACAGCAGTAACATAGATTACTTATGGTAACGTAGCTATAACAAAGGGGGGAATTATTATAATGTAAGCTATTCTATTAACATACTTTAGGAAAGAGGTAACCATATAAGCAAGTTGCTTTCTCCTCAATCCTACATGTATGTATATACTATGTATACGAGTCTATGTATATTTAAAGATATAAAATATTGTTTAAACTAACACACTTTAGAACAGAGGTATTTAGAACACAGTTAAAAACATTGTGCCGACCTAGATTACGGACAAGTCTGGCAGATGAACGTACGGCAATGCATGGGTTTTACTGTTATATTACCTTTCAATACTAGTAACAAATTGAGGTCCAGACAGAGTTATCGATAATCAATTAATTGTTGAAAACTTATAATTATCAATATGGTATATATGAAACTCCCATAACGTTATGTTATAAAATGAATCTGTCGTGGCCACAAAATATGCACTGCAAATATTATAGCCAGTTAGAACAGTTACAAGTGAGTTTATCATGTAGCATGAGGAAAGCAATCATAGGTTGTATATATTCTGTTCACTTCATCCGCGTACATCACTTTAAGGAGCTGTACTACAGTGGTAACGTAGATTACATATGGTCACGTGAGCAAACTCACGATAGCAAAGAGCTATTACCGGTACAGTACGTTTAGGCTAACTTGACAGTGACGTCACTCAATATTTACTCCAGTTGGCTATGTCCACAACACAATACAGGTAAATCGGCTTAAAATCAGTAGGCGGTGTTTCGGATTAAAAATTTAATATACATGATCATAATATCGATAACTGTAAATTTACCTGAATTACCCGGTACAGTGTACTGATAGGTATAGCCCTTGTACGTCACTGTCAAGTTATTCTAAACGTACAGTACTGGTCCAACGCGATATGTGAAATATGTATATAAACAGAAAACCAATAAAATAAACACGATATAGGTGATCCAGGTAGTTGGTATCGACCAGGTATAATGAGATACAATCACTTAGTCAAAATAAAAGCGTGTTTCACTATATCTTAGTGTAATTGTATCGTCCTCAATATCGCGTTGCATTTATATAATATAAGCTATTTTATTTTCTCCATTGGTATGGCCGAAAATAAATTCTTTTCTTTTCTAAACTATACCACATTCTACCCCTGCCGCCATAACAATGAAACACTAGTAAGTTTATAGCTGGTGGTTTACTAATTTCGATTGAAAAAATTACTGTACCAAACTTACTATACGTCTCGTTGGCTCTAGTGGTAAACCTCGAATGATTTTCCCCACCGCCAGGAGAATCCCGTGCGTAATCTACCCCAAAGATCCGTATCGTCACGAAAAGAAATTCAAATATCAACATACTTTCGAACAGATAGGCGAAGCTATATTACAGCCAGCAGTAACACAGGTTGCATATAGTGACATAAACAGCTGCGGTACATGATAGAGCAATCTAGGTAATGCGTCCAAACACTAACTACGGAGTATAACTTGGAGGCGCGTTGTCTTGGACAACTGTTGTTAAAATCTCATTAAGTGAGAATATTCCCAGCAACCATCGTACTGTGGAAATTGCGCGCCTGTTCTTTGTCATAGTGAGGAAATAACAAGAGATAATGATGAGCACATGTCTCTTAATTATGTTCTATTTGTATATAATTATTATGTCGTGTGTATAAATGTGTGTGCTTATATTTGAGAACAGTGCGGATAATTGGCCTTGCTAAATAGACTACCCTCTCTTAATAGTAAATACCTAATTCATTTTTACATACTTACATCCTTAATTTACAAAAAAAGGTTATTATCGCCGACGTATGCGTCAAAACATAAACTAATGACCAAAATCACAATTAGATTATCTCTTACTCGTGTTGTATAAATGTGTATCTCTTATGAATGCTAACAGCGATATCAGTACAGCTAAATGTGTATATCATGCTTTCAAACTTAGAGCACAATAAGGTAATATATATTACTATGAAGTTTCATCCCATGCAGCATTATTTGATTATGACTGGCATATAATGAGTTCTTCCTTGCTAATGCTAGTTACCCATGCAGCATTATTTGATTATGACTGGTATATAATGAGTTCTTCCTTGCTAATGCTAGTTACCCATGCAGCATTATTTGATTATGACTGGTATATAATGAGTTCTTCCTTGCTAATGCTAGTTATACTTGCGAATTTATATTTCACCATATTGATTGATGTTTAAGGCTATAAACATGTAAATGTTTTATGCAAATAAACTTTATGTTATGTTATGTTATATAAATGAAATACTGTAACTTGTTTACGAACTACACAACGAACCTTTGGATAACCACAATACATCTGAACGGAACCTTGCTATTATTGTGGCTTCGTTTGTCAATTAATTAGAAGTGTAGTTATTTGGAACTCTTGAAACAATGACAACTAATTCTAGGACAGAAACACATCATTAGCAAACGCTAAATACGCGCGTGGCGTACGTGACTGTCGCTCATGAATGTGCTCTGTAATCTGAAAAATGTAACATTATATGTGTTTGTCTCTAGATGTTGATCTATTCATTATTTTCATGTTTTTGGAGTCGTGATCAACGAACATCTCAAACGAGCACAATTTATTGAGTTGATCTTGCTACATCTGGAAATTACATTCGAATTTGGTTGCTACGTTACAGTGGACAATTAGCAGATGCCATTACAGATTAATGTTGTGATAGACACATTCTAATCTAATCCCAGTTGACATCAGATTTATTATAGGTATACACTAGTGTCTAATTTCAACATACAGTGTCTTATTCATCTACGTGGCTTGTGTTTAGTTTATAGTTACCATGACGTTAGTATTTATCATGTTGAATAAGACAGGTTGCAAAGCATTAAGGAATAAATCGCCTGTAATTACTTCTCCTCATATAATTCTTTTTTTAAGTTTATTTAGCGTCACTACCGGTTGCCCATATGAGCGACGGGTAATTTACCTAACAACACCTTTCCTGTGCAGACCCCAGCGGTTAACCCATCGGGGTATGAACTACATTGGGTGTGTTTAAAGTGTGTGGAGGGCACCACGCTAACTTTTAACACGCTCAATGCTGTTCATTCCCGGTGGAGACTGTATACTCGCTATTCATTACATATATTTACATTACTTATTGTTTTCAATGTCACGATATAGCACACTCTTCATTTGAAATGTATTTCATCCAGATATGTGACTTACCGTGTGCCGGGCCTGGTAAATAGATCATCACATAGACCATCCGTAGAACAGCGTTCATGGGAAGGGCCAATTACTAATGTTGTTCAGAACTTGTGGCCCAACCCATTTGCTTTTGCTCTTATTATATATGTCTGAATTTATTATGTACATGTATATAGCAATAAAATATGATTAAACTAAAACAGCGCAAGCTGTAAGACATTCCGCTACTTACTATGAACGCTGCCAACACTGCGCATGCGCATGCCAGTATCTTCGAGTACGCATGTCAACTGCATATCATTAGTGAGGTAATTCAACCGAAAATGAATATTAACAGTGCGAACGTTCAGCGAAAGAAATGCAATAACGATGTAAATATAGTATGCAGTATGTGATAATAACTCAAGGTTAGACTTCTCCTCATATAATGTTTTTGTTTTTAAGTTTATTTAGCGTCGCTATGCTATCGGTTGCCCATATGAGCGACGGGCAGTTTACCTAACAACACCTTTACTGGGCAGACTCCAGCGGTTAACTAGTACTTGATGCACCAACCTCCGTAAGAAACTGCCAACTTTTTCATATAAATGAGACACGGTCTGAGCGGAGCTCGAACCATTGACAATCAGTGATGTTACAGTGGTATGTAAGTCAGCGACCTTAACCACTCGACCACGGAGACCACTAACACTATATGATTTACATTTATATATAGTAACTACCGGATGCCCATATGAGCGACGTCTCCCGAAAACAATAGTCATTTTAGATGTTGAAGGATAGTGCAATGATCCTGAACCATACATAATTATGTTCTATTTAGCCTAAACACTATTTTATTTTAAAATATGTACATATTATTACATATTTTATAATATACAGTGTGTCAACATGATTGAGAAGAACGCTATTGCATTGTTCTCCAAATTCTAAAATGACTAATCTCTTCAGGAGGCGTCGTTCATATGGGCAACGGGTAGCGACGATACATATAAACACGCACACGCCCTCATCGCAATGGTTCAACAGTTCTCTTCCGAGATTGTTGCAATATTTCTCAGAGTTGCATTTATTTGCAAAATGTCACTGTGGTGTTTACACTCACGTAAAATACCGGATAATAGAAATAGCAATGACATCACGCGTTACCTTAGCAACTGAAACTGTTTACTAGAATTGTGATTGAAACTGTTGATTTAGATTACAATATTGTAGTGCAGATAGTAAACCAATAATAATACAACATAACAAAAGCAAATGGGTTGTGCAACAAGTTCTAACAACATTACATAAACATTTCCTCAGTAATGTCGGTAAAACATATCACATACATAAAACATTTCCTCTATGTCGGTAAAACATATCACATACATAAAACATTTCCTCTATGTCGGTAAAACATATCACATACATAAAACATTTCCTCTATGTCAGTAAAACATATCACATACATAAAACATTTCCTCTATGTCAGTAAAACATATCACATACATAAAACATTTCCTCTATGTCGGTAAAACATATCACATACATAAAACATTTCCTCTATGTCAGTAAAACATATCACATACATAAAACATTTCCTCTATGTCGGTAAAACATATCACATACATAAAACATTTCCTCTATGTCGGTAAAACATATCACATACATAAACCATTTCCACCACATCTATGTGCAGCACATCATTAAAACGAAGTACATGGAAGTCGTGATAGCGCAGTGAGTGGGTGCGCGTTCGCTTCAGGTGTGAAAGGTCCGGAGTTCGAGCCCCGCTGGAGCCGTTACGATTGTGCTCTTAGGCAAGGCATTTAAATTCCACGTTGTCTCTTCTCTATCCCTCGTGGCGATGGATTCCATCAGGAATGAGGTCTCGAGAGTGATTAATATAAGGTGAAAGAACTTGTTTCGCAATCGAGCTAAAATAAATGTGTATAAAAAAGCACATACTTATAAAACAATACAAACTCATCGAACTATTTATATTAAATGAAACTTACAGTTCGTCACCATGGTAAGATACATGAATTGGCGTTAATGGGCGTGATTTGGCTTAGGTGGGGTAAGGGGCATGTTTCTCCATAAAACAAATAGATACATAGCATTTGTTGCAACCTTGTGTCGATTTATGGTGTATGCTTGTTTCAATTCTAATATCACCCGTATATCGATGAAAATTGTTTATAAAACTGGCGATAATGCCAGCCTGATAATGGTGCAATTTTTGATAATACACGCTTTGGGAGTGTATTATTGCCCCTATTGAGTATATGCTTGGCGTGTATTATGGGGGGCATATAATCGTCACGCTATAATGCATTCTTATACATAGCATTTAACTCCGCGCCATGGACGGTCCTAAGCCCGGCTGAGAAAGGATGTTTTGCATAGGGCCAGCACTCCAACCCCATTTGCGCCCCATCTGAATAGTACAGCGGTATTATGTCTATTATCCCATAAATATATTATTTATATACACGTATTGAACATATATACTTTGGCACAGTGTGTGTGGGGGGGGGGGTCCGTGTTCGCCCCTCCCCCATATAATCGCTACTTGACATAATGAATTCTTAAGCATAACATATTATGCGGAACCAATTTAATAAACGGTTCATTTTTAACATTTTTAATAAACGGTTCATTTGCGGATTCGTTCCCGTGAATAATAGGTCTTTATTGCGTGTTTGTTAGCAAACCCTCTTCAATGGGTATCATATAACTGCTATACATGCAATATCTTCCATCAGCCATGCTCTTGTCTTGATCATTACTAATGACGTGGATGCCTACGAGCATTGTGTATTTGTGGCAAATAGTTCTAATAGAGATAGTACTATGTTTAATTATCCAGAAAATCTAGAAATTCGAAAACACTGCTGCAAGGCGCGCTATAATGTACAATATTCCCTAATTGCGATTTTACGGTGTTTTGTGTTTGTTACGTTTATTTATCGTCGCTACCGGTTGCCCATATGAGCGACGCCTCCTGAAGGGATTAGACATTTTAGATTTTGTGGTGGATAGTGCAATGACACAGATAGAAACCCATTCCAGAGTCTCCTCTGGTTCTTTTACGTACACGGTGTAAAGCACCGACACTAGATCTCGGTTTAAAGTCCCATCTGAAAGACTGTTAATTTTATTAGGGTCAGAAGGGTGATCGAACCTGCGATCCCTGGATTACCAGTTCAACGTGTTAACCACTGGACTACAGATCCGTACGTGCGGTTTTACGGAAGACACTTAGATATGTTTTATATTGCAAGCCTTGTGTTGTGTGGTGACATCAGAGCTGTCAACCTTTTGAAATTGAATTGAGTGAGACTTTGTATTGAGCCCCGAAGGGGCGAGTTTCCTAGGGGGGTCCGGGGGCATGCCCCCCCGGAAATTTGTTTTCCCCTAGACCCTCTGAAATGCATTCTCCTGCTTTCTGGGAGGTATATTTTTCTCTCATATTTTGACCAAAAAATGAGGTTTTTTACACAAAACTAGTTCTGACACCTAGGTTGGCACTAGCAGTAGCCAATGGCTACTAATAATTGAAACATATTAGTTGAAATGGAATATACGGACGGACAAGGGTAATACGGGACAGACGGACAAGGGTAATCCTATATGCCCCTCCACTATCGTGGTTTGGCACAGAAATGAAATAAAATATGTTTTTCAGCTTTGCAAAAAGTGCAGATCGAGATGAGCTGGCTCGTAACGAGCCGTCTCATCAGGATCTGCACTGTTTGTGATTATTTTCATGATTTAAAATAACCGATTTAACCTCATGTAAAGATCAAAGGAAAACACACAAACCATGCTACAATTACTTATGTCATTGCAGACGGATCAATGTATTACCCTTCTAACCCTCACTGTGACACAAAGTGCAACGCGATACACTACAGTAAGTCTACTGCCGTCGATGCATGAGATTGTACTGCATGGTAGCAGTTTTTGCTTTCTTCAGAACATCCTTGCTAGGCTCATAGGTGTAACAGGGGTGTGCAGCTTCCGGAAGTGCTAGTTTCACTGTTATAAGTGAAGACAATGTGCCATCGACTGACAGGCTAGGCCTGAAGGGTGTTTTGTTTTTTCTGACCATGCTGAACACACGTTCCTCGCTGGCGTTTGAGTGAGGTATAACTAGTACCAACTGCGCAATCTTGGAGAGACGTGGGAATCTTTGACGGCCATCAGCTTTTACGCAGCCCCCCAAATATCCCCAGACAGTGTCCATCCTGTAGGATTTTACAGCTGTTTCCTCGCCATCACACTGAACCCTGATGATGGCATCCTCCCAGATGGAACTAGGTATATCCGACCGATCTAACAGCTGATATTCCGTGAATTCCTCATGTAATCTTTCCTGCTCAACTGTACTTGACAGACTGTCACTGAGAACATTCTCAAATGTGTTCACAAAATACTCAACCATGTTGAATGTGCATTTGTCACTAGATTTGAAGTCGAAGTCTACAAATCTGCAATTGTCCAGAAGGGGATCTGAAAGAGGAAGCTTTGCCATAGCTTCAGATGTGGCTTTCACGTAAAACGCCCTCGCTGATTCAAAGAACTTGCTTTTCTCTGCTGCTGGAATGTCACCTTCATCAACAAGTTTCGCAACTTTTCCCCGAGTCACAAGTCCGACGAACAGGCTGTTATCTGGTAGCTGTTTCTCGACATTGGTGTAATCGACAGCCGTCAGGTCTCCATCAGCATCCTTAATGGCGTTGATACAAACAAACTTGCCTAGAAGCTTCTTCAGGAAGATTTCAATTTCATTGTGTACATGATAGATGCAGGGATCTTCACGCTGAAGGAAGAGGTTTAAGTCAGTGAAGAGTGGGAGTACTGCCTGATAGAAACTCAGGTACACTTCAGTTAAGGGATCTTCAATGATACGCCGTAACCTCTTGAACCTTGGTTGACTTTCGGACCTGGATTTGAAGTAGCTTGTGATCACCCGGATACACATGCAAGATGCGATTCACAGCTGTGTTGAGACTAAGCCACCTAGTGTTTACGTGCTTCAAAATCTGCTTGTATGTAACATCGCAAAAGACACAAAAATCCTCCAGATCAGACTTTCTCTTTGTACTCTTGTCGAACCAATAGTACATGTCCACACACATGTCCTCCACATAAAACTTCGATGACTTCGAAAATGCATCTGAGGCCCTGGCTGCAACATTATGTACCAAATGGCATGGACAGCCCATGAAATAACAGGAGGCATTTTTCTCAACGACTCTCGTTTTAATTGAATTTCTTTTCCCCAAATTTACACTGGTGTTGTCAACACCGAATGCAACACAGTTAGTCCATGGAATGTCCAAACTCGTAATTTTTTGGTCTATTTGGTCAAATATAGCTGCCGCGGTGGCAGCCGATGTCCCCTTTGATACACACATGTCTAGTAACTGTGTTTCAACGGAGTTATTTTCAACATTGAAGATTCTCACAGTAAGCGGATTCATTTTCTCGAGGTCAGTATCATTTGAGCCATCCGTTGCCAGCGAATATGGCTGGCTCTTCATCTTCTCCACCAAAGAACCTAAAACAAGAAATGTGTGATACTTGATTGATTACTGGTGTTGTACATCTGCTCATAAACTTGTAACTAAAGTCATTTAGGGCTGGGAATTCCTTTGCAATATTTTGATCTGGTGTCACGTGCACTTAAAACATGATTGAGCATCCAACGTTAATTACAACACCAAAATCACAATGCATCCATTATCCATGAGTCGCCTATTATAACAAGCATGAAATAACTATGGGCAATTTTAGTCTGGGAAGCAGAAGCAGCACTGCAACTGATACAAGTCCTGTCTCCACTTGGTGCAACATAACTACATGTCGCGACCTTTCGAGGCATTGATAGTAATGCCCGATAATAATAAAAACTAGAAATGTGTTCGGAGAACACGGATGCCCCCACCCGACGCTTTGATAGTCAACGTAGAAAAACTTAAACGCAATTTGAGGTACAAACAAAGTGAACATCGGACGGACGCACGGACGGACGGACAGGGCTAACACATAATGCCCCCCCCCAATAAATTGGGGGGGGGGGGCATAACAATCCTGATAATACTGTCACCCTTCGGGTGATCACCAGATCACACCTGCGATGCTCATGTGTGAGACTTCGGCGCACATTAAAAAACTTTTAACATTCCGGACGGACGCCAAAGTGCAGACTATATCTGATCTGAGGCTACGCTGTTCGCAAATGTTGTAAGGTCCCTTGTGTATACATACTTTGAAAAAATGGCGCTATCGCCAGGTTCAGCATACATGCTGTTTTCGTCTTCGCCGATGAGTAGGCCTTTGCGATGTCGCTGTCAGGGAATATGTCCTTGAAGAGAGGACTCAGGTGATCAGCGGCCGCTAAAGGCAAGTTGTGCTGTGCTAGCGTGAATGCGGTCTTTACCTCTGCACGAGTCACCTGAAAACAATGTGAAGTAAGTATGGTAGCTTATCAAAGGATTTGATTTGATGGTGTTTAACGTCCATTTACTGAGAGCAAAGGTCTATTCTAGACGGGTCAATGGGGTCGAATATTGAGCTCTTATCTGCGGATGTTCCCCTATTTTTTACAGGCTTATCAAAGGAGGCCCCAGTTGTCAGATGGAGCAATGTGATGGTGATGGAGTAATACTGTCATGAATGTGATTCAATTACACATGCAAACTAACTCAACTTACTCAAGTATATATTTATGACGATGATTTTTTTCACTACCGGCCTATTTTTCGTGACTATCTAAAGACAAGGGGTGTATTCTTTATAATTGTTATTTCAAAACATGGCTACCATCTGGTAACTGTGACATAATAATGTTAAAATGTGCAGGATGGCAAAACTGATTATACATGTCCCTACAGCAATCAAATTTGACTGATGAAACCTTAATTAATTTAACCCTTTCAACCCCAGGTAACTTAATGGACTATTCCATGCTAATATTTTGAGCTATTTTATTGGTCCATTCAAATTTTTAGACTAGTTCATTCAGCAGAAAGTTTTTTTTTCAACTTTGAAAATGATTTACAAACAGTGGAGATCCTGATGAGACGGCTCGTAGTAACGAGTTCTGGATCTGCACTGTTTGCAAACGTTGGCATTATAGAGGTCTGTGGTGTTGAAAGGGTAATAATATATTACAAATGTTTATACCTTTTCACCGAGAGAAGTTTGCTGCCTGCCAAATGCGTGGAGCAATGATGGTTGTCCAGTTGCAGCCTTGTTGGCCTTCTTATGTCCATCGCTATCCATGTGCCTTTTCACATCGGTTTCACCTTGATGTCCACAGTTAAACACCTTCGCGCATACATTGCATCGGAACTGGTGCTGGTCAGAGGTAGATGAAATACACCGGTAGATCTTGATCCAATTCTTCTTAAATTTTGTTTTATACTTCGCAGCTCCTTTGAATTTAGTAATTTTTGGCTGTTTCTTAGGTGGAGAGTCTTCCAAGTCACTTCCATCATCAGAATCTGACATGCTGAACCTGAAATTTAACATACACCTATATTATATTAATATATTCTGATTTTTACTGCAGTAAACAAACTAGAAATGTTTCTATGATAAACACGGGATGCCCCAACAGCCACTTTGTTGGAGAAAAACACAGTAACGCAAATTTCTAAGACGAGTAAGTCATTTGACCTAGACCTTGGGCACCATGGGTGTGGTGTGTAATGAAAATATGGATGGTGGTGATGAAGTTTCAAGTCAATCTGTGAAGCAATGGCTGAGATAGATGGTACATAAAAAAAAACTTTAACTCAAATGGAATGGACGTACGGACAAGGGTAATACGGGAAAGACTGACAAGGGTAATCCTAGATGCCCCTCCACTATCGTGGTTGGGCACAGAAATGAAATAAAGTCCACGCTGTGCGACACGCGAAATCACACATCCGAAAATTCTTTAAAAAAGGACAAAGTCCACACCCAAAAAAAAATTGGCCAGGGGGGGTCCTATAACAGCACAAAATTGTTTTTTCTCCATAACAATTGTACCCAACCAATGTTGTGACCACGCACGGTTGCTGTTATCCGTCGGTTACTGGATAATTCGGCATTGCATTTAACCTGTTTCTGTCAAATTCTGTGTAGACAAATCAAAACTATATCACTTAGCCGGTAGTTAAATGTGTAAGATGATGATGCAAATAGCAATAATCACCAGGAAACAGTTAATACTTACACGTCACAAACTCGAAAGTTCGTAAACGTCCGACTTTCTTTTCCTCCGACACCGGATGACATTCAATTAGGTGGACTTGATTGCATACGCCGATTTACGCCGATCGTGATACCCGGACTATCCGCAGTTGCGACTTTCTAACCCCGTTACCCCGTATGTACCGATACTTGTAGTTACGATTTCATTGGTAGGGTTCGCTTTCTGGAAACCGTCAGACTTCGCAAATAGTTGTATATAAGGGTTTTTTTTTGTTTTTTTTTGTTTTTTTTGGAAAATGCGTGAGAATCATTGATCAATGAGTGAGACCGTGAGATGGTACTCGATTGCGTGAGACTCACGCAGAATGCGTGAGAGTTGACAGGTCTGTGACATGTATCAGATACTACATATTCCCAATGGCTACTCATTGTACATACGCGTGTGTCAGTGGTCAACTGGTCATTGTTACAGACGGATCTGTAGTCCAGTGGTAACACAATTGTTTCTTTTTTCTTTCTATATGTTAAATATTATTTTTTGAAATGGGAGTTATTATATACATGTATAAATATGTTTTAATTTGCGATCACGTGAGCTATGATGAAAGCCGTACAACACTTGAGGTACGATGAAAAATAGAGATTACCCTAGTCAAATAATATTTTTTTATTTTGCAATATTAACAAATTAAAAATGAAAGTCGGTAGTTGTTGAATCGGTTTGTCACGCCCTGCGTACATTCTTTCTATCCTCTATCGGCAATCCGAATAAACATCTAAGACAGCTGTGTCAACATCCGTTGTTGCCTCACGCATGCGCATTAAGCATTGTTCGCATACGCTTGTTGATAAACAGTTCGCATTATACGACGGTGCTTTATTTATTTTAATTTTGTATTTTCTATTCATCTATTTGGCCTTTTTTAAACACAGTCATTGTACATTATATCCTTTTAAATATCTGCGACCGTTACCAAAATTACATCCGTTATTCCGATTTAATGTCGCTTTAATTCTAAATGCAACACTAACAATAAATCCTACTACTAGTATTAAGAAACCTAAATCGGATTTGTAATTGATATGGTTATGTTTGATAACAGTGTGTTTGTATGAAATTTAGTGCTATCCTGCTTTCCATTTCATATGGCTAAATCTCCTATAATATATTCCCACGTGTTACTTGGTTATGTAAATATAGTATTGTGGTCGTAAATCGAGCAAAAAGATTTTTTTCACAAAATTACAATTGTCTCGATATGCTCTTTAAACTACACTAAAATGGGGGATTGTCGAATATGCCTCTGTTTAGCATACTAAATACAGTACACCCTTAGTTGTAACGACCGTCACGTCTCATCTAAATAGCAAATTAAGAGCATTCTATGGGTTTTATTGCTATAACTGCAACTTTGATTCTGACAATACTGCTGGTCGATACGTGCTAATACGACCACGTGTCTGTAAGTACGGGACCAGTGTTATAAGCACGCACGCATATATCAAACGTATGTCGACGGAAACAGTTATTGTGGTACCGTGACGTCATCTGTCGATGTATTATTATATCATCGATCCAAGATGGCTGACTAATTATGTAATCAAGGGTATTCAGATTGTTATATCTGCACTGTTAACCTTAGTGTGAAATGATTGACGTCCGTGACGTCACTGAACAAGCTTGAAATAGTTGGGCTACATAACATACCCAGTGAATGAATTTATATATGTCATGCAAGAATAATACAATACAATCCATCGCCACGAGGGAGAGAGATACTTGATTCATGTTTGTAAATATAATTAATATAGTAAAGCGACACTACATCGGTGAAAACGCAAATGTCTGCAGAATGTAATTTTCTATTATATGGTATAATATATTTTCCAATATTTGCCTCAAAAACTGAGTATTTCAACAAATAAACAAGCGTCGTATACGCGGTTTATTGATATAACAAAATAATGTAAATAGGGTCGACATTCATGCGTAATACAATGCGCGTATCCTGAATAACACGATTTATCATACATATTTACCGTTATATCTCACATTTGTGCCTATGCATATTTCTTTGTAGACTAATCTTAGTTAAATTATCTGTAAACGAGAGTATCGCGCACTTAGTATTGACTCCAATGACAAACAAATGCCATTTCAGGAGCATGGATGACCGTTACATGAAATCCTACTTTCACTTTTGAAGTTTGTAGACTACAAAAAAACTTGTTTATTGATTCAATTTTAATGTTCGAGTGTATTCAGAAGAATTTGTAGTAGCAATGCATTTATACACGAAAACATGCGTTTGATTTGCTTTTTGCGATGTAATGTCGCTTTAAGGAAGCTGCGTAAGTTACGCTGTCAATTACTGCTGTTTCGTTGCATTGTATTTGTTCATACTTTTTAAATTATGCACTTATGTGCGTATATTATAGCATGTAAGATCCGTCTGTTACCAGGCGGAAACCGTGTCCATTATATTAAAAGTCGTTATCTATTATCAGCAGTAGTATTTGGATTAGTATGCGGAGTTGAAAAAAAATTACATGTAAGAAAACAATTGTACACCAACACAAGCGGCTTCCGTGGCCGAGTGGTCAAGGTCACACAAGCGGCTTCCGTGGCCGAGTGGTCAAGGTCGTTGACTTCAAATCACTTGCCCTTCATCGCTGTATGTTTCGAATTCTTTCATGTGATGAAGTTATCCAGCTGGAGTGCGGAATGTCAGTTGGTCTACCCGGTGCCCCTCCGTGCTTGAAATACTGTTCGGAGGGGCGCACGGTCCGGGGTCTTCTTCCATGTATAATAGCCCAGTAGAGTCGCCATAAGACCTAAACTGGTGCACCACAAACAAACAACACGATAAATGCAGACTACAACACTGCAAATACAGATGTATTGATGTTTGCTTAAAATATATCAGTTGATTATACAATATCAGAGCAACTAATACTAATCATTGTACACAATTATATTCAGCAGACGTCAATTACCGTGTAACATGCATAGTTATAGCAACTGCAGACCAACATATGCGTACCACCATCCCTCTTATTACGTATCATATGTCCAGAGAAAAACATTTGTTTGTGATATCCAAGAGCATCAGCAATGGCATGCATCATGTTTGACTATCCTATGTAATTATGTATCAGATATTGTCGCACAAGCACATATTTAGAATTTAGAACAGTCGGTCAAATTGGTAAACAATGTCGGTTAACAATGAACTCTTGTTGGCCAGGGGAGTGACTTGGTTGAAGATGATGTATTGGGTTCTAGGATGGGGTTCGGTGGCATGCATTCCCTCGCCCCCCCCCCTCGGGAAATATGTTTCAGTTCGGCAGGTATATTTACGGTTATCAGTGTCCTTCGGAAAATATACGTAAGGACACAAGTCTTGCACGGGTATTTATATATGCATAGGATATAAGCCGACAACGATCCAATATGTAAAATATTGGACTGTATGAGGCGTGTAGCGCCGAAGACAGTACCTATATTTTACATATTAGATCCGTTTGAGGCTTATGTATAGGATATAAGCCGAAAACGATTCAATATGTAAACTATTGGTATGAGGCACATAGCACCGAAGACAGTTCCAATATTTTACATATTGGATCAGTTTGAGGCTTATATCGTACTTAAAACACACACTTATATTATTATTATTATTATTATTATATACCAAACTTATATAGCGCTCTTTTCATCTAAAAATAAAACGTTCAAAAACGCGATATAACAAGATCCTACTAATTAAAATTGTTCATTTCGTACATGTAAGCCTAGGATTTAATATAATACTCATGCCTTTTGACACCAGTCCAATATTAATAATAATAGACTGCAAGTACAAAGGTATTACGTCACGACAATGTTTTAAATCTTACTTAAAACACACACTTATATAACAAGATCCTACTAATCAAAATTGTTCATTTCGTTGACGCACGCACGCACGCACGCACGCACGCACGCACGCACGCACCACGCACGCACGCACGCACGCACGCACCCACCACCCCACCACCACACCACCACCACCCCCCACCACCACACCACCACCCACCACCCCACCACGCACGCACCCGACGCACCACCCACCACGCACGCACGCACGACCAGCACGCACGCACCACCACACACACGCCACACCCACACGCACACGCACGCACGCACGCACGCACGCACGCACGCACGCACGCACGCACGCACGCACGCACCACGCACGCACGCACGCACGCACGCACGCACGCACGCACGCACGCACGCACGCACGCACGCACGCACGCACGCACGCACGCACGCACGCACGCACGCACGCACGCACGCACGCACGCACTCACGCACGCACGCACGCACGCACGCACGCACGCACGCACGCACGCACGCACGAACGCACGCACGCACGCACGCACGCACGCACGCACGCACGCACGCACGCACGCACGCACGCACGCACGCACGCACGCACGCACGCACGCACGCACGCACCCCCCCCCACCACCACCACCACCACCACGCACGCACCACGCAGCACGCACGCCGCACGCACGCACGCACGCACGCACCCGCACGCACGCACGCACGCACGCACGCACGCACACCACGCACGCACGCACGCACCACGCCGCACGCACACCACCACCACCACCACCACACCACCAACCACCTACGCGCGCACGCGCGCACCACCACACACACACACACACACACATATATATATATATATATATATATATATATATATATATATATATAATATTCTCTATACTATATATTCAATTCAGTATGAGCTATCGTAACTGTCAACACTAACAATTCCCGCATTTCCACTTCAAAAATTTCAATATCCCTAGAACAGCAGCCTCTCTACAACAACCTCTCTCGATGTATCCGGATGGTGTTTGCTCTGGAGAGGTTTGGTGTAGTAACAGTATTATCGGAACCCATACGACTACATGAAAGGACGAACCAGAGACAGTCAGGCGGACATACAACAACGATATACGGTACTGACTAACATGGATGCAAACACAATGGAACTATCAACAATATGCAATAGGCAAATAGTGTTTGAGACATGCATATTATTAAATGACATTTAAATTCCACATCGACTTTTCTCTCTCCCTCGTGTCGATGGATTCCATCAGAATTAAGTCTCGAGAGTGATTAATATAAGTTGTAAGAACTTGTTTCGCAATCGAGCTCAAATACATTTGTATAAACTATTAAATGACAGACACAAACCCCGACACAGACGGGTATGTAGTCCAGTGGTAACACGTTGGACTGGTAATCCAGGGATCGCAGGTTCGATCCCCGTCTGACCATAATAAAATTAACAGTGTTTCAGATGGGACGTTAAACCGAGGTCTCGTGTCGGTGCTGTACATCGTGCACGTAAAAGAACCAGAGGTGACTCTGGAATGGGTCTCTGTCTGTATCATGCACTATCGTAGGAAGGAAGTATCGTTCATATGGGCAACCGGTTGCGACGATAAATAAACGTAAAACACACGCACAAACCACGAATACCCCCCCCCCCCGTTTCTTCGGTGGTGGTTAATAAGTTGCGAAGATAACGCCTATACACTGTGATCTGCAATGAATCCTTACCGACAACAGAGTGACAAATCGCAGAAATTGTAATACAATTGATTGAAAATGGACAGTTGCTGCATTCATTGTGTCGTTTATCTCTGTAATATAGCATATCTTAGGTAATTATCTCTCGGGAATAATACTGTTCAATTCCCACTTTGCTTATCGCCTCTCGAGCAACCTGATTATTTCAGCGAAGCACTTTATAAATAGTAAAATATCAAACTTAGGTCCGTCCGTGACAGTATTATATTTCCAAACGATGCTTTTGATCTTCAGATAGGGGTGGTTACATATCGATGGTCGATCCCTCATATGACCCTGATAAAATTAACAGTCTTTCAGATGGGACTTTAAACCGAGGTCTCGTGTCGGTGCTTTACACCGTGCACGTAAAAGAACCAGAGGAGACTCTGGAATGGGTCTCTGTCTGTATCATTGCACTATCCTCCACACATCTAAAATGACTAATCTCTTCAGGAGGCGTCGCTCATATGGGCAACTGGTAACGACGATAAATAATCGTAACACACACACACCACAAAAACACAACACACACCACACACGCACGCACAAAGCAAGCACACACCGTACCACACGCGCGCACGCACGCACGCGCGCACGCACGCACGCACGCACACAGAGATATGGGTGGATTTGTTATATGATTATTGCCAGAGATCGAAATTAATTTGAAGTTCTGAAAAATCCGAAATGTTGGTATTTTTAAAAGGAGGTTTGCTTCCTAGACCGCTGGAATGTATTTACAATGGCGAGATTGTCAGGAGTCTTACATATTTAATCAGAATATTTACGCCCGGAGACTCATTTTCTGATGCACAATCCATGTTATCCGGTCAAGCCTTAAAGGCAACATACAAGCTATACACTAGTTTGTATAACTTTGCTGATTAATTACCTAGACCAATTTGTATACTAGACCAATTTGTATACTCTATTTTGTCGAACGAATGCGAACTATGGGGGTTTCCCAAGCAAACAATGTAGAACGTATTCATATACAGTTTCACAGTTTTGTAAAGTAAATAATCAGTGTCAAGTATAAATGACTGTCTGATTAGCGCAGTGGTTACCGCGCGCTTCTTACCAATGCAACCCGGGTTCGATCCTCGGACCGGGAAGTATGTGAGGTGGTACGGTGGTCGCCATATCGGGCAGGTGGGTTTTCTCCGGGTACTCCGGTTTCCTCCCACACGAATAACCACACTTACACTTTCATCCGCGCAAACGAGAGTGATTTATACAAGTTGTTAAAACTTGCTTCGCAATCGTTGTAAAATAAATATATTTTAAACAAAATTACACCAGACTAGATATGGAACAGAGTGGATAGAAGATTTACAACAACATCAATACATTAATTGCATACAACATAGTCATATTGGTGAGAAGCGAGCGCGCTAACCACTGCGCTAATCGGGAAGCCAAACATAACGAATGCAATCACTGCCAATCGTTGAAAAATCACTGCCAATCGTTGAAAAATAATAAACTTAACTGCGAAAAATAATAAACTTAACTGCGATAACTTTGACGATAGTTAGCAAAACACTGAATGCAAAACATCCTACTGGATTTTGTTCATGAGATTACACACCAACTGTCATGCTTACTAGTTGTTTGTGTGGGGATTAATGTGTGTTTTACGTTTATTTATCGTCGCTACCGGTTGCCCATATGAGCGACGCCTCCAGAAGATATTAGTAATTTTAGATTTGTGGAAGATAGTGCATTGATACAGACAAAGACCAATTCTTTTACGTGTACGGTGTACAACACCGACACGAGACCACTGTTTAAAGTCCCATCTGATTGACTGTTAATATTATTATCAGACGGGGGATCGAACCTGCGAACCCTGGATTACCAGTCCAACGTGTTAACCACTGGACTACAGTTTAGCTTATATGGCGACTATCCAGGTATGATTGGTGGAGGAAGTCACCACCATCATCCGAGCAGTATTTCAGGCATGGACGGGATCGGGTAGAACCACCGACCTTCCGCTAGCCATTTTGCTTATATCCTCACAAGAAAATAAATCGACACAGTGAGGGGCAATTTAAGTGATTTGAAAAACCGACAGTAGCAACTTGGCAAAGGATGCCCCTTACATGTTGGTGGGAATAACACATGACCGAGAGCTTGTTAAAAGGTTGTAGGCCTATATACGTAAACAGGCAGAAGTGCATCTGCGGTATGTAGTCCCACTAATATAGTTAATGTTTCTTTTTGTAAAATTGCATTTTCATGACAGGCTAGTTTTTGTGTTTTTTGAGAAATTATGTGACTTGAGAAAACTTCAGATTATTGATGTGTAGAAAAGATGTGGTATAAGAATTCAGGCCATTGCAAACTGAAGGTTGGTATACCGCATTATTTGGCGGAGGAATGCAGTGACGTTTTTCACAGGCGAGCACTGGTTGTTTGAAACTTATAATTTGAAATATTCTTGGTGTGTTTCAGGCTGATTTGAATACCTCTTCACAGTGGATGTGGTATCAGAAGAAATGAAAGATTGGAAATATAAATGAACAGACTGTATGTTTTTACTTCTTACCTTTTATTTAATAGGCAATTTATTTGTTGTTTTACAACCAAAAGGCCATAGTGTTGTATGTGTAATATATATATATAAGTAAAGAACGATAAGTTGATACACCACTTCGTCATTGATGAATGAAAAACAGTCAAAGTGAAACTAAGTTTTCCCAAGCTTTATACACACGCGTAAGCACGTACGAAACACATTATTCTTCTAAGAAATATCGATGGTCCGCTTAGTGTCTTTCCTGCTTTATACACACGCGTAAGCACGTACGAAACACATTATTCTTCTAAGAAATATCGATGGTCCGCTTAGTGTCTTTCCTGCTTTATACACACGCGTAAGCACGTACGAAACACATTATTCTTCTAAGAAATATCGATGGTCCGCTTAGTGTCTTTCCTGCTTTATACACACGCGTAAGCACGTACGAAACACATTATTCTTCTAAGAAATATCGATGGTCCGCTTAGTGTCTTTCCTGCTTTATACACAAGCGTAAGGAAGTACGAAACACATTATTCTTCTAAGAAATATCGATGGTCCACTTAGTGTCTTTCCTGCTTAGCCTCAGAAAGCTCATTATTTAATGCTTTCCGATGAAATATAGAAAATTATCAGTGGTTTAATAAATGTGTGTTATTACACTGGTTGAACGCTGGGTATGAAATGATGGGTACGTAACCGATGCATGTTGAAATGATGTCACCGCGTCCGTGTGTGGCGTCCGTGGTCCAATGGTAGAGCGTCGGATTTGGAATCGAACAGCCCGGGTTCGATACTCAGTCAGGCCACGTATGTAGTGTCATTGAGCAAGGCACCTCACACACATTGCTTAGTACTGGTTAACCGCTATGGTCGGCTAAGCATGCCCAGGAAACATGTCTAGGTCCCCGCAAGGGGTTTGACATTAATGGAACATACATACATACATTTCCGGACTCAAAATGTCAGTGACGTCATTTGTTGCGTATTGTATGACATTTATGGTCGTCTAAACACGGTGTTATGGCGCCATTTAGCGCATGATTGCATCGTTTTCTATCATAAAAAACACTGTTCAGCCTAAAATAACAGTTCTTTAAGAGAATAATCGAAAACTATTTCACACACGAACACAGAAAGCTATTATTATCACTCGTGGTTAGCGCATAATAATGTGTTCAATGTTCATTCGATGAAATATAATTGGATCATTCACTCAAACAAACAAATAGGCCTATCGTCTTTATTATTCAAAACAGCCGTCATCCAATACCGTCGTCATCTGAACAATTCCTTTGACTTTGACTTGAATTAATTGCAACCTTTTATTTCGCACAAACACGATTCAATTTTACGTTAGACTAGTTAAATGTGTTTGATTTGACAATGTTCACTAATTGTGTAGAGTAGCCTATGATTAGATAACATAGACAACCTCTCTGATAATTGTTAATCTAAACGTTTTATTTATCGTCGCTACCGGTTGCCCATATGAGCGACGCCTCCTGAAGAGATTAGTCATTTTAGATATTTGGAGGATAGTGCAATGATACAGACATAGACCCATCACAGGGTCTCCTCTGGTTCTTTTACGTGCACGGTGTACAGCACCGACACGAGACCTCGGTTTAAAGTCCTATCTGAAAGTCGCTTAATTGTATTATGGTCAGACGGGGGATCGAACCTGTGATCCCTGGATTACCAGTCCATCTAAGGGAACAGTATTGACAGTTGTTTATGTAAGACGACAGTGTACTTGCTTAAAGCAATCTTCAAGTTTAATTTCATTTTCTCAGGACGCAGATTTGATTTGCATGATATAATTATAACAAATACATATATACAGTCAAACCTCTCCAGAGCAAACACCATCCGGATACACCCAAGATTGGTTGTTGTAGAGAGGTTGCTGTTCTAGGGAGGTTCAACATTTTGAAGTTTGGAAATGCGGGAATAGTCAGTTTCGACAGTTATAATTGCTCATACCGATTTGAATATAGAGTATACAGAATGGGGGTACTACTTTCATGATATGTACACACTGTTTTTTTCTCTCCAGCAAAATGTTTGTCTGTTCTTGGGAGGTTTTCTGCATCGCTGGGTGGGAAATTGACTGTCGTTGTGTGTTGTTGGGAGGTGTCGTTCATGAGAGGTGAAATTGTATTAAAATGCAATGGGTGGGAATATAGGTGACGTTATAAAGAGGGCGTCGCTCATGGGAGGTGACGTTTATAAAGATGGCGTCGCTCATGGGAGGTGACGTTTGGGGAGGTGGGACTGTATGTATATATACATACAGCACAGTGCTACGTGTCATTTACATATACAGAATCAAACGTGTCTGGAATAAAGGAAAATGCATGTAGTACAAAATGTACATTCACTAATTGTTACTATGGTATTCAGATACGGATTAGATTTGTAAATATGTACACATCATGTCGTTGAGTCCGAATATCACTTCTTAAAGTGTTGTCCGGAACATCGCAGAAGTAAAGTAAGCATCTAAGTAAGTATGCATGAATGTGGAAATTTATAAGCTAAACTGTCCAAGATCCGTATTCGATTAGCGCAATGGTTGGCGCACTCGCTTCTCATCAATGCAACCGGGTTCGATCTTCGGACCGGGAAGTATGTGAGATGGTACGATGGTCGCAATACCGAACATGTGGGTTTTCTCCGGGCACTCCGGTTTCCTCCCACACGAATGACCACATATACGCTTTCATCCGCTCCAACGAGAGTGATTAATATAAGTTGTTAAAACTTGCTTCGCATCGAAAAGAATAGAAGCCAGAATACAGTATCCTTTTACATGTTTTTGTTTATTGGAAACTCGGCAATATCCAAATGCATAATATGACCATGACTGATATGAACATACAACTGAGTTAGATAGCAAGCAATACTGCAATGAGAAACATTAGTCACTTACTGCCCCTGAATACTCCTAATAGTATATTGGTCCTCTTGATTGGTTTACTCTGTTTTTATCGTTGTTTCCTTTGCATAACATGTTTTCCAGTCTCATTCGTATTCTCGTCTTATAATTATGAAATTATTAAATTTCGACAGATATCCTTTAGCATGTCCAATGGATACTATACTGTAAACATTGGTTCAATTAATTAACACGATTTTGATAAAATTACATTTATCCCAACGCAACATCTGTTTAGACGATAACAGTAAAAACAAAGGATTCCAACTAAAAGGACCAATATACATTTAGGAATAAATCTGACTTTATCCATCAAGGGAAGTAATAGAAAAAACATTAATACCTCGCATTGCTATGTGAATAATTCATCATTGAGACTGCCATACGGACGATAGCAGTGTACGTTTAAGACACATTAGGAACTACATTCCTTGTAGACAACGGAGTGATTTGCAGAGATTTAGGAGATAGTTTTGTACCGTATTACAATAGCAATATGTTCTATAGCAATACGTTCATTTTGTTAAGAAAATACCTACTGCACGTTTGCACGTAACATCGATTACCAAGTAATTACACACTATGTGTGTGTTTTACATTTATTTATCGTCGCTACCGGTTGCCCTCCTGAAGATATTAGTCATTTTAGATTTTGGAGGATAGTTCAATGATACAGAGAGAGACCCATTCCAGAGTCTCCTCTGGTTCTTTTACGTGCACGGTGTAAAGCACTGACACGAGACCTCGGTTTAACGTCCCATCTGAAAGACTGTTAATTTTATTAGAGTCAGACGGGGGATAGAACCTGCGATCCCTGGATTACCAGTCCAGCGTGTTACCACTGGGCTACATATCCGTCTGTTAAATAATTACACACTACTATCGCACATGTAAATACGTAGTACTTAGTCCAACACATGCACGTCATTATCACGGTATTAACATTATTTAGGGGAGGTAACTAGAACCAAAGAGTGGGACTACATTGTACTATACGCCGATTTCTGGGACATATTAGCCTACTATTGACTTTGTTAATAGTATAGTGTTTGCAGTTTTGTTTTAGTTAGTTTATACACATTTATTTTAGCTCGATTGCGAAACAAGTTCTTACAACTTATATTAATCATTCTCGAGACCTCATTCCTGATGGAATCCATCGCCACAAGGGAGAGAGAAGAGGCAACGTAGAATTTAAATGCCTTGCCTAAGGGCACAATCAATCGACATGTAGGTGGGACTAGAGAAGAAAGATAATCAGGAGTTAGGCCGTTCTTCGTCTTGTACAGCATAATTAGTTTATGGTTGTGTCTTCGACGTTTAAGGGATTCCCATGGAACTTCTCTATGGAGTTCGTTAAGTGATACAAGTTTGGTAGCTCCAGAAACAATACGGGAAGCTTCGTGCTGAATTTTGTCGAGTTCCGATTTCTCATAGTGTGTGCAGTTGATATAAACAACGTCCGCGTATTCAATAAGAGGTCTAATGAAGGATACATATATCACTTCTAGAGATCTTCTATCTAGTTGGAACTTGAGTTTTCGCATGATGTGTATTCTTTTCCAGGCACGCTCTTTAATTGAGTTGATATGAGAATGCCAAGAGCAATCACTGGAAAGGTGGACACCAAGATGCTTGTGACAATTGACTAGTGTAATAGGTTGATCGTGCATAAGTAGAGGTGGATGAACGTGTTTATGAGTTTTACGTGAAATTGTCATAGTTTCTGATTTGGAAGGATTAAACGTAACTAACCATTTGTCAGCCCAATTTGATATTTTTTCAATGTCGGATTGTAGAGTTTCTGCAGCAGAAATAGGATGATCAACAATGATATGTAAACTGGTGTCGTCAGCAAAGAGATGTACTTGAGAACCCATGTCGTCGACAATGTCGTTGATAAACACTAGGAATAAGAGTGGGCCAAGAATAGATCCTTGGGGAACTCCTGCATTTACTGCTGACCAATTAGATTGAGTACCCGGTAGAATAACAGATTGTCGTCTGTTAGAGAGATAGTCAGAACACCAGGTAAATAAACAGCCATCCAGTCCAGCATTTTTTAACTTGAAGAGGAGACCTTTATGCCACACTTTATCAAAGGCCTTACTAATATCAAAGAATACAGTTCTTACTTCAAGGCCGTCATCGAGAGCCTTGCAGAATGTATTGTACAGGTAGATGAGCTGATTCGATGATGAGTCTCCTGGTCTGAACCCAGATTGTAGGGAAGACAGGAAATTAGTATCACTAAGAAAGTTGAAAAGATACTTAAATATAATACGCTCAAATACCTTCTCTATACAACAGAGCAAAGAAATCGGGCGGTAGTTGTTAGGTAAGGATGGGTCACCTGTTTTAAAGATAGCACAGACATTAGCATATTTCCAAGAATGAGGTACCTTACTGAGCTGTAGTGAATGGTTGAACAGAGAACAAAGTGGAAATTTAATCACTGGTGCAGTTTCACGCAGGATTCGGTTACTAACTCCATCTGGTCCTGGGGCTTTGTTGATTTTAAGAGATCTCAAAGCATCGTCAACGTCTTGTAGGGTAATAGAAATGGAGTCTAATTTATTTATATGTTCTTGATAATTATTGGCAGGAAGGTCGTTATTGTGGTTGATTAGCGAAGACTGGCTACAAGTCATTCAAGAGATCAGACTTCGACTTAGAATCAAGGACAAGTGCATGTGTGGCCGGGTCTATAAGTGGAGGGATGACTTGTTTATTAGAAGGCGAAATGAATGCTTTGATGAGTTTCCACCAGTCTTTTGGCGTGGTAGTCGCATAAATGAGAGAATCAGCCAATTTAAGATAATGGTTTAGTTTAGCAGAGCGGATACGTGAGACTATTTCATTTCGGATTGTTCTGAACTTGGTCCAGTGAATAGGGTTCTGAGTGCGTTTAGCTTTTTGGTAGTATTTCTTGCGTTTTAGAATTTGTTTCTTTATTTGCGTTGAGATCCATTGAGCATCTTTTGGTTTTACGGTAATATTTCTTGTTGGAATGCATTCCTTGGAAAGCTCTAGGAGTTTATTTGTAAAGGAGGAAGTGTACGTGTTAATGTCATCGTTCTTGAACAGGTCCCAGTTAGTTTCACTGATCTTGCGTCTAAGTGAGGTGTAATCTCCTCGTTCATATAGCCATACTAACCGTTTAAAAGACTTGACGTGCGGTTTGGAGAACGTAAATAGAGCAAAGATAGGGCAATGAAAGCGTTGGTTCTGGTCTAAAATAGGTTCCCCTACACCAGAAGTTATTACTTTGTGGCTACAAGTTACCAGGAAGAGGTCCAGTATAGAAGAGGAGGTCTCTGTGAAGTGGGTTGGTTCAGAAATTAGTTGTTCTAAGCTAAATTGTTGACAGATAGAGTGGAGCTTGCGACTCATGTACAGGTTTGTTTCATAAAAGTTAAAGTCACCAGTGACGATTATATCCGATATACCTGAATCAATAGCCAAACTTAATGAGTCTTCGATTAGATTTGTGAGATTGGCAGCTGCGTTTGGGGGACGGTAGAAAACAGCAAACAGGATATGCTTGGAATGGGAAGGCATTAATTCGATCCAGATGCATTCCAAGCTTATGGGTTCGAGGTCAAACCTTCTTTTGTAATGTAAAGATTCCTTCAAGTACACAATAACACCACTGTAGCCATTTTCAGATATGTCCTTTCTCTCTGGAATATGAAAGCCTGGAAGTGTGATGTCGTCATAAGAGATGTTCGGATTTAACCATGTTTCAGTGAATGCAATGACATCGAAAATACCGTACTCAGTTCCAAGAACATCAATCTTGTTCACGAGGCTTTGTACGTTATAGTGTAAGAATGAAAGGCATCTGGTGCTAGTTATTAGTTCTGATAGTGTGTTAGACATGGTGGAACTGATATATGATGAACTGGTAGAACTCGTTGACGATGGGCCCGGGTTCGGATGAACATCACCAGCCTGAACTATTAAGAGGCAGAGCCATGTTATAGACAATGAACTTGTAAACACCCAAAATACATATCTAACGAAGCAAAGATTTTGCTTGAATTTGAGCCCTTGAAACATGTGTTTATGAGGGTATACAATGTTGTGTTTTAATTGTGACCTTATCTGATTGTTCAGAGAATACGCATATAACGAGTTGGAAGCGATGACAAATATTAATGTGGCGTGTAGAAATAATGAGAATTTCCATGGGCTTGTATAGGTTAGCACGACCGTGGGGAAGGAGATGTTACTCATTATGTTACTGCTGACAAGGAAAACAAAAACAATTTGACCACAGTCATGCATACGCACACTGAAATGTCGCATGCACAGCCTCTGCCATATAAACTGGTCCGAATAATAATGTTCCAATTCATCAACAGGAGAGTGTTAGATAGATACTGTAACTGTACAGGATCGAAGAAGAGTAAATAAAGGAAGAGAATAACATCCATACTGCAATCTAGTATAAGAGTAGCATACTATAACAAGGGAAATATGACATAAACTGACGAATTAGTTACATGTTATTACTATATGGGTCTGTGAAAATTGAGAGCGATTATAATTACTGAAATGTTAGCCCAATGTCTAATGGTATGTCTGCAATACACGTTCCACTATTATGACGTATTTGCATGACCACCCGGTACCAATATGGTACCTACCCAATCTAATATTCTGAAACTGATGTGTACCATAGAGGAATACTGGTACCTTAAAAATACTGATATGCATTTTCAACTAAGACATATTTTCCAAGATCACTGTGGCATTACCAAATTAAAAATGTGATTAATAGGCGGCATGAGATACCAACATACAATATTACCTAATATTCCAACCATATATGCTCTTGATTATGAAAATAAAATTAAGTGTACAAGATAAGTTGTCGGTAACTTGCTGCTTTCAAATTATGAAATTGGCTGGTATGCCAGTAAGTCCAGCATGTATGTGTATGCTATACATAAACTGATGTTGCCAAGTTTAAGTGCATGGGAGGTAATTCGATCAAGTTTCCATTAAAATATATATATTGACAGAGAAAATGAACAGACAATGAACATACTGTGCGTCACATATAGAAAGGCAGGTACATTTTGTGATGAAAAACTGATCTCAACAAGACCACAATTGGTTAGGAATTAACTACAACATACTGCATATGGTATTGGTAGATAAACATTCGCACGCACGCACACACGCACACGCGCACGCGCACGCGCACGCACACGCACACGCACACGCACACGCACACACACACACACACACACACACACATATATATATATATATACTTAAAATGTCATTTGCCAAGGTATTGTCTAATTAACTAAAGTACAGTACATCTACATGGTGTATATACCATATAATTATGGATCAAGATAACGCATACACTCGTCATATTTTAGGTAGCAAGATTTCTGCAACAAGACTAGAATTATAAATATATATATATAAGATTCAGAACATTTTCCTGGCTGGTCAACGAAGGTATGCGTATATATATATATATATATATATACAACAAAAGAAGTATTAATAAACTCGATATCTCAGGTATACAATGTGTGCTATAATTAGAAAACGGTCAGTCAGTTTTGCACAGGTGAGATGCTATAAATAGCAGCATGTAGATTTGCTTCATTGAAAGTTAGTAGGTAGTATACATCTCAACAAAAGTTACAGGACAGTCATCGTTTAATCGGTTGTGAACATTTGGCTGACAAAAGTTCGTTCTCACAAGTTATCCGATGTATGTTTTGACTGGCGTCCTTTACCATGATTGTGCCGTCGTAAGTCCAAGCACCATTCAGGAAGCGATCCTTAACGAGCTGTCTGGCCCTGTAGAATAGGGATGAGCGCTGGTTTTCCGATGCGATGTGATCTGTCAATATCTGAAGTGTCGACTTTTACCTCAAGGGCTCTTGAGATTTTCCTGACTTTTTCATATGTAGGTTCGTGATTGTGATGTGTGATATTGTTATGTGAGTTTGGTTCTTGTTCGATAGTTGTTTCTGGAATACCGCTAATACGAAGGCAGTTTCTTCGACTGTATTGCTCTGCAGCATCTACATCATGTTCCAGTTTGTCAACGCGTGTGCGAAGTTCTTCATTTTCCTTCTCTAACTTTTGTATTTTTTGTTGAAGTCCTGCAAGAACTCCATCAACAATGGCTTGAACAGTGGCATCAATGTTCGCAGCAGGTCTATGACTAGGCATCTCAGAACGAAATGTTTCATGTAATGCACTGGCAATTGCCTTAATGTCTTCACTAGAGAGAACAATCTGGGAGTCTGCCATTTTTGATTTTTTAAGATCTGTATAATCCAGTGGTGATGACAACTCTCTTTTTTTGCTATCAGTTACAGGCGTTGAACATACTGGAATCTGGTCATCATTCATAATGCGTATGTGTATTTAAAAGTTAATAATAGTTACAATTTATTTGCGCGCAGTGTAGGTTGTTGAAAATTCGAGCAGGGGTGGTCTAAATATAGATTTTCATTTCACAGGTGACAGCGGTATAAAGGTATAACGTTCACATTCACATTTCAGATTTGTTTTATCAACATAGTGTCAATTATATATGTGTGCCAGTTATTTACATAATCTGTGAAGACCATATCAACCCTTACGTCTGTTTAGATCATATTTCAGAAATGTCCTCTTGTTTACATTTTTTTCACGTCTGCCATAACGGAAGCGGAAGTTAAGTTGTTAAAACTTGCTTCGCAATTGTTAAAATAAATAAAGTATAAAAAATGTTTTTTTCCCAATCCTAACTTTGCTATTGCAACTATTCCTATGTTATGTACCATTCTTGAATACTATAGTGTTTAAACTAAGACGCAACATAAATCTAAATTTAAAAAGCAGTAGGCCTAACCTAATATTCTGTATTATTATCAGACTTGTGTATAGCACATACTCATATATAGAGAATATTAGGTTACTGTCTTATAAATTTTAATTTATTAGGCGAGTCGGAGAAAAAATACAAGGCGAGGAGGCAGGCTCGCCTTGTATTTTTTCTCCGACTCGCCTAATAAATTAAAATTTATAAGACAGTAACCTAATATTCTATTTATCCTACATGCTGAGTGTGCACCCGACACAAAAACAAACAAACTAGCCATGACAGCTTACAAACTCGTTACGCACTTGGTAATATGTTGCGCATTGATATTTCTATTTATAGATAAATGATAAATGACATTTCTCTGACAACAGTAGTTTCCAGAGGGGTCTCATCGAGTGCTGTTAATTCATCCCAAACAACCTGAAAGTTTGCCTGTACACGACTTTCTTCTTGGGACATTTTCCAAACTCAGCAGACGTGACGACAGACGCTTTGTTTATTTACAAACCGTAATCTGGGTCATAAAAGTAGTCCGTCACGAAAAATTTATTAGGCAGGCCGTTTTTGTACGTTATTTCGCATGAAGGTAGGATAAATTAGTATAATAATAGCGTTCTCGATGTCGTTCTGGTGATGGACATACTAATGCCGAAACGTTCATATTGATTAGAAAATTAGTTTATACAAATTATTTGAGCTCGATTGCGAAACAAGTTCTTACAACTTACATGAATCACTCTCGAGTCCTCATTCCTGATGGAATACATCTCCACGAGGGAGCGGCAACGTGGAATTTAAATGCCGTGTCTAAGAAACGTAAAATCATGATATTTGATTTATGTTTTTGATATTTTATTTCTGAATTCCAATAGGCTCTAAAGCCCATGAGGACATATACATGCATACTTTATGGCAAACAGTGATAATAGCATAAATTATATAAATACTTGTACAATGTACATAGATATCAAACATAAAGAAATATATAGTTCAAATTTGGAGAAGGTTATACGTATTCATGATCATATTTACAGTAATTACTCACATTTAAAATATTGCTATATTGTAGCAGTTACTATAATATTATAAGTTACTATATGTATAACTGGTAGTGTCGTTTCCTGGAAATGATGTGATTTTATAACCATATTCTGAGTCTCCATTGATATTATGCTGATATTATGTAATATGTGCTATAGGGCCTTTTTATATTTTATTTTTTATACAAATTTATTTTAGCTCGATTGCGAAACAAGTTCTTTCAACTTATATAAATCACTCTCGAGACCTCATTCCTTATGGAATCTATCGCCACGAGGGAGAGAGAAGAGGCAACGTGGAATTTAAATGCCTTGCCTAAGGGCACAATCGTAACGGCTCCAGTGGGGCTCGAACTCCGGACCTTTCGCACCTGAAGCGAACGCGCATTCACTGCGCTATCACGACTTCCACAATGGCCTAGTATATGATGTTGTTGCAGTTCATTATATGTATGGACCTAAGTTGTTGAATAAAGTTGAAAAGTTGAAAATTATTTCTGCGTGTTTTTATGTTTGATGTTGCAGTCATTGCATATGTAACTGATTTTAAAACCTGACATCCAATATCCGAATTTCTAGTTCTAATCTATATTAGGAAAACACACAACAATTATCGGGTTATCCTAAATGGGAATTGAAGAGTCCGGATTTCGCTTTTAGAATAATTATTGTGTCTGATTTACCTTATCTTAAAGGACGCCTGTTATCGCAGCTACTCCATAAACATATTGATTGACAGAGTTCTGAACCGTAATTCCTATATGATTACGCAATGGAGTAAGGCATGCCTAAAGTTAATTGTCTTTCCAGTCTCTTATGTAATGGATAGTTTGAGGCGATTGTCTTGTTCAACCTAGTTCAAGCATGCTCTCTATTGTTTTAATAATGAACAATTTTATAACTTATTAGTTAACTGTCCATTCTTAGGCGATAGGTGAATGGTGCATGTTGTATGTTAGATAGGTGAATGGTGCATGTTGTATGTTAGATAGGTGAATGGTGCATGTTGTATGTTAGATAGGTGAATGGTGTATGCTAGATAGGTGAATGGTGCATGTTGTATGTTAGATAGGTGAATGGTGCATGTTGTATGTTAGATAGGTGAATGGTGCATGTTGTATGTTAGATAGGTGAATGGTGCATGTTGTATGTTAGATAGGTGAATGGTGCATGTTGTATGTTAGATAGGTGAATGGTGCATGTTGTATGTTAGATAGGTGAATGGTGCATGTTGTATGTTAGATAGGTGAATGGTGCATGTTGTATGTTAGATAGTGAATGGTGCATGTTGTATGTTAATAGTGAAGGCATGCTGTATGTTAGATAGGTGAATGGTGCATGTTGTATGTTAGATAGGTGAATGGTGCATGTTGTATGTTAGATAGGTGAATGGTGCATGTTGTATGTTAGATAGGTGAATGGTGCATGTTGTATGGTAGATAGGTTAATGGTGCATGTTGTATGTTAGATAGGTGAATGGTGCATGTTGTATGTTAGATAGGTGAATGGTGCATGTTGTATGTTAGATAGGTGAATGGTGCATGTTGTATGTTAGATAGGTGAATGGTGCATGTTGTATGTTAGATAGGTGAATGGTGCATGTTGTATGTTAGATAGGTGAATGGTGCATGTTGTATGTTAGATAGGTGAATGGTGTATGTTAGATAGGTGAATGGTGCATGTTGTATGTTAGATAGGTGAATGGTGCATGTTGTATGTTAGATAGGTGAATGGTGCATGTTGTATGTTAGATAGGTGAGTGGTGTATGTTAGATAGGTGAATGGTGCATGGTGTATGTTAGATAGGTGAATGGTGCATGTTGTATGTTAGATAGGTGAATGGTGTATGTTAGATAGGTGAATGGTGCATGTTGTATGTTAGATAGGTGAATGGTGCATGTTGTATGTTAGATAGTTTCATACTATATCTTTCTTTCTTTTCCTCCGTATGCCCTTCCAATTATGGAACACCAAGATGATCCCTGGTCACATCTTGTATTAGTATGAATATGTCGGTATATTCCTCATACACGTAAATATAAAATCACTGGCTAAAAATAAAATATAACTCTTCACCACGTCTAGACCTCCACCCATGCATCTATATACAGGTACATGTAGATAATTCACGCACAGCTAGTGAATTTTGTACAGTGCAGGGACAGTTTATAAATCGGTGGGTATTCATAGGTACATGTAGTTAGATCAGCACATATTACACTGCAGCGAAAGTGTCCGTTTGGTATGTAACTTGTGGCACAGATCCGTTGACAATCTCATTATGGCGTCAATATCTTCCGGTTTGGTGAAAATATGGCTGAAGTGATGGCAACTTTTTCGGTGAAATATCTCCTCCAGTTATCGACTCCTATCATTGAAGCGACGAGGTGTTTCATCTTGGATAAGCCCTCTTTTCGGACCTCGTGTAGAACAGGACATGTGGTGAGCATGTGGACAATGTCTTCACTTTCCATTGCACAGCATTTACATAGTGGATCTTCAGTTTGTTGATTAAATTTATGTTTCGTAGCTTGTAGCATATATGTGCCTGTCATCATGCGGCCTTTTGTAATACCTTTGTTTACGTCCGATACAGTCAAGTATAGGGTTCGCCAGACTGAGTGGGTTACACCTATATATGATCATTGGGAGTTTTAATAAAGTTATCTTTCTAAACATTGTCCATGTATTCAAAAAACCCTTTTCATGAATGTTTATATACCTTAACAATTTATCCGTCAAGCATGGGAGCGTCACCATTAAGACGGACACCTTTTATGGCACCCATGCATCAGATGTAAGAATTTGCTATAAAAGGAAAATAATAAAATAAAAATTTTAAAAATCCGCCTCCGTGGTCGAGTGGTTAAGGTCACTGACTTGTATATCACTGTAACCTATCATCTCTGGTGGTCACGGGTTCGAGCCCCGCTCAGACAGTGTCTCATTTATATGAAAAAGTTGGCAGTTTCTTACGGAGGTTGGTGCACCAAGTACTGGTTAACCGCTGGAGCCTGCCCAGGAAAGGTGTTGTTAGGTAAACTGCCCGTCGCTCAAATGGGAAACCGGTAGCGACGTTAAATAAACTTAAATAAAAATAATAATAAAAAGGTTCATACTAGATGCATAGGCCTACTAATACAAGACGCCGATTTAGCAGTCCGATGAGCGCAGTGGTTAGCGCGCTCGCTTCTCACCAATGCGACCCCGGTTAATATAATAATTCATGTATGTAAAGACTTCAGTTTATAATAAGTTAATCATATGACAGGAAATGACATAAATAGAACATGTTTGACATATATACAGCCTTGTTATACTTTATTACATCCCTAATTGTTGGGTAAATCCATTTTTACCCAATTTTAATTATACAAATGTAATAGTTATAACGAATTGTTATTCGTATGAAAATAGAAATGGTTTCTCATTAATTATACTGTTCATTTAGATAATAAATACACGAACATTATACGTTATGTACGTTGTTTGCCGTAATTAGTGTGGCGTCCAGAGATCATTCACAGACACCCCAATATTTCATACTGAGCGTCCACTGTCTGACTAGTGGTGAATACCCCTATAAGTCGGATCTGCACCTTGCTATATAGATTTATTTCATTAACTCTTTCACCGCCAATGTCGCATAAAAGCGACTTTGTAAAAAAGTAGAGAACCCGATCGGACAGAACAGAACATGCCGTCTGATCAGGCTATATGCTGATTACTCTTCAGACAGTGGAGCTGAAGCACCTGTCCGAATAGCAAACAACATAGATCCTGATCAGACGCGGCGTTACGCCGCGGCTGATCTGGATCTATGTTGTTTGCACATGCTCTGAATTTATGCGGCGCTGAAAGAGTTAATATAGTCTCATTCCCCTTTTCTATTCTACTAGACAATTCCATATATCATATTCCATAGCATATTATATATAGTTTCTCTACTTTTCAGCTTTAACATTATTATATAATTCCAATATGCAATTTTCACATATATACTTATCATTTGATTGCATTTGATTTGTATATATGTTGAGGGTCTCATGGTAGATTAACTTTTGCTAAATGAGTTCTCTCGTAAAATAAAGTCTTTATTATTATTATTATTATTATTATTATTATTATTATTATTATTATACGGTACACCCATGCTGTGTGTACCTTCATATTAATAAACCCGGGGGTACTAGTTGAGGGCCTCATGGCAGATTAACTTTTGTTAAATGAGTTCCCTCGTAAAATAAAGTCTTTATTATTAATACTATTATTATTATTATTATTTTGTGTTATATTCATCATGTTGTATATTATTTTCAAGTCACAACTCCGTTTATTAGTGCCTTTTAGTGTCTTCCTGATGTGTGTTTTACGCTTATTTATCGTCGCTACCGGTTACCCATATGAGCGACGCCTACTGAAGAGATTAGTCATTTTATATTTTGGAGGATAATGCAATGATACAGAAAGAGACCCATTACAGGGTCTCCCCTGGTTCTTTTACATGCACAGTGTAAAGCACCGACCCGAGACCTCGGTTTAACGTCCCATCTGAAAGACTGTTAATTTTATTAGGGTCAGAAGGGGGATCGAACCTGCGATCCCTGGGCTTTATACGATTATTTATATTACCTCTCACTGATTACTAGGGGCGACGCCTCCTCAAATATAGTAGTCAGTTTATTTTATCGGAGGATAGTGCAGTATACTGGAGATACTCCAATCCCAGAGGCATCCCTGGTTCTTTTACATGCCCGGTGTGTAACACTGATGCTAGCCTGGGAACAGGCGTCGATATATTTTGCCTTGTCAGTCAAATATATATATTTTAACACCGAGACTATTAATTGGGCCGTATTGAGTTTCTGATCATGTCAGTTAACAAGTGAAAAATCGACAAACTGGCACCCAGGCTATACTGATGCATGTGGCATCGGTTTATAGTCCCACAAGAAAGGCTCATGATATTATTAGGCTAAGACTCGGGATCGAACCTGCGATTTCTGGATTCAGAGGCTAACATATTAATCGCCGGACCACTGACCAGTTTACCATATATAATATTGCGGTGTTTTGCTTTACCGTGTATGACACTGTCACCTTCAGTACAGCGTGTCGTTATTCTTGTTAGTTTATACAAAATTAATTTTAACTCGATTGCGATTCAAGTTCTTACAACTTATATTAATCACTCTAGAGACATCATTCCTGATGGAATCCATCGCCACGAGAGAAGAGGCAACGTGGAATTTAAATGACTTGCCTAATGGCACAATCGTAACGGCTCCAGCGGGGATCGAACTCCGGACCGTTCACACCTGAAGCGACATGTTGGACATGTATATGTTTCACTATCATCATAATGTTTAGTTGTTTCTAGTTTCGTAATTCTGGTTGCCATGCCCATGCTGTTGAACATTGTTTAATTCGTTCATCTATTTATGGCTATTATTTCAAATAATTGGCATTTGAAGCATTTTTCATATTCAGAATCGCATTCGTCTTTGTCAATTGTGTGCATCATTATTTCCTCGCGCACGTTCTCTTATTTATTATTTTATTTGTTTTTTGTTTTGTAGATTGATCATGTTGTTTGTTTAAACTTTATTTATTTTACAACGATTACGAAGCAAGTTCTAACAACTTATATTAATCACTCTTGTTGGCGCGGATGAAAGCTTAATTGTGGTAATTCGTGTGGGAGGAAACCAGAGTACCCGGAGAAAATCCACCTATCCGATCTGGCGACCACCGTACCATCTCACATACTTCCCTGTCCGAGGATCGGAACCCGGGTTGCATTGGTGAGAAACGAGCGCGCTAACCACTGCGCTAATCGATTCACTTTCTCGAAAACTAAGAGAAACGAAACAAATTGATTTCAAATTCAATATATCTCTATCAGTCATACCATCTGTTTGGCTTGTGCACAGTCTAGTTGGCAGTTTACCTGTTCATACTTTTAGCTTTGAATGGAAGATAGGCACTTTCTGTATGCTTGATAATGCATAGCTATTTCAAATTCTTATAAAACATAGTTATCTATGGTAAAAGACAACAATCACGCTTCGAATCAAAGTGGTTTAGTTGAAAACAGGTTGATACCAACCTTAGAATTGGGTATTCCGTTGCCTGTATTAAATGTGTGCTCTAAATTTGATCGGGGATTTAAACTTTACTTTTAGCGTATTTGGCCTCATTCTTAATGAATTCTTACACTATTGTTTGATGTGTTGCTAAGGGTTCTGAAACTAAACGTATTTCAACATAGGAAGGTAATCACTTGTACTTTACATGGACCACACGCGGGTTCCTCTCGCCAATTAGACCATCAGACATATGTAGATCCACATCCGATCTACCTGTGTTAGCTTGTCAACGATACTCTTTTTTGATTCTGAATTCATTTTGCAATTCTTCGACACTTCATGTGCAGTGAATGGAATGTTGCACACTTACAGGTAGGTCATTTCTTTATTACTTTTTTGAATACATTTATAATTCAGCGTCTGTACTGTTTCGACCTGCTTACGAGTATTTCACAAATGTATCCTGACTGTACTTGCATGCTCTAGCTGATTATTTATGAATAATTCGTTCCTATGTGTCTGTTAATCCCATTCATTTAATGACAGCTCATCCATATTGATCGTTCTCTGTTTGTAACATTTGGCCCTTTGCCTGCAGCGAGATAGAAAATGTCGACTCTCTTTCAGAGAGGTAGAAAATGTCGACTCTCTTTCAGAGAGGTAGAAAATGTCAACTGTATCCTCTTTCAGAGAGGTACAACTACACCGAACAGGGAGCCGCCCGTATGCAATGGGTCGAGTCCCGTAAGCCGAAGAAGAGGGTACTGGTGGGCGAGAGGCTGTGTGGTTCCCAACATACTACGTTGACCTCTGAATCGGTGTAGACGCTGTTGTCATATTAGCTTGGTACAATCAATCGGCTTGTCCCGCCAAGCCATAGGACAATCCATGTGAATCCCTTCATGTGCGCCATCTTTAAATTATTGCTTTACTTTGTATCAAACTTTCTGTAACAGTCTATCATATTAATCGCTCACAAAATATGATTCGAGAAGATGAGATGATAGCCCAGAAGCAAAGAGCTGTTACAGAATGCTTCTCTAGTTATTTTACTTTTTTCTATTTTGTTTTTTTGTCCTTTCTAATCCTGAACATTTATTTTCATCTAAAATAATATAGTTATTACAGTACACATCGCTACGGTCATTTTGTTAACATTAATCTGGTTTATTGGGGAGGGGACTAGCTAATGTTGGTAAGAATTGTTGCCCAACCCATTTGCTTCTAGATTGTATTCGTGCACTGTGCAAGTATAAGCATAGCATTGCAGTTGTATCAGTTTGCTTATATACTTACCATGTTTATATTTGTAATTGTATTGTATATAAACAAGCATTGCAGTTGTACCAGTTTGCTTATATATTTACCATGTTTATATTTGTAATTGTATTGTATATAAACAAGCATTGCAGTTGTATCAGTTTGCTTATATATATTTACCATGTTTATATTTGTAATTGTAGTGTATATAAATAAGCAATAAAATAAACTAGAGCTATTAGTGTTATATTCTGATCTGTGTCCAGTGGTTAACACGCTGGACGTGTAATCCAGGGGTCGCAGGTTCGATCCCCAGCCTGATAATAATAAAATTAACAGTCTTTCAGATATGACTTTAAGCCGATGTCTCGTGCCATGCTTTACACCGTGCACGTAAAAGAACCAATTTTAGACGTACCAATTTTTTTTTATATATTTCTTATCAAAATAGCTCAATATTTGAAAACGTTATGAGGAGTCGAACATGTCAACTTACTTTTGGGACACTCTGTACTCGATGTGTTTTATACGTCATTCCCCTCCGGTATGATTTGTTTTTACTCGTATTTATCGTGTGACCCCACTGGGGAATTGGTTCCGGTTCGTTGTATCCTAGAAAGTAGTTTTTACAATCAAGCAGACCATAATTTGATGTTTTACTGTAGAACCAGAGACTGTTTGCATTTCTTACTGTGATTGTAGTGCATCTGTGGCATTTGTGCTCATTTAAAGAAGACTTTTTATGCATTTATTTCAGTACTACTTGCTCCAGCGCATTGATGAGTAAACAGCCCTACATGACAGCTAGGATTCCTACGCGCTCCATTTTTAACCGGTGTTTGTTTACATTTGAAAATTGTGAAAAACTTTGATGGTGATGCCATGACTTACTTGTGTCTAATATCAGGTTCACTATGTTTTTTCGTTCAGAATCATGGTAGATTAGCAAACCTATACATTTTTGGAAACATTATTACATGGAAAATCTGAAAATCAATGTTTACATTTGCGGTGATACCTGTATGGCCGCCATTTTGGATTTTCAAAATGGCCACCATAAAAATACATATTTTGCTCTATTTCTGCCTCTAATTACCCTAACAACTTTTTAAAATATACTAAGCCTATGTTTTCAGGTACAAGGAATCCATTGGTGACATAATCAGACTTCTGACTGTAACAGTTCTTTCTTTTTTCAGGAAATATGCATCCTGGGAGCAGCCATCAATACCAAACAAATGTGTTAATATATTTACTTTACATATGAACTATCTTGGTGGAGGTGTTTATGGTGGTTGTTCTTCTTGTTGTGTATTTTCAGTACATAAATCATCATGAGTGAAGATCCTGGTGGAAGCAAGTTGTCTTTGGGCACAACCAAGGAGTCTGTAGACTGGAAACTGTGCATCATTTGCCAGGAGAAAAACACTAACAAAGGGACAGTTGTTCTAAATCCCAGGACAGAATCCTACCAGAAGTTACTGGACATAGTGGCTGAGAGAGCCAGCGTACAGGATGGAGAATATGTTGCTATCCAAAGACGTCTCCAGGACTGCACAAAACAAATGATGCTCGAAGCGAAAACAATGTGGCATCGAAGCTGCTATTCTGACGCCACTAATCAGATATCCTTGCAGCGTGCCAGGGAACGCTTTGAACATTCCAAGTCCACAGGAAGGTATGCTGTCAAAAAACGTGGCCATAAGAGAACAAGCTCAGAAATAGAAGCAAACACACCAACCACATCAATGACATTCACACGATCTGCAACAGAACCTTTGTCGAAAGATCAATGTTCTTCTGTCAAGTGGATGACGGCCAGCGTCTCTTCACTGTCCGAACCGGAAACTCTGGGAATGCACTGAAGCAAGCGATACAAATTACCCAAGACCCAGTGCTGATGACCAGGTTAAACAATGCAATCTCACCAAGTGATGCCCATGCAATCGATGTGAGAGATACCGCAAGCTGTGCTCAGGGATGATGTCAGAAACCAAGCCAGGCCCACGACGGTAGACCTGCCAATGCAGATGCCATGCTTGATTGAGTTGATCAATATTGTAGACATTCAAACTCAATACAAAGCGTATCTTCCCATGGATGCCATTGAGAAAACATACATCTCAATGCTGGGAGGTAGTGATGAGGCAGAGAAGCACACACCGACGTTGACCCGACAATGGCTGAAGGACAAGATGCTCTCAGAGTTGCCACGTGTAACGTCTGTGAGACAGAAAGACAGACGGAGGCCTTCTGTTCTTTATTGCCCTGAAGCCTGCAAGGAAGACATGGTCCACACGTATATGATGCAAGACCATGCAAGTGAAATGGATAACACAAAGATGCTCTACAAAACAGCTAAGCTAATAGGCAGACGCATTACAGACTTCACCGAGGAGAAGCAGATCGATACAGTCACAGTAGCAAGCACAAAAGAAGATGTTCCACCTGAGTTGTACAGCCTGATACGGTGGATTTTGGTAGGACCCGAAGAAGAGCTACAGACAGAGATGAGGAGCAGGACAGTCGACCGATCAGCACTGACCATAAGTCAGAACATAATGTATGCTTTCAAGACCCGAAGGCAGGTGCAACACAAACCCAAGCAAGCACTGGACTCATTCCGTACACAGTGTGTACGAGAAAATCTACAGGTTCTAGGGTTGGCACTTAGTGTTGACCATGACACAAGAGCATCATCATTTACAACCAAGTGCTGTCAAGAAAGAGCATGAAAATGTTGACCGGATAAAGGCTGCCATACTGAGTCATGGCAATCCATTCGCTGCTGAAGGTGACCAGCTCTACAACTTCATCACACAGGCATATGTTCCACATGAATATGTCCCACATATTCTGAATATCGACGACACCGGCCAGAAGCTCTATGTGGATTAGGTTGCAGAACGCATCAATGGAGATGTCAGTTTGTGGGCACCAGGGATGAAGCAGAATAACAAAATGTACATGTCAGGAAGGAAACAAAACGCAAACAGTCAAGATCCATGACCAGTCAGTCGACCTGAAAGAAACGATAGACATGTATGGTCGGTTGATGGTACTAGCCACATCAAGCCGTGACATCGATCAGAAGAATGCGATTGGGAACTATGAGTTCACTCTTACCCCCAGAGCACTGTTTGCACCTGATGGCTCGATCCTTCCATGCAGTGATAAGTCAAAGCTAATCCATAGCCTCGTGAACTTCAGTAAAACGACTGAAAATCATACTGATGGACAAGCAGCAGAATCAACAGAACAGACTGATGATATTGCCGATGCAGTAACTCCATTTCCAGGACCATCTATGAGTCAGAGAATCGCTGTTGTTGATGGAATGGTGCTAGTCCAGAAGATGACAAAGAAACCAGCAACAATCAGCACAGTCAAAGATATCGGCCAGCATTTCAATGACCGCCTCATGACCTTGACATCAGGGTCCGATGAGATTATCCTGGTCTTCGACACGTACAAGTCAGACTCCTTAAAACAGAAAACCAGAGAAAAAAGACGACAAGGCAAAGACCCTGTTTAATACCAGATTGCGGATGATATAAACATCAAACATATACCAATGGGCCGCTTCCTATCTCACGAAAGGACGAAAGCTGATCTAACAGTGTACCTTGCTGAGGCAACACTCAAGTATAACGCAAACTCTCCAAAGTTAATCATCACGTCAGCAGCAGGCCACATTAGAAGCAACCAGAGCATGTAGTTTGACTCAAACAACCATGAGGAAGCTGACACACTGATGATCAGCTTAGCAGCAGCAGCATCACAACGTTGTCCCGAAGCACAGTTAGTCGTCTTCACCCTGGTTCTAGCTATTGCAGCCTATGACAAGCTCTGCAAAAACACATCGATGACGATGGTATCAGGAACCGTGGAGGTAGGGCCAATCTGGAGAGCGCTAGGAAGAGAAAAGGCAACAGCATTACCTATATTGCACGCATTTACTGGAGCAGACAATGTTGGTCGATTCTCAGGAGTGGGTAAAACGAAGTGGTTTCAACACTACATCAAGGCTGAAAGGGACGTAGTCAGAGCACTGATGAAACTACCGGAGGATGGTGACCTAACGCATGAGATATTAGAAACATTGGCCAGCGTTGTATGCTTAGCGTATTGCTCAGATCACAAGTATTCCTGACCTACGATGGCATCTGTTTTGCAAACATCTGGCAGAAAGTAACAAGTTGCCTCCAACAATTGGTGCACTTGAGGAGCACATTGAACGTGTGCGAGTACAGAGTAGCGTTTGGTGCCAAGCCACTGTCATGTGGCAACAGCTGTTTGACCCACTCAAACATGGCTACCATCAGGACGAGAAAGGCCATATACTCCCTATCACCACCAAGGTTCTACCAGCTCCACAGGCCATTGTCGAGTTAGTCAGATGTCAATGTAAAGCCAATTGCTCACCCCAGCGGTGCTCATGCAGAAGAAATGACTTAACTTGCACCGACCTTTGCTTGTGTGGAACAGACTGTGAAAACGATGCGGACTATATTGTCGGATACGACACACAGGACAGTGATGATGAACTCTAAATGGCATATTCTGTAATCGTGTATGTTTGATGCCATTGACTGCCTGTGTACATTTTGTCATTGACTGCCTGTGTAGATGTGAAGTTATACTGACTGCATATGTATGTTTGGTGATATGAATTATTGTGACACATTTTGATGTTATTAACTGCCTGTACAAAATGATAACATGTATTTGATTATGCAACTTATCGCGAATATAAAGGCAGTATTTTGATTCATGTCTTAGCACTAATTTAATACTTTCATTGGATACCTTGTCCCTGAAAATATAGGTTTAGTATATTTTAAAAAGTTTTTAGGGTTATTAGAGGCAGAAATAGAACAAAATATGTATTTTACATTGGCCATTTTGAAAATCCAAAATGGCCGCCATACAGGTATTACCGCAAATGTAAACATTAATTTTCAGATTTTCCATATAATAATGTTTCCAAAAATGTATAGGTTTGCTAATCTACCATAATTCTGAACGAAATTTAATTTATTGACATAGTGAACCTGACTAAATGATGTAAGTTATTTGTTATACCAGACGAGTGTAGCTTCAGACCTTTATGCCAGACTCTGTTGAATGCTTTACTTTTGTCAAAGAAGACAGCACTAACTTCTAATCCATTGTCTAGAGCTTTACAAAATGTGTCATATAAAAATGTTAGTTGGTTGGTAGTAGAATCCAGGCATAAATCCAGACTGTGATTGTGATAAAAAGTTGGTATCCCTGAAGAAGTTAAAGACATGCTTAAAAATTACATGTTCAAAAACCTTTTCCATGCAGTTTAGTAAAGATATAGGTCTGTCACAGTTCTCTGCAAGTGATGGGTCTCTCTTTTTGAAGACAGCACAAACATGGGCAATTGTCCATGATTCTGACATGGTACACATGAGCCTCACTTTGTAATCTGTTGCTTATTTCATCTGGACCCGAAGCCTTGTAAATTTTTAATGATTTCAAAATATTTTGTTTCAGTAAAATATTAAAAACAATCACTGAATGTTGGATTGTCCCCATACAATTTGAAATGCAATATATTTACCTGGCACTTGTCCTCCTGGTTACAATGCCACCCCTCTTAACATGAAAACCTGGATCTGCCACTGAAATGTGCCTTATTGTCAGGTTATTAATAGTATACCGTGATCACCTCGTATCTTTTTTATTGGAGCGTGTTAGTGCCATGAATGATACAGATAACGGCGTCAGTTTGAACCTGTCCTGGGAACCTTTCCATGCAGATATTCAGTTACTTGACACTGACTCACCCGTTGACATAAGTACATTGTTACCTCTCTTTCCTGAGCAAGCCAAATCGGTAACAATGATTAGTCATTCAATGGATATCATGGAGAAGATTGTTATTTATTTGAACACCAGTCATCGCCTGTGATTAGCCTCTATATGCTGTTGCTAATGAGATGCAATGGTCATGGCCAACACATTTGGAGAGAATCGATTTGCAGCTATGTTTGGTGGCCTTTAGACTGAGTTGGCAGCACCGAAAACAATCGGTGACTTGCTTCAAGACAGCGGGTGAAGTAATGCCATCACACAAACTACTATAGCTACTCCTGGATCGAGTCATTTCTTAAGACCACAACAAGTATGCCCAATGAATAACGGTTCATATCAGAGATATGGTTCACACCAGAACAAGCCTCCCTGAAATTGCACGTGAATTTGAAAAAAGGCCATTTTGTGATCCGCAAATCATGCCATCACTTTTCGGCCATACCACTCGATCAAGCTCATGAACAAAAAACAACAACTGGAGGGTGATTGTGGAGCAATTAGACTGACAAAACATCCCATACAACTGAATGCTGTGTGGTCCTGATGTTGCTCGGATTATCCAAGAATTTGAAGATTCTCAAGAGAACACAAGCCTAAACCATCATGAACAAATAATGAGTACCCAGAGTAACTTTAAGCAACATGTTAATGAGTTGTGCTCAGTAATACAGGACATGGACAGCTTTATGAAGAGCTCCTTGTTCTGGACACGCATGCCATAGTGGACAAGAAAGTCGGCGAAGCTTTTAAGAATATAGAAACACTCGGTAAGGCTCAGTATGACACATTCATACGTGAACGACTTGAGACAAGAGAAAAGCCAATCACTGCTCCAATCAAGCAAACTAGATTTACATTGTTCAGTAGACCCCCAGTAAAAGAGAAAACTAGGGAGAAGCAGCATATTACATCTCTTGGGGTACTTGCTCCTTATTTTCTCAGCTGTACGTTTCATGCCATGTCAGAAAAGGTGACTTTGACGAGTTTTTCTCTCATGAAAATAGTACATATCCCCCCGGCACTGTCTCACTTCGGAGAACTGCGCTTTAGTAAAAAGTCAGAGCTCATGGACTGTCTTGAACAACAATGTGCTTCACAGAAAGGCCTGAAGTAGATGCACTCTTGCTTGATGGAGCAGCTGTAAATAATCAGCTGTAATTAATATGCTGAAACCACAGGACAACAAGACTTTCAAGGAGTATTTTGACAACTACAATATGTAACACGCCTCGATATCGTGTGGGATGTGTACATTTCAAACAGCTTGAAATGAGCCACAAGAAGAAAACGCGGGGCTGGAACAAGACGGCGAGTGAAGGCAGATACAAACATTCCAGGTAATTGGGATCCTTCCTCAGAAATGATGATGATAATAAGAGTTATTTCAATATTTGGCCAATGAATGCTCCAAACTACAGTGTGCTGATGGGAAATGTGTCATTTCAACCACAGGTTGTGAAATGGTTGCAATTGAAAACCCAAGGCATTACTCTAAGTTCACACGAGGAAGCCGACACACGACTTCTTGTACACGCCTCACATGTTGGGAAGCAAGGAATAAGGAAAGTGATAATATGCGCAGTAGACACAGATGTTATAATTGCTGAAATATGCATAATTGCAAAAAGATGAGCTATGGGTAGCATTTGGAAGCGGAAAGTCCTTGAGATATATTCATATCCATGAACTGGTATTAAATCTGGGACAAGATATATCGGAAGCTTTACCAGCCTTCCATGCATTTACTGGGTGTGATCAGATATCCTCCTGTGGTTGTAAGGACAAGAGAACAGCATGGTCGACATTGGCAACCTACAAAGATGCCACCTTTAAACGATTCCTCCAACATCAGCTGCACTTCTCCAACATACATATCGTGTAGCTTATCAGGCTGTTTATTGTTGGGGCAGGCACTTGTTCCATACCCAGAGTTGTCTTCGCAAAGCGAATGGGGCTGGATAAAGGAAGCAGATGAAACATCACCATGGGAACCACTATGGACAAATCTTCCACATGCATCAGAATCATGCTACAAACTGTTGAAATGTGGATGTAATGTTGAAAAAGGCTGTCGGGGGAAAATGCCAATGTGCAGAGTTACTGTGCACAGCACTTTGCAAATACGGAGGGCTTTGTGATCAACTGTAAATATGCCATATAACCTGAACACCATCGGTGTGCATTGGAACCCAGAATCACCATAACAGCAAGTAATGTGTTATTTCAACGGATGGTACTTACAAAATCTGAAACAATGCTTCTGTTGGGGCATTATGTCTATTGACTGAACATTATAATATTACTGACAAAAAGAGCATATAAAACTGTACTTTCAGTGGATTTCAACTGTCACTTTATTGCTGCAATTAAATGAAAATGTTATTTCTGTCATTCAATAGTGTTCATCTGATAAAGTGTTTCAGCATTGTACCTTTATATTCACTTTTTTTCCTTTGGAAATCATACAGGGCATTTAAATCGTACAATTATTTTGTTTTGGTGGCCATTTTGTCCGCCATCTTGAATTTTGGCCGCCATCTCGATCTTAAAATAATCTTCTGGTATTTACCTATTACCCTGGTAAGTTTGTTGCTTCTATCCAGAAGAGAACAATTGTTATGGCTATCACTCTAACTATATTGGGAACACAGGAAGTGTCACTGTTGGTTGCAGTTCCTTAAAAATAAGGTTTAATTGCTTTTCACATCTGTGGCAAAGAAGATAAGGCTTAATATGTTCCACAATAGTCAGAATTACAATTGTTAACATATTACATAATTGTGCACATTTTCTGGATAGTTTAAGAGAATATGAATAAACATGATAAGAATAGTGGGCTATAATAACTTTAAAGCAGTAATGCTGCTTTAAAGTTATTATAGTCCACTATTCTTATCATGTTTATTCATAACATCGTAATAAAGGATGTTTTGGGTAAAATATAAATACTAATGTATGTGTGTTTACAAAAATCGAAATAGTCGCTCAGAAACGATGAAATTCCAATAAATTTAAACCGTCGTATACACGAATTTGTTTATCAACACATGAAATGTAAACACGCACAGCGCGCATGCGTGAAACAACAGAGGATGTAGAAAACAACGTATATATTTTGAACATGAAAGACTATCTATCTTCATCTAATGTCGAACTCCTCGCGGGGATGTAGAAATGTCCCTAAAAGACTTAGCTAACAGAGGTATGAATCAACATATCAAGTAATTTAATTAAAAAAGACAACGTGGGACAAATGGGGACGATGCCTTCTGAATGTAAACAAGTGCGGACGATGCGTTCCGGTTGTAAACAAGTTCATGACCGATCGACTCGGAAAGTCCTACTTTCGGTTTCAAGTTTGTTTTATCGCCAAAAAACACTGTTTACCAAATGAACATAAGCATACAAAGTATAATGTTAGAATGTGTAGCAGCATTGCTACCCATACGTAACAATTGAATTTTTCAAATATCTTTTATTTCATACGATGTAATGCTGCTTTAAGTGGATCACTACTGGTTGCCCATATGAACTACGCCTCCTGAAGAGATTAAGTCATTTTAGATTTTTGGAAGAGCAATGATATAGACAGAGACCCATTCCAGGGAGGTCATTATTCCATGGCATCGAAAAGTGACCCTCTCTCTCATATGGTTTACAAATAGAGGTCATTATTCTATGGCATCGATGTTCAGTGTATACATAGAGGGTGGGGGTCATTGTTCTAATTTGTTTTATGTTTGTCTGTGTAAATATAATGCATATGCATTATGTGAACCTCCTAGTTATACAGCACCCACCACCTCATGATCATCTTTAGAAATTGATAAGAGACAAATTATCTGCATACTTTTTTTTCAGATTCAATATATTTATGTTATTCTGTACATTGTTGAATCAAAATATATGTTGTTAGGCCTTAAACAGTGCTAATTAACATTTAACTATAATATATTCAATATTTGCCCACTACGGTATATATTGCTATTCGCAAGGGGGTCATTTTTCCGTAAAAGGGGGTCAATATTCTATGGCCGAATAATGACCCGTGGGTCATTATTTTGAGGGGGGTCAATACTCTATATGACACCCGCCGAGGAAACCTCAATTAATAAATTGGTTACAAAGCTTGAAAATTCATTCATATTTTGCTATTAATTTCATTAAAATAGTTTCAATTATGAAGTTGGTTTCCAGTATTTGTTTAGGGGATTTAACGTAGAGCAACAGCTGCCACTCTGAGTATTTAATGCATGGGCAGGCACCCGGGTAGAACCACTGACCTTTAGCAAGCCAGCTGGATACCTTCCTCATTTGAATGAATTTGACACCCCAAGTGGGATTCTAACATGCAGAAGTGAACGACCGTAACCACTCCGCCAGGGAGGCCCCTTGAAGGACCGTAACCACTCCGCCAGGGAGGCCCCCTTGAAGGACAGTCAACGACCGTAACCACTCCGCCAGGGAGGCCCCTTGAAGGACAGTCAACGACCGTAACCACTCCGCCAGGGAGGCCCCTTGAAGGACAGTCAACGACCGTAACCACTCCGCCAGGGAGGCCCCTTGAAGGACAGTCAACGACCGTAACCACTCCGCCAGGGAGGCCCCTTGAAGGACAGTCAACGACCGTAACCACTCCGCCAGGGAGGCCCCTTGAAGGACAGTCAACGACCGTAACCACTCCGCCAGGGAGGCCCCTTGAAGGACAGTCAACGACCGTAACCACTCCGCCAGGGAGGCCCCTTGAAGGACAGTCAACGACCGTAACCACTCCGCCAGGGAGGCCCCTTGAAGGACAGTCAACGACCGTAACCACTCCGCCAGGGAGGCCCCTTGAAGGACAGTCAACGACCGTAACCACTCCGCCAGGGAGGCCCCTTGAAGGACAGTCAACGACCGTAACCACTCCGCCAGGGAGGCCCCTTGAAGGACAGTCAACGACCGTAACCACTCCGCCAGGGAGGCCCCTTGAAGGACAGTCAACGACCGTAACCACTCCGCCAGGGAGGCCCCTTGAAGGACAGTCAACGACCGTAACCACTCCGCCAGGGAGGCCCCTTGAAGGACAGTCAACGACCGTAACCACTCCGCCAGGGAGGCCCCTTGAAGGACAGTCAACGACCGTAACCACTCCGCCAGGGAGGCCCCTTGAAGGACAGTCAACGACCGTAACCACTCCGCCAGGGAGGCCCCTTGAAGGACAGTCAACGACCGTAACCACTCCGCCAGGGAGGCCCCTTGAAGGACAGTCAACGACCGTAACCACTCCGCCAGGGAGGCCCCTTGAAGGACAGTCAACGACCGTAACCACTCCGCCAGGGAGGCCCCTTGAAGGACAGTCAACGACCGTAACCACTCCGCCAGGGAGGCCCCTTGAAGGACAGTCAACGACCGTAACCACTCCGCCAGGGAGGCCCCTTGAAGGACAGTCAACGACCGTAACCACTCCGCCAGGAGGCCCCTTGAAGGACAGTCAACGACCGTAACCACTCCGCAGGGAGGCCCCTTGAAGGACAGTCAACGACCGTAACCACTCCGCCCAGCCCCTTGAAGGACAGTCAACGACCGTAACCACTCGCCAGGGAGGTGAAGGACAGTCAACGACCGTAACCACTCCGCCAGGGAGGCCCCTTGAAGGACAGTCAACGACCGTAACCACTCCGCCAGGGAGGCCCCTTGAAGGACAGTCAACGACCGTAACCACTCCGCCAGGGAGGCCCCTTGAAGGACAGTCAACGACCGTAACCACTCCGCCAGGGAGGCCCCTTGAAGGACAGTCAACGACCGTAACCACTCCGCCAGGGAGGCCCCTTGAAGGACAGTCAACGACCGTAACCACTCCGCCAGGGAGGCCCCTTTATTCAACATACAATCATGAATGTAGATAAATCTATCATTGTATGAATGTAGATAAACGTACATTGCTGATTGAATGTAGATAAATCTATCATGCAAAAAACACACAAATATCATTGCTGATTGAATGTAGAAAATCTTATCATTGCTGATTGAATGTAGATAAATCATATCATTGCTGATTGAATGTAGATAAATCTTATCATTGCTGATTGAATGTAGATAAATCTTATCATTGCTGATTGAATGTAGATAAATCTATCATGCTGATTGAATGTAGATAAATCTTATCATTGCTGATTGAATGTAGATAAATCTATCATTGCTGATTGAATGTAGATAAATCTTATCATTGCTGATTGAATGTAGATAAATCTTATCATTGCTGATTGAATGTAGATAAATCTTATCATTGCTGATTGAATGTAGATAAATCTTATCATTGCTGATTGAATGTAGATAAATCTTATCATTGCTGATTGAATGTAGATAAATCTTATCATTGCTGATTGAATGTAGATAAATCATATCATTGCTGATTGAATGTAGATAAATCATATCATTGCTGATTGAATGTAGATAAATCATATCATTGCTGATTGAATGTAGATAAATCTTATCATTGCTGATTGAATGTAGATAAATCTTATCATTGCTGATTGAATGTAGATAAATCTTATCATTGCTGATTGAATGTAGATAAATCTTATCATTGCTGATTGAATGTAGATAAATCTTATCATTGCTGATTGAATGTAGATAAATCTTATCATTGCTGATTGAATGTAGATAAATCTTATCATTGCTGATTGAATGTAGATAAATCTTATCATTGCTGATTGAATGTAGATAAATCATATCATTGCTGATTGAATGTAGATAAATCTTATCATTGCTGATTGAATGTAGATAAATCTTATCATTGCTGATTGAATGTAGATAAATCTTATCATTGCTGATTGAATGTAGATAAATCTTATCATTGCTGATTGAATGTAGATAAATCTTATCATTGCTGATTGAATGTAGATAAATCTTATCATTGCTGATTGAATGTAGATAAATCTTATCATTGCTGATTGAATGTAGATATATCATTGCTGATTGAATGTAGATAAATCTTATCATTGCTGATTGAATGTAGATAAATCATATCATTGCTGATTGAATGTAGATAAATCTTATCATTGCTGATTGAATGTAGATAAATCTTATCATTGCTGATTGAATGTAGATAAATCTTATCATTGCTGATTGAATGTAGATAAATCTTATCATTGCTGATTGAATGTAGATAAATCTTATCATTGCTGATTGAATGTAGATAAATCTTATCATTGCTGATTGAATGTAGATAAATCATATCATTGCTGATTGAATGTAGATAAATCTTATCATTGCTGATTGAATGTAGATAAATCTTATCATTGCTGATTGAATGTAGATAAATCTTATCATTGCTGATTGAATGTAGATAAATCTTATCATTGCTGATTGAATGTAGATAAATCTTATCATTGCTGATTCACTTCAATGGTATCATCAATCACCCTGTTTTCGTACCCAACCTGTTTTCGAATTTGTTTGCAAATTGTATCAGTAACAGGTGCTTGGTTTATATGACCCAATGTTCTAGCTAGAACTGTATCTTCCCTTCATTCAATGATTACTGCTGTTTTAAACCTAAATCTGCTACTTATATATGTTTTAGATACGCTGTCTTCATATCATGATTAACATGTCATTCTTATATGGTACACATCATTGGCAGCACTGCATGGCTGGACTGGTACACATCATTGGCAGCACTGCATGGCTGGACTGGTACACATCATTGGCAGCACTGCATGGCTGGACTGGTACACATCATTGGCAGCACTGCATGGCTGGACTGGTACACATCATTGGCAGCACTGCGTGGCTGGACTGGTACACGTCATTGGCAGCACTGTGTGGCTGGACTGGTACACATCATTGGCAGCACTGCATGGCTGGACTGGTACGCATCATTGGCAGCACTGCATGGCTGGACTGGTACACATCATTGGCAGCACTGCGTGGCTGGACTGGTACACATCATTGGCAGCACTGTGTGGCTGGACTGGTACACATCATTGGCAGCACTGCGTGGCTGGATTGGTACACATCATCAGCAGCACTGCATGGCTGGACTGGTACACATCATTGGCAGCACTGCGTGGCTGGACTGGTACACATCATTGGCAGCACTGCGTGGCTGGACTGGTACACATCATTGGCAGCACTGCGTGGCTGGACTGGTACACATCATTGGCAGCACTGCGTGACTGGACTGGTACACATCATTGGCAGCACTGCGTGGCTGGACTGGTACACATCATCAGCAGCACTGCATGGCTGGACTGGTACACATCATTGGCAGCACTGCGTGGCTGGACTGGTACACATCATTGGCAGCACTGCATGGCTGGACTGGTACACATCATTGGCAGCACTGCGTGGCTGGACTGGTACACATCATTGGCAGCACTGCATGGCTGGACTGGTACACATCATTGGCAGCACTGTGTGGCTGGACTGGTACACATCATTGGCAGCACTGCATGGCTGGACTGGTACACATCATTGGCAGCACTGTGTGGCTGGACTGGTACACATCATTGGCAGCACTGTGTGGCTGGACTGGTACACATCATTGGCAGCACTGCATGGCTGGACTGGTACACATCATTGGCAGCACTGGGGGCTGGATTGGTACACATCATTGGCAGCACTGGGGGGGGACTGGTACAAATCATTTGCAGCACTGCATGGCTGGATTGGTACACATCATTGGCAGCACTGCATGGCTGGACTGGTACACATCATTGGCAGCACTGCGTGGCTGGACTGGTACACATCATTGGCAGCACTGCATGACTGGACTGGTACACATCATTGGCAGCACTGCATGGCTGGATTGGTACACATCATTGGCAGCACTGCGTGGCTGGATTGGTACACATCATCAGCAGCACTGCATGGCTGGACTGGTACACATCATCAGCAGCACTGCATGGCTGGACTGGTACACATCATTGGCAGCACTGCGTGGCTGGACTGGTACACATCATTGGCAGCACTGCATGGCTGGACTGGTACACATCATTGGCAGCACTGTGTGGCTGGACTGGTACACATCATTTGCAGCACTGCGTGGGTTGACTGGTACACATCATTGGCAGCACTGCATGGCTGGATTGGTACACATCATTGGCAGCACTGCGTGGCTGGATTGGTACACATCATCAGCAGCACTGCATGGCTGGACTGGTACACATCATCAGCAGCACTGCATGGCTGGACTGGTACACATCATTGGCAGCACTGCGTGGCTGGACTGGTACACATCATTGGCAGCACTGCATGGCTGGACTGGTACACATCATTGGCAGCACTGTGTGGCTGGACTGGTACACATCATTGGCAGCACTGCGTGGCTGGACTGGTACACATCATTGGCAGCACTGCATGGCTGGACTGGTACACATCATTGGCAGCACTACATGGCTGGACTGGTACACATCATTGGCAGCACTGCATGGCTGGACTGGTACACATCATTGGCAGCACTGCATGGCTGGACTGATACACATCATTGGCAGCACTGCATGGTTGGACTGGTACACATCATTGGCAGCACTGCGTGGCTGGACTGGTACACATCATTGGCAGCGCTGCATGGCTGGACTGGTACACATCATTGGCAGCACTGCATGGGTTGACTGGTACACATCATTGGCAGCACTGGGTGGGTTGACTGGTACACATCATTGGCAGCACTGCATGGCTGGACTGGTATACATCATTGGCAGCACTGCGTGGCTGGACTGGAACACATCATTGGCAGCACTGCATGGCTAGACTGGAACACATCATTGGCAGCACTGCGTGGCTGGACTGGAACACATCATTGGCAGCACTGCATGGCTGGACTGGAACACATCATTGGCAGCACTGCATGGCTGGACTGGTACACATTATTGGCAGCACTGCATGGCTGGACTGGTACACATCATTGGCAGCACTGCGTGGGTTGACTGGTACACATCATTGGCAGCACTGCATGGCTGGATTGGTACACATCATTGGCAGCACTGGGTGGGTTGACTGGTACACATCATTGGCAGCACTGGGTGGCTGGACTGGTACACATCATTGGCAGCACTGGGTGGGTGGACTGGTACAAATCATTTGCAGCACTACATGGCTGGATTGGTACACATCATTGGCAGCACTGCATGGCTGGACTGGTACACATCATTGGCAGCACTGCATGACTGGACTGGTACACATCATTGGCAGCACTGCATGGCTGGACTGGTACACATCATTGGCAGCACTGCATGGCTGGACTGGTACACATCATTGGCAGCACTGCATGGCTGGATTGGTACACATCATTGGCAGCACTGGGTGGGTTGACTGGTACACATCATTGGCAGCACTGGGTGGCTGGACTGGTACACATCATTGGCAGCACTGGGTGGGTGGACTGGTACAAATCATTTGCAGCACTGCATGGCTGGATTGGTACACATCATTGGCAGCACTGCATGGCTGGACTGGTACACATCATTGGCAGCACTGCGTGGCTGGACTGGTACACATCATTGGCAGCACTGCATGACTGGACTGGTACACATCATTGGCAGCACTGCGTGGCTGGACTGGTACACATCATTTGCAGCACTGCGTGGGTTGGTGGGTTGACTGGTACACATCATTGGCAGCACTGCATGGCTGGATTGGTACACATCATTGACAGCACTGCATGGCTGGATTGGTACACATCATCAGCAGCACTGCATGGCTGGACTGGTACACATCATCAGCAGCACTGCATGGCTGGACTGGTACACATCATTGGCAGCACTGCATGGCTGGACTGGTACACATCATTGGCAGCACTGGGTGGCTGGACTGGTACACATCATTGGCAGCACTGCATGGCTGGACTGGTACACATCATTGGCAGCACTGCATGGCTGGACTGGTACACATCATTGGCAGCACTGCGTGGCTGGACTGGTACACATCATTGGCAGCACTGCATGGCTAGACTGGTACACATCATTGGCAGCACTGCGTGGCTGGACTGGTACACATCATTGGCAGCACTGCATGGCTGGACTGGTACACATCATTGGCAGCACTGCATGGCTGGACTGGTACACATCATTGGCAGCACTGCATGGCTGGACTGGTACACATCATTGGCAGCACTGCGTGGGTTGACTGGTACACATCATTGGCAGCACTGCATGGCTGGATGGTACACATCATTGGCAGCACTGGGTGGGTTGACTGGTACACATCATTGGCAGCACTGGTGGCTGGACTGGTACACATCATTGGCAGCACTGCGTGGCTGGACTGGTACAAATCATTGGCAGCACTGCATGGCTGGACTGGTACACATCATTGGCAGCACTGCATGGCTGGACTGGTACACATCATTGGCAGCACTGCATGGCTGGACTGGTACACATCATTGGCAGCACTGCGTGGCTGGACTGGTACACATCATTGGCAGCACTGCGTGGCTGGACTGGTACACATCATTGGCAGCACTGGGTGGCTGGACTGGTACACATCATTGGCAGCACTGCGTGGCTGGACTGGTACACATCATTGGCAGCACTGCATGGCTGGACTGGTACACATCATTGGCAGCACTGCATGGCTGGATTGGTACACATCATTGGCAGCACTGGGTGGGTTGACTGGTACACATCATTGGCAGCACTGGGTGGCTGGACTGGTACACATCATTGGCAGCACTGGGTGGGTGGACTGGTACAAATCATTTGCAGCACTGCATGGCTGGATTGGTACACATCATTGGCAGCACTGCATGGCTGGACTGGTACACATCATTGGCAGCACTGCATGGCTGGACTGGTACACATCATTGGCAGCACTGCATGGCTGGACTGGTACACATCATTGGCAGCACTGCGTGGCTGGACTGGTACACATCATTGGCAGCACTGGGTGGCTGGACTGGTACACATCATTGGCAGCACTGCGTGGCTGGACTGGTACACATCATTGGCAGCACTGCGTGGCTGGACTGGTACACATCATTGGCAGCACTGCATGGCTGGACTGGTACACATCATTGGCAGCACTGCATGGCTGGACTGGTACACATCATTGGCAGCACTGCGTGGCTGGACTGGTACACATCATTTGCAGCACTGCGTGGCTTGACTGGTACACATCATTGGCAGCACTGCATGGCTGGACTGGTACACATCATTGGCAGCACTGCGTGGCTGGATTGGTACACATCATTAGCAGCACTGCATGGCTGGACTGGTACACATCATTGGCAGCACTGCATGGCTGGACTGGTACACATCATTGGCAGCACTGCGTGGCTGGACTGGTACACATCATTGGCAGCACTGCATGGCTGGACTGGTACACATCATTGGCAGCACTGCGTGGCTGGACTGGTACACATCATTTGCAGCACTGCGTGGGTTGACTGGTACACATCATTGGCAGCACTGCATGGCTGGATTGGTACACATCATTGGCAGCACTGCGTGGCTGGATTGGTACACATCATCAGCAGCACTGCATGGCTGGACTGGTACACATCATCAGCAGCACTGCATGGCTGGACTGGTACACATCATTGGCAGCACTGCGTGGCTGGACTGGTACACATCATTGGCAGCACTGCATGGCTGGACTGGTACACATCATTGGCAGCACTGGGAACACACAACACCACACAACACACACACCACAACACACACACCCCACACACCACACCACACACACAACACACCCCACCACCACACCATGGCTGGACTGGTACACATCATTGGCAGCACTGCATGGCTGGACTGGTACACATCATTGGCAGCACTGCATGGCTGGACTGGTACACATCATTGGCAGCACTGCATGGCTGGACTGGTACACATCATTGGCAGCACTGCGTGGCTGGACTGGTACACATCATTGGCAGCACTGCATGGCTGGACTGGTACCAACACACCACACACCCACACACCCACACACATCATTGGCAGCCGGCTGGACTGGTACAAATCATTGGCAGCACTGCATGGCTGGACTGTACACATCATTGGCAGCACTGCATGGCTGGACTGGTACACATCATTGGCAGCACTGAGTGGCTGGACTGGAACACATCATTGTCAGCACTACATGGCTGGACTGGTACACATTACACATCATTGGCAGCACTGCATGGCTGGACTGGTACACATCATTGGCAGCACGGCGTGGCTGGACTGGCCATACAGCCTGCTGTCACTGTATCCATCATACTTCATGTTTTAACTTAAATCTTAATATTTAGTGTTTTATATTTTGACACATAATGAATGTTGATATTCTTGTATTGCTATAATGTCTTTGTCTGTTACCTTAAAGCAGCATTACATCGTAATAAAGGATGTTTTGTGTAAAATATAAATACTAATATGTGTGTGTTTACAAAAATCGAAATAGTCGCTCAGAAACGATAAAAATCCATACGCGAATTTGTTTATCAACACATGAAATGTAACCACGCACAGCGCGCATGCGTGAAACAACAGAGGATGTAGAAAACAACGTATATATTTTGAACATGAAAGACTATCTATCTTCCTCTAATGTCGAACCCCGTAATGTAGAAATGTCCCATAAAGACTTAGCTAACAGAGGTGTGAATCAACATTTCAAGTCATTTAGTTAAAAAAGACAACGTGGGACAAATGGGGACGATGCATTCCGAATGTAAACAAGTGCGGACGATGCATTCCGATTGTAAACAATTGCGTGACCGATCGACTCGGAAAGTCCTACTTTCGGTTTGTTTTATCGCAAAAAAACATAATAAATTATCTTCGAGGTTGCCATTATCTGTTATTATAAGTCGTGACATGATAAAAAACACACTGTAATATCATATTTGATATATATGTAAATAACATTTTATACGAAACTGTGATAAAATAATCGTGGATGTAATAACGGTACATTAAAGCAGCATTACATCGTAATAAAGCAGCATTACATCGTAATAAAGCAGCATTACATCGTAATAAAGGATGTTTTGGGTAAAATATAAATACTAATGTGTGTGTGTTTACAAAAATCGAAATAGTCGCTCAGAAACGATAAAATTCCAATAAATTTAAACCGTCGTATACGTGAATTTGTTTATCAACACAAGAAATGTAAACACGCACAGCGCGCATGCGTGAAACAACAGAGGATGTAGGAAACGACGTATATATTTTGAACATGAAAGACTATCTATCTTCCTCTAATGTCGAACCCCTCGATGTAGACATGTCCCTAAAAGACTTAGCTAACAGAGATATGAATCAACATATCAAGTAATTTAATTAAAAAAGACAACGTGGGACAAATGGGGACAATGCATTCCGAATGTAAACAAGTGCGGACGATGCGTTCCGGTTGTAAACAAGTGCGTGACCGATCGACTCAGAAAGTCCTACTTTCGGTTTCCAGTTTGTTTTATCGCAAAAAAACACTGTTTACCAAATGAACATAAGCATACAAAGTATAATGTTAGAATGTGTAGCAGCATTGCTACCCATACGTAAAAATTGAATTTTTCAAATATTTTTTATTTCATACAATGTAATGCTGCTTTAAATATTGTTTATTTATTGTATGTCGGTATATAGCTACAATGCTAATTAGTAATAATTTTATTTGCTTTGTAAAACGCCGACAATAAATAAGTTTAAATTGAATTGGTACTCGCTAGAACAGTGTTTTAAATGTTGGGGGTTACCACTATAAATATTCATGATGTGAGTGACACTGACCACCTAGCAATTTTTAGGGGGTCATTTTCAAAATCACGGGGTCGTGAGTATGAAATGAATGTATTCATACCATGACATTCAATGAGACATCTGGTATGTGCTAACAATGCTTAAAATGTTATGTACATGTATGTTTACTATTAATTACTGGTACATGATCTTCATTTAGCCATGCATTTATTTGCACCCACTGTCCCCACTCCATTTTAAATTCACTAAATTTGATACAGTTTTACGCTTGGCAATTCTATTAGCCGTATTACTAAATGTAGGTGTTGTTGGAACTTGTACGAGACATTTTCCCAACATATAGTGGTGTACTTACTAATACTTATCTGTATCATCTGAAAGCTTTTCGGTGTATTTTAATTGTAACGCTTAAGCGTATCGGCATTGACCATGTACTCGGTGATCAAGTACATTTTATCCACACCGTCAAAATATTGCTGATAAGAATCATATTTGTTTGAATCCAAAATGATTAGAGACCAATTTATCAAATTAAACAAAATGTTAAGAAAATATCTCAGAATTTGACCATGTGGCATTTGTGGTACAGCATCAGATTTGGAATAGTCCAGGGTTCGATACTCAATTACGCCACGTATGTAGTGTCATTGAACAAGGCACCTCACACACATTGCTTAATATTGGTTAGGTCAGCTACGCCTGTCCAGGAAAACATGTCTAGATCCCAACAAGGGGTTTGGCATTAATGGAACAGTTACATACATATATACAGGCTAAGCTGCTAAAGGAGTCAAGCTGACACCAAACTCCAAAATCACATCGGCATAATTAAATTATAATTAATTTGTTATGTACATGTCATAGCAGTATACTACAGACCCTAAAATAGAGTGTCATTCATGGCCCAGTGTTAGAGCATTGGATTTGGAATAGAATGGTCCCAGGATCAATACTCAGTAAGGGCAGGGCACGTATGTATTGTCTTTGAGCAAGGTATCTCACACACATTGCTTAGGTCGAATAAACCTGGCCTGGACACCATGTCTAGGTCCCCGCAATGTGTTTGACATAAATGGAGCATACATTACAGACATACATAGTATTATTGCTGTAGATCACCATCACCTAACACCAACAAGAAACCTTAACTATCTAATCCCACAGTCAAAAACCCAATACCATGCCAACTCATTTTTCCTAAGAACAATCAAGCTATAGAACAGTCTACCGACATATATACAATCGAGTCCCAGTCTGCCGACTTTTGTTGGCAGTCTGGACTCGTAGAGTAGTATTCCCTCTAATTTTTATACAGTCTCCTTTTAACTATAGCTTTGTAGATCCTTTTATCGTTATAACTTGCACATAACATTTTAGATTAGACAGTTGAAGTTGTCCGAAATGTTACACATTCGAATTTTACTCCACTCACTTCAGAACAAAAAAAAGATGTATATTGAAACCCTGACTGTTGAAAGTTGTGTCAAACATACGAGTGTAACAATTCGTCTAAGCCAATACAGGAATCATTATGATATACCTACCGATATACGCTTAATACTAACAATTAATGCTGTTCTGCTGAATAAAATTCCATTTCCGGTACAATCACAAATGGTGGAACCGAATAAAGAGAGAGAACCGTAACTTCATATGTATACGGCAAACCATTTTCCTTTTTCTTTACTATTACCAACCAATATATTTACCCAAATATCGTAATCTGTAGTTTTCTACAGTATTCCCGTTGGATAAGATAACAAGTAATTCTATAGAAAACGCACACCCCTTGGCTCGGTATAATTTTATAAATTTTCACACGCAATTATAAGTTTCTACTTTATAAATATATGTTTAAATATAAGTGCACACCTTGTATCACCATTTAAGAACATTATTACCTTGAGAATAATCTCTACATTTTTGTTTTTTATTTCATACTTTACCCACTTGGGTACAAACACTATGTCCCTTTAATCGGACATAATATAGATAAACACATACATGACTTTTGGTTAGATGTCATACTTTTATATTCACCTAATTGTATACACATATATATCTCAATCCAAGATAAATACACAGGCACCAGACACACAAAAAATAACTTATTTTTGGCCTATGGTCATATAGTAAGTAATATATAATAAAGGCAACCGACGAAATTGAAACATGCATGCAGAAACATCGACGAGAAACTAGGTAAAAACGACCAGATCACTGATATGCCCTCGTGGTCCCGACCGGAAGACCTTATTCTATCAACAAATACTTTTTATTTCATCGAGATCGCTCAAATAACACCTGAATGGCGCTTTGTTTCATCGTGAACAGCAGGAAATGAAAAGTTGTCGTTTTGGCTGGGCGTTCGGTTTTTGACAACATACGATGTGAATGAATGCTTTTTTTCTCATTGGTCAAAAATGAAACATGTAAATACATATATAAACAGCAGCCAATGAAATGCCGCTGTATATTCACCGCGGATCTTATCCAAAATGGAACAATTATTGAATTTTACTTTTGTTTTGTATTTGATTCCTGTATTGCTCTGTTGGATCTGCACGCCGAGGCTGCAAACAACATGATTCGCGAGAGAAAGATTCCATTTAACGAAGTATGAGTGATTTTTAGATGTTATGAGTATTACACTGGGTAAAACGCCGAGAAAACATACCGCCAAATCAAAAACAGAACGCCCAGACAAAACGACAACATTTCATGTCCTGCTGTTCACGATGAAACAATGTGCCATTCTGGTGTTATTTGACCGATCTCCATGAAATAAAAAGTATTTGTTGATAGAATAAGGTCTTCCGGTCGGGACCACGAGGGCATATCAGTGATCTGGTCGTTTTTACCTAGTTTCTCGTCGATGTTTCTGCATGCATGTTTCAATTTCGTTGGTTGCCTTCCTTTATTATATATTACTTACTATATGACCATAGGCCAACAATTAAAAAACAATTTTGTTGTGTCTGGTGCCTGTGGATAAATATAACAGAATATACATAATTATGTCCCGCTATTTTATAGCATTACCGTTACGTTGTCATAATGATAAGAACACAGTTGTCTATCTTGAATCCTCTCTAATCATTCAAGTTAGCTTATGCGCGAATGTTTGAAAAAGAACACCTTGAGGGATTGTCGGATGTTTTAGAAGAAGAAATAAGATGTAAGTTCTCACTGTATTATCCATATATTGTTGAAACATCATTACCCAGGGCTCGACAAATCCACTCGTCCGCTCGTATTTACGAGTGAATTTTCGATTTGGACGAGTAGTCGCTTGCCCAGTCGGACGACTGAAAATTTCAGCTAAATATCCAATATAAATCGTAGGAACAAAATAAAATAATATCCGTTTTACTTTCTTCGGAATGATTACCAGGCGTGATAATGGGAACTCACCGAGGATATTTTAATGTGTTTACGCTGCCACAATAAACAACTCACAAATTGTAGACTGGTGTTTGACTCTTATTGGGTACAATAGCTGCAGTCTATATTTGTTTTACGAAACCCGTCGCGGCCAATCACGCGTCGAAGTATGCCGAGCTTTCCTAGAATATTCGGACAAAGAATCGTCACTAGTCAAAGGAATCACCGAAAAGCACAGAAAGGAAACCTTGAAATATCATGAAAAAAGCGTAAAACACGTCAAATGTATTGAACACAAGGCGGCTTTACAAGATCCAGACAAAACACGCATGTCGAAAAACATACGGAAACTTGATGAAAAGAATAGTGTCGTATATGAGAAACTGTTCAACATGGCCTATTACGTAGCTACTGAAAACGAAGCATTTGCAAAGTTTCCGAGATTGTTATCCCTACAAAGCAAAAATCGCATTTTTAAGGATTTTTGTACGAACGCAGCGAAGTCCTGAAGGGAGAAACTAGTGAAAATGTGAATGGCACTAGATTCATTTGTATTTTCGCTGATGGGTCCACAGATTGCGCATAATTAAGAACTCACTGTATGCGATGCCAAGAATGGGTGCGACTATCTAGCTGGGTTTGAGAAAGTTCTGAAAGGAATATTCCAGATGTACTACTAGGCCCCTAAACGTAGACGAGAACTGTATGAGATTGCTGTGTAGCTGGATCAGGAACTGAAACACTATGGTGGTGTACAGCAGATACGATGGGTTGACCGTCAGAATCGTGCCCTGAAGGCGTTACTAGACAACTATGACATCACCATGACACACCTCCAGGAAATAATATCGGCGGGTAATTCTGACGCATCCAACAGAGCTAAGAACTACATTAATGAAATGAAAACCGAATGATTCCTGACATTTCTGCATTTCATGATGACCAATTTATTTGCAGAGGTGTCCGTACTGTTCCATGAGAGAAAAAGTATCATATGTGAAGTTGCAAAGAGGGTACGTGAACTCCAAGAGAAAGTCAGCAACAGTAAAGTTAGAAGGGGTAAAGCTCTGCGAAAGTTACTGTCTGATAGTGAAGATGGAGAGTTCAGGGGAAATCCGATGACTCACAAACACATCAGGCTACAGCACGACACATCAGCTAGAATCAAAGCAGACCTCAACGAACTTCTGACTGCTGCGGAAACATTCATCGAAGAATGATTTGTGAAGCATCTGGAAGGTGAACCACACTCGTTGTTCAGCGTATTTTACTTCCATATATGGCCGAATAAGGACAGCGACAAGGATGAGTTCAGGGCGTTTGGTGATGACAACATTGAAAAACTGTTCACGATGTATGCGCCGTTGCTGACTGATGCTGAAAAAGAGGCGGGGCCAGACGAGTGGCTGGATTTGAAAATGTACATTTCCAAAAACGTAAAGAAATCAGTTGTTGATGCCTATGAAAGTATTTTGGCGAACCAGGACGTGGAGCATCTGAAGAACATACTCCCTCTGGTACAGATAATGTTGACAATTTCCCTCAACGACCGCAGAGTGCGAACGGGGTTTCAGTAAGATGAACCAGATCAAAACGGACACCAGAATGTCACTCAACCTGGATGGAATAGCTCTCAAGGACTACAACCCAACTAAAAGTAGTATGCACTTGTTGAGTGCTGGGAAGGGAAGCAGGCACACAAAAGGGCATGTGTGTCCAGATCCGAGGAAACGGACAATTCATAGTGATAATACTAGCCCAGTTAATGAGCCAGCGGTAGCTTGAACAAGTGTTGACTGAATTGAATATCCCACTAGGCTCGAGTCTGCACAACGGTTAGCTCTCGATCTGTGACTGAAGCTTACTGAATGTCTGATCAGTTATCGTAATCCCGTGGCTAAGCTCAGACATGATATGATTGAGAGTAGGAGACTCAGTTTGAGATATGTGCAAGGCTGTACACCAATGTTGTGACCAAAACGGTTACCTGAATGTGTCGTGTAATAATAATTGTATGACGCGTGCATTACTACATGTATCCTCAACAGGCGAGTTGATTACAAGTCTTAGTTAATTTTGTTTCTGAATAAAAATGTGTATAAACCACACGAATATAAACCATGCTAGTTTGTGTACCTTGATCAAAATTCTAAATACATGTAGTGACATAATTGCACTTATTAATACATTAAAGGGCACTTCTGATGAGCTTTAAATTTTCCTAAAATACATGGGACGAGTAGTGGTCCAATCTGGTCGAGTGGAACTGTGGCATCACGAATTCTCAGACAGATCAGTCTTCATACCGGTACCGCATACACGAATGACAAAGTTATGCCATTCTGCACAGTATCAGATAACCTGAAACACGGCCCTGCAGCAATATGGGCACATATGCGGCCTGTTTTAGAGTATATCACCTCAGATCGACATTATGAAACAATATATTTCATAAGTGATTGTCCCACGACACAATATCGAAATAAGCATAACTTCTTTCTATGGTCACACACTGTTATGGATCATGGCTTTCATCGATCAACGTGGAACTTTTTAGAGGCATCACACACGGCAAGGGTGCCGCGGATGACATCGGTGCTGCAGTTAAAAGAAATGCCGATAGTCAGGTAATCACTAAAAAACGTGATATTACCTGTGCTACTGACTTTATTGACCCGTTGACAAGATGTCCCTCTAGAATTAAATTGGTCAAGATTGATGATGACACGATACAACAATTCGAAGATAAGATACCATCAGACGTGCAGCCTGTTCCTTGCACTATGAAGATTCACCAGGTAAATAATTTCAATTGTTTTAATGTTGTGGCTTGCATTTTCGTTATGAATACGTTTTAGCTGTTATGAACAACTATTTTACTATGTAGTATTCATATCCGAATAACAACTGTAAAGCCTGATTAAATCATAGGCAATAGGTGATTAACATCATTGCGGTTTAGCTTTTAGGAATGCTTCATAGTTTGCAAAATGTTCGACAGACATTTCCATTCAAGTCATAAACGCGGCACATCACTTTATACGCAAATATTAAACTCCCCCCTCCCATACTATCCAGGACATAATCATGATATGTATGATAGCCGGGGTAGTAGTAGGGTTGGTGTTGTACGGTTGTTGTCTGTGTAACACATGTTACACAATTTAAGCATCCAAAAAGCTCAATTGCAAATATGCTAATTGACCACCAACCACGTGTATGTTGATCAAATGGCACATTATCTATCAATTTGTAATGTTGTCGATATTAATTAGGCGCATGTAAGCACCACTTCCATGTACATGTATAATTCATGAGTTCCTATTTCTTTATAATTCAGCTTGTGTTTGAAAATCCTGGATCCTTTTGCTCACGAGATGCGTCCTGTTTTGGCAGCCATCCAGATACGCTACGAGCCTGTCTACAATAAAACCCACACACGTATACATCTGGTAATTATTACACTCCCTCGTGAACGTTAATGTACATGTATATATTGGTATTGATATTCTTTTTATCTAATTCTGCCCAGGACGCCAATATGGTAATACATTTATTTTCAAGGCAAACATGCAGATACTTAAGTAATATATAGGTTATATTTATTACTGACTGTCACTCAAACTTTCAATTTAATGTTCTCAAACTTACAATTTAATTTTCTCAAACTTACAATTTAATTTGCACACAAGTTGAGTGTATATAATTTTATTGCGCGCATATAATAGATAAGTGTGATCATGGTGATGTGTACATGTTCATTGCAATTTCAGGAGGTTGTCCTTGACGCCCAACCTGCTCCTGAACCACAAGCTAACTCTGATGCAACTAAGGTAAGGCTAAAAAGATTTTATACATATGTAATTTAGAATTCCTTTAAATAAAACGAAATATATATAGTAGCAGACCATGGATGCCTTTAATAATATCATATTTATAGCAATAATTACTGTATGTTTTATACTGTGATAACATCCGCTTGTATGCCAAGGAAAATGCACCAAGACTGGTCAGTGCTTGATGGATCGATATTAATTATATCAGCTACAATCGAGCTAAAACATGCATGCCTATCATATTATATTGTCCTTTACTAGACTGGTACTTTTTATGATTTCAGAAACTAGTGAAAGTTGAAACGGTGGATGAGACTTTGCTGTCTCGATATTGTGTGATAGAATATGATGGGAAGCAGTACCCAGGGATCATAGATAATTTTGACGATGACGAATAGGAACAAACTGATTCTGTTGGCCTATGCACGATGATATTCTGTGGTACACCTCATCACAAATCAGTACACTTCTTGACCATCCCTTATAAGATGTAACTAACAGGCATAAGAAATTAGATGATGATGTGTTCATGATAATTGACAACTTATTCAATTAGCAATGTTTAATGCTTGTTTTGCTGACAATAGTTAAATGATAATTACCGTTACATTATTGGAATTACCGTTACAGAATATAATTACCGTTACTTTACATTTGATCCAAATCGTTACGAAATGTGATTGTACAAACAAACTGTTACTTTACCATAGTTATAAAACGATAGTTGTTCAGGCGATAGATGGAATGATTTGAGTTGTAGAGTGATATTATCGTTTCTAACATTAGATGAAATGGTTTAATTATTGCAATGTTATTTATTTGGATAGGATAACTATCAATTATATGGTTTTAAAAGCACCTTTAGTAGGTTTAATGCATTACATGTATTGCTATAAATGGTCTTAAAAGCACCTTTAGTAGGTTTAATGCATTACATGTATTGCTATAAATGGTCTTAAAAGCACATTTAGTAGGTTTAATGCATTACATGTATTGCTATAAATGGTCTTAAAAGCACCTTTAGTAGGTTTAATGCATTACATGTATTGCTATAAATGGTCTTAAAAAGCACCTTTAGTAGGTTTAATGCATTACATGTATTGCTATAAATGGTCTAAAAGCACCTTTATAGGTTTAATGCATACTGTATTGCTAAATGGTCTTAAAAGCAACTTTAGTAGGTTTAATGCATTACATGTATTGCTATAAATGGTTTTAAAAGCACCTTTAGTAGGTTTAATGCATTACATGTATTGCTATAAATGGTCTTTAAAAGCCTTAGTAGGTTTAATGCATTACATGTATTGCTATAAATGGTCTTAAAAGCACCTTTAGTAGGTTTAATGCATTACATGTATTGCTATAAATGGTCTTAAAAGCACCTTTAGTAGGTTTAATGCATTACATGTATTGCTATAAATGGTCTTAAAAGCACCTTTAGTAGGTTTAATGCATTACATGTATTGCTATAATGGTCTTAAAAGCACCTTTAGTAGGTTTAATGCTTACATGTATTGCTATAAATGGTCTTAAAAGCACCTTTAGTAGGTTTAATGCATTACATGTATTGCTATAAATGGTCTTAAAAGCACCTTTAGTAGGTTTAATGCATTACATGTATTGCTATAAATAGTTTTAAAAGCACCTTTAGTAGGTTTAATGCATTACATGTATTGCTATAAATGGTCTTAAAAGCACCTTTAGTAGGTTTAATGCATTACATGTATTGCTATAAATAAGTAAATTAATGTTGTGAAAATATATTAAAGGTAAGGTGTTTTAAAATATTTCATACATAACAATTTCATTATGTAACGGTAATTACATTTTCTTGTGACACATATAAAATATATGGGGAACGAGTTAAATAATGTTTATAATAGTTATACATGTTGGAATCAAGTTTCTATTAGTTCAATACATGGAATAAAACAGTTTATACTTTGTTTCCTTCTGAGTGTTATTGTCACTCTAACAAATACAAAATGGACATTTTCTATAGAATGGCTTGGTCCTAGAAGTCGAGATTTTCGAATTCCAAATGAAATCAATCGAAAATTAAATAGAAAAGGTCGCCTCTATATTTGTCTTTCCATTGCATATAAGTCGATTCATTTCAAGCTTGTCTTTAAATTAATGAAGTTGTCACCAAGGGATACTACCCCGTGATTTTGGTGTGGAAATAATATAATTCAGAGTTGTGGAACATGATGACACGTCACAGTGATGACGTAGGGTGTTTTTCTCTCTTGCATCAACATTTCACAGGAAAGGTTAGATATTTCAAAAGAAATTTAAATTTTATTTAAAAGACGGAAAGTAAGTTTTTAATTTCATAAATTGGTTTGCAATAGTATGCACAGGATTTATCTAATCAATTCTCGGGATGAATTATATAGAAATAATTCTTGATGTTGAGGATTAAACCCGATTTTATACATTGCATTTTTGTCAATTGTCTGATCAGCGTGGCGCCATCTTTTTTTGAGCATGGAACATTGATATACCGGCTTATATTCTTGATAAAGCTACATATTTATCACACAAAGAGAGTTATTATATCGCAAAGAAATATTCTCATTATAGTCTTAACTATAGATAGTCTGCATCGTACGAATTAGATGACCAAATCTGAAAATAAATAATGTCCTTGTTAGTTCAAGAATTTGACTTTTAATGAATGAAGTTTGACTTTTCATGAGCTTGCAAACATGCCGAAAAAGAGACGAACATCACTACGGCTCCGGAGGAAGAAAGCAGCCGCTGACAATCACGATGTGCCCCATGTTGCCATGGGAAGCGAAGCGGGTATCTCAGACTCCGTTCCCGCCAATGTGGTATGTAGCCAACCCATACCGGTACATATTCAACATACGGTTGAACAGCCAATGACCAATAACCATGGTAATATATACAGTTGGACAAACCATGCAGTGCCTAACCCTGTACAATTACAACAGGGCGAGCAATATGTGATCTACAACCATGGCATGAATGGCACCGCACCTGATCCTATACACTTACCTGACCCTGTACAGTTACAACAGGGAGAACACTGTGTGGACTACAACAATGGCTTAAATCACGCAGTACCTGTGGCTGGGCAAGTACAAATGCCTATCCAACAGGGGGAACAATTAATGACTTTCAACAATGGATATGTAGAAAGCAGTCAGACAGTGTCTAGAATAGCACGTGTGCAAATGGAACATTTCAATACTGCTTATACAGCCGCAGGGACTGGAACTAATAATCCAGTTTACCACCAACAGCAGTCGGCGTACACACAACCCCTACAGGACACTAGCCGTCTAATGCAACTTTCGGCAGGCCAGGAACCAATTCGAGCTTCCGGTAATGTATATAAATGTATTTGTAATACTAGTATTTCATCAAATGTTAGCACCGGCTTGCCATTCACATATGTCACTAGCGACGTGTCAATACAAGTCCCACACAAAATAAAAGAACAAATTTGGAAAGGAGAATTTATTGAGCTTCATTCATTAATACAAAGGGATGAATCAGTTTCCAAATCTCAAATAATCAAACTTATTGACGGCAGGCTGGTGTTGGCTAGTGATGAAAGAAAATCAAAAGATATATTATCCATACAACGCTGGACAGATGCATTTTTGGTTTTTGCACATGTATTGATCATGAAAACCCCATACATAGCAAGTGATCTGTTGCAATACATGTACACCATCCGTTTAGCGGAAAAAAGAAATCCGAAGGGTTGGATAATATATGACAAATATTTTAGACGCAAGCTTTCCCAATACTCGTCAACTAAATGGTCCAGCATTGACTCAGAGCTGTAGTTATTGTCTATGGTGCCAACTGATTCCCATACCAATAACATGTCTCAAAGTTATAGACAGAATCCATGTTATGATTTTAACGGAAAGGGGTTTTGTTCAAAGGAAAATTGCCCAGGAAATGCAAAGGACCACATTCTGCTCTTGTTTGCCACACTACATATAACAGAGCCCCTACATCAATCAATTTCAGGCCAAGAATGCAGAACCCAATACAATTTAGACCTAGATACGGACCTCCAACAACGTATATGGGATCTAGGCCGAACACCGGTCGACCCACAACAATTAGACATTTGGCTTAAAGATTATGACTTACACACAACCAGTATCTTACTGAAAGGATTTAGAGAGGGATTTAAGCTTCAATATTCTGGGCCGCGCCACCCATTCACGTGCAAAAACCTTACGTCAGCTATTACACACCCACACGTTTTAAAACTGAAATTAGACACTGAGGTTAGCCTTGGCAGAATGCTGGGTCCTTTTCATACAAGACCATTACGTAACCTTAGAATTAACCCTGTGTGGCTAGTCCCCAAAAACTCTGGGGGCTGGCGTCTAATTTCTCATTTATCATATCCACAGGGGAGCGGAGTCAACGATTTTATAAACCCAGGATTTTGTTCTGTACAATATTCAAAATTTGACAATGTAGTAGAAATTATTCAAAGATTGGGGTTTGGCGCTTGGATAAGTTCGAATATTTTATTTGTTAATGATATAGTTGACAAAAATGGGGTATTGGATGCAAATTTAATTTATAATAAACTTAAAGATAAAACTAACTGGATTACAGAACTGTCTCTATTAAAGAAATGTTTACCTAAACAGTGGACACATGATGTGCAAAAGGAGCAATCAAAATTGACGCAAATTAAAACAGACCTAAACATATATTTAGATAAACAAGATATTAATATAAAATATACAACAAATAAACAAATATACCAGTATTTGATTAAGAAAAAAATTACAAAACCTTATATTCACAGATACTGGAACCATTATTTTGAGGAGGAATTTGATTATTTTTATTTTTATAAATTCATCAATAGCCTATACGATAACAAAATTAAGCAATTTAAGTATAAGTTGGTTAACAGAATTTTTCCCAGCAAAGAAACAAGATTTAAATGGAAAATGGAAACTAGCCCTAACTGTTCAATATGTAATGTAATAGAAACATATCAACACGTTTTTGTAGATTGTCCGGTGATAACAGAAGTATGGGATGTTATATCTAAATGTTTTAATGATATTGGCATTGGTAAAAATATAAAGTCAATGAGAACAATTGTTATTGGGTACAAAATAGTATATCCAGATTATCATTACATAAACACTATACTGGCACTATTTGGTTTCTGTATTTACAAGTCATATTTTATAAGTGAAAGCAGAAGCAAGCCCTTCAATGTTATTAAATTATTCAAGACGGAGTTTGCAATTTATGTAAAATATCTAGAAAACAAAGGTGAATCCATTAATTTAATAAACAAATTTAAACTATCTCTTCAATGAATGTATATATGTTAAAGACGGTGTACATATGTTTATCTATGCTTTGTTCTGCACGTATATGAAAAATTCTGACTTCGCTTTTTTTGTAATTAGTTGTACTTGCAAATAAGGGCTTCAGTCTTTGTATTATGTTAAAAATTGTTGTACATTTGTAATGTTGTGTGACATAATAATTAGTTACGCATATAGAGAATAAACGGGTTATTTTTTGGTAACTCAAAAAAAAAAAAAAAAGCGAGACATAAAAGCGGAGTCAACGATTTTATAAACCCAGAATTTTGTTCTGTACAATATTCAAAATTTGACAATGTGGTAGAAATTATTCAAAGATTGGGGTTTGGCGCTTTAATGGGTAAGCGAGACATACAATCGGCTTTTAACTTGTGCCCCATACACACCCCAGTGATTTTGACCTGCTGGGTATAGAATACGATGGATGCTACTGGATACAAAAACTGTTACCTCAAGGTGCAGCTATAAGCTATTCGATATTCGGAACTGCAAATTCAACCGAATGCATAAAATTGATGTCCGATTTTGACATTGCTAGCAATAGCATCCCAATAAATGACTCAAAATCTGAAGGACCGACTACTACTATGACGTACCGACTACTACTATGACGTACCGACTACTACTATGACGTACCGACTACTACTATGACGTACCGACTACTACTATGACGTACCTAGGGTTAGAATTAGACAGCAACAAAATGATTATAACAATTCCAGCAGACACGATTTTGAAAGCAAAGATCAAAATTAATGAAGCTATTTCCGCAAGAAAATTAAGACTAAGCCAGCTACAATCCATAGTGGGAATGTTTAATTTCTTCACACGAGCAATTCTAACAGGGAGAGCTTTCAACTGTAGACTATACCAAGCATTAGGGCAGGCCAAAAGACCACGCCATTTTATCAGAATTACGAAAGAATTGAAAGCAGATTTAGAGATGTGGTTATTCTTTATGAGCGATTTTAACGGGATATCTGTATTTAGCAACACAAAGTGGGTCGGCGATACGAACCTTGACCTTTATACAGACGCCGCCGGTAATAGGTCACTGGGGTGTGGCACGGTGAATGGGTGGGCTATAAATGGCCCTACCACTGGAGCGATGCTGTTTTTGCTGATATAACTTTCCTCGAGTTAGTTCCAATCATTTTAGCGTTTGACATATGGGGATCTAAATTAAAAGGAAAGAAGATTGTACTACATTATGACAATCAAAGTCTGGTGCACATTTTAAACCAAACATCATCCAGCAATGCACGGGTAATGACACTTTTGCGAAGATTAGTGTTAACGTTATTGTTTGATAACATTCGAATAAAATCAGTTAATATTATGTCCGAAAAAAATAGCAATCAGTCGTTTTCAGTGGTCAAGGTTACAATCAATACAATATAAACCAAAACATTCATCAAAAACCCCTCTCTCAATCCCTGTTAAATTTCAGAGATTTTTCAACACGAGATATGCAGAGTGGGTGCGATGGCTGCGAACACTAATAGAAATTACAGTTATGGAATTTCATCATTCGAAAATTTCAGGAGTCGCGTGGGCTACAATAAAACGTGGCCGCCAAGTTTGTAACATATTATAGAATACATAGCCTTTATGTCTCAATCAATATAATTCATAGTCTGCCGTTTATGTGTAGGTCCGAATATGAGGTGTCATTATTTCACGTCGCGTTTGCACTTTCTTTCTTTTGCCTGTTGAGAGTGAGTGAGATTATATTTGACTACAAGGATATTTCCCTGTGGGGAAAAAATGCTTGTCCTTTTAACATTCCGGAGGTCAAAAACCGACCAGCTGGGCGTCGGAGTGTGCATTCAATTTCATTTAGATGAATTCGAGCCTGAATCGTCTGTATTAGTACGTGCAGGGGCGTAGCCAGGAGGCAAATTATGTGCATGCCCGGGTAAAGAATGTTGAGTGAGCGTAGCGAACGAGGTTGCTAGGGGGTCCGGGGGCATGCACCCCCGGAATTTTGTGTTTTTTAGGATGCAATTTCCCGCATTCTGCTGCATTTAAAAGACAGATTCGGACGTGTTTATATAGCAAATAAACATGACAATACACTGTTCTGCTTAGCTATACATGTACATCAAAAGCAATAACAATTCTATATTTATTTATTTTTGTCAAAATGATGTGCAGACCCGGGCCTTTTGGCCTAATGGCAGCTACGCGCCTGAATCGTGGCTTTCTAGATTATATTAGGAAGCGACCTGTGCTGGATGGGCAATTCTTGTGTCATATTAATGGTTGTCCACTAACAACTTTTCAATTCAGGCAAGTTTTGAGTAAATCTTTGGCATTTATAGGAGAACAAACAAAATGTTTTCAAGCACACTCCTTTAGGATAGGTGGTGCGACATATATGTACACAAAAGGCCATGCAGAACAGGTGATCAAAGAGAGGGGACGGTGGCGATCCTCGGCATATAAAGGCTATATTAGAACTTAATTAGAATAGTACAACATCATTACGTCATGAGAATAGTATTATGTCAACAAGAACACACTTAAAATCCAATTAATGATCAAATAGCGGGCAATCGTTACGTCACAATTAGTATTGCGTCACAGTAATATTATTCAGTCATACAACCGTGTAAGCAATAACAAATAAAACGCGCCATTGTTCAATAATACAAGCGTGTTATGCTTAGCATCAAAGCAGTTGTCACTTACGTGTATTGTTAAATGGTCGATTTATAGAAAACGTCTAAATACAGCTAATGGTTTATATATATAGGTGCTACAGAAGTATGGATTATTGGCTCGTCTATTATAAGAGATGTTTTCCACCACACCAGACAAACATGTGGACATAATTTTGGAATAAGTATTAATGTGACATGGGATTTTAAGCCTGGCATGAGAGTGGAACACCTTGCCTCCAAGTTTGACAGTTTAGTAAACGTTAACGGTATCCCACCACAGTTGCTTATTATACATTGTGGCGGAAACAATATTGGTCAAACGCCTTTGGGCTACTCTGAATGGTTTTTGAAAGCCACTCTAGTAAATATAATGACAACTTTCCCAGAAATTAAAATTATCTGGTCCCAAATCATAACACGAATACAATAGTCTGACAGCCACATGGGATTTTAGGGTATACATGGAAGTAGAGTATATACAATGTTTTTTGATTGATTTTGGTCACTGAGACCATAAATATTAAAAATCCGCTTGATGACACCCTATCACCTTTGGGCATTTTTTCTAATTTGCATAAAACCAAGATGGCCGCCAGTGTTCTATTGAATATACTATAATTAAGATATCTCGGATTCTAGAAGGGATTTTAAAACAATCTAAAATGTTATAACGTGACTGCAAGACACAATGAACCCAATGGAATAGCATTTATTATCATTTGACAACTCCTTCATTTGCATAAATCCAAGATGGCCGCTCTCAAATCTCTCATGAGACCGGTTTTATGTCACCACATTCTGGATACAATTTTGGATACATTTGAAATTCTTTGTTCTAGTGTTTGGAAAAAAAAAAAAAAAAAAAAGTGTATATGCTGAACAAGCCATGGCGCATAAAGAAATCGTTCACATTTCCTCTCCTTAACTACTGCTATATTAGTGTTTTTAGTATATGACATTGTACACAGTTATCAATATGATGTTCCTCTCATTTGTCTGTGTTGACATTAATACCTGTATGTCTAATGGTCATCGTCGTCATCTGCATCAGAGGCTACATCACATTTAGTCAGTTCGTTATGACAGTCCTCAGCATGACATCCGCAAAATACAGTGCACGGTAGTTTACCGCTCACACATCCACATCTTCCTGATTTGCAAGGTCTATCACTTTCACAAGCGCAGCGAATCAGTTTCAAAATCTCTTGTGGAGCAAGGGACACATCTTCATGTATCGGTTTAGGCAGCATAGTCTTGGAACTGTCGTCACGAACGTATCCATGTTCTGTTGGATCTAGCGAGGGAGGGTCTAGATCCAAAGCATGTTTCCAAACAGCTGCCTGCAGGTGTGCTCGTTTGACATTTTCCAGAAATGCTTCTGTTGTGGGAGGTAGAGACTTCAGCTTTGGTATGGATGTGATGCCCTTTCCCATCTTTGTGGCCCATGACTTCTTCCTTGCTTCAGACATACTACTAAAGTCCTTGTGTCCATAGCATGCTGCCACAAACTTGGATGCCTGTCTTGTTATATCTGGTAACAATGCATGAATGTCACCCAAAAGTGACAAGGAGTAGCCTTCTCGCAGTACTTTCATTACCCTGACTTTACCAATACCGAAATAGCATGCACATGTATCACAACTCGACAGGGCATGCATAGACAACATTCCATCTACTATGCTCTGATGTTGTTTAACAGTAGCTTGTATGTCAATAACATTTCTTCCACGAATCGGCGATTCCATGATCATGTGACTGGTTAACTGTCGCTCAAAGTAGTGGTGAAGCAGAAGGATGAAGACGTCGGTGTCATCTGCAATCACTGACACGCCTACTTGGCATTCAGTCGCAACTGTTACTGCTTGTTGAACAATGATGCAGTCTGCCTCTTCATGAGATGTAGACATGTCTTCCCGGTTGATCACCACTCCCCCATAACTTATTTCAACTGGTGTGTTATCACAACTGCTAGTGATGACACGTTTGTGGGTCATTGTGTAGTCTCGATGGTAGGTAGTGTCTCTGGTCAGCTCTTCACAGATAATTTCCATCAGCTGTGATTCATTTTCTGACACTGTCAGGACAACATTCTGTGGGGGTAGAGGTGTATCTAGAGCCAGTCGATGTACTCTGCTTGCTTCTGTTGTTCTATTGCATCTGGTCGTACTCTTGGTACTGAAATCCTGGTACCTGTCGAACACGAGATAGACATCGCTAGAAGTAAGTTTATGTTGATGTACTGTTTGAAGTTCACAACAAAGTCGCAGACTGTCCCATTCGCTGGCCAGTGTATCACCCAGAGGACAGCTGAATCATCTAGCACCCTACAGTCGACTTTGGGTGATACGTTCCTTGATGACATCTCAACTTGTAGTTGCTTCTTCAACTGTGCCTTAGCCTTTCCTGTTCTCATGTCACCCGAGTCGTTGAACATCGATGTAGGCACCGGAGATAGCTCATACGATAGTAATGTCTTGATGTCTATTGTGTCACGACAGCTAGCCTGTAGTCCTATGACTCGTGAAAAGAGAAGAGTGGTATTGAACAACTTTGCTGTACCAATATTCACATGCATTTTTGTTACTTGCATTGTTATCTTGTCTGCTTCGTTGCTTGTGGACAGAGGATCGATGCTCCGATCTAACTTCTGACGAATGGTTGCCCTGTCAGCTGCGTCTGCTGCAATCCTTGATTTCTGCTCCTCTTTGTGGGTGTCCTGTCTTGCTTCATGATCTGGGTCACTCATACGGGCAATGTCTTCAACCAGCTTGCTTCGAATGTGCAGACCAAGTGCCCATGTCTTTAGAGTGTCTGGTCGCAGTTTTATTCCAATGATTCCTCCATGACTGTGACCATACCTCATGAAGGTGGTTTCTATGAACATATCACTCCAGATGCCGTTCCATACACCTGGAATGTGGTGCATGACATGTTCACCTTTCATGAATCTATCTCTGACCTCTGATGGTATTCCTTCCATTGACCGAAGGTAATACAGCCCATATCGTGCATAATTGACATGCCCGCTGGCAAAGAAGTAAGGCATCATCTGTTGAACAGCCTCTAGATGAAGTGGCCAGTCACCTTCCCTCTCTGCTCAGATGTACTGCATCATGACGAAGACGGGTTAAATAACCACATCGACCCACAACGTTGCCGTTCTGCTGCTAGCCACATCGTCAAGGAATAAGATGAGTTCATCATAACTTGCCATGTTATTTTCCTGTACAATCCTACGCAGCAGTTCCTCGGCTACAATGCGACGGGCGCGCACATTCTGTGGGAACTTCTTTCCAGACAACATTTTTGCAACCCCCGAAAACGCTTCATTCATGACCTCTGCGAGTCCACTTTCTGCCACCAAGCTTACACCTGCCCCCAACAAAGCTCAATAGCATATGCATGCCGCCAAGATGCAGTACCACATGTTCAAACTGCTCTGGATATGTCCATAAGATCTGTAATGATACCCTGTACAGTTGTTGATCACATGTAAAGATGGTAAATTCCTGGCCTGTTTGTGCTGTTAGCCTTTCAGCCTGTACTAAGGCGGTCATCATCGTAACGGGATCTGCTGGTGGCATGTCAATAAGGATGACAGGGACTGGGACTGACTGAATAGGGTGACAGGGACTGCCTATGCTCTCGACACAGTTTTGTGTTGTATCCGTTGAACTCAGGACATGCATCACCAGAAGTAATGTCCTTGATAAAGGCAGTCATTTACCGTAGCTCTCTCTTTTGCAATGACCTTGTGAGCCAAGAGCCTTAGAGGCAATACTACTCTCTTGGTAGCTTTCATGGGCATGTTTGGTTTCTTTGGTCCATTGTATCGTTGAATCTCCAGTTCATATTGAATTGGAGTTGGCATATCAGCTTTCTTCATACGGGGGCTCATTTGCTGCACAGCATCCTGTGATACAGATGTCTGTTGTGGCTGTGTCAGGAGTAGAGCTAAGGAATGTGTGGACAACTTTCCATTTTGAGAAGATATGTCCATATCAAAGTTGTCAGCGACTGCCTGCACTAACCCCACATGACAATCAAATAAACCAGTCAGACTGGTTTCTGTGGCGGCTGCTACTGCGGCCGATTTCTTGAAGCGAAGACTTCATCATATGAGCACGAGACTCCAAAATGATGCAGTTGTTTTACTATGTCCTTTGAGTCTTTCATAAGCATACCTAGTGCACTCTGAAGCGTTGTTGGGATGTTCCTGAGCAAACTGGTAACGATATTGCCAATGAGTATTGCTGGTAGAGTTTTGTCTAGTTTCGGCGATATTTTCGCTAGCAGATGAAAGAATGTGTCACTTACACAGTCTGTGGCACTGTCTTTGTCAATTCAGATGTCATAATGCCGTTCACTGTGCTCTACATCTTGGAGTTCTTGAATGATCTTCTTTCCCACACTGTTGATTGCACTATCTAGTTCACAATAGTCATCAGATGGAACCAGCTTTAGGAGACCCAAGGTTTTGCTTTTAAATACAACGAGGTTAGCTACGCCAGGAGACGATAGCACAAGGAGATATTCACCAAAGTGATGTGAAAGTTGTTTCATCAATTGTTTTCGCGCCGTCAGTCTGGTATCCCCATTGTCTTCATACAATTGGAACAACTCTACAGAGTTCCAGATTTGAGAAAGGTCTTGATTAAGTTTGGTAACAAGTGCATTGAAAGCATCGTCATCCTGTCCACCATGTGATACGCTTGCAGATGCATACTTCATCGATCTTTCGCAATCAACATGGTAACGGGCATCGGCAGCATGCAAGTCACTGAGCGCTCCCAGTACACATACTCTCACCTCGCTAGCCCAGCCATCATTTCGAGTGTCACATGTTTCAAGAATTACGCCTTTGAATGATTTTGCACCACTACCTCGATCAGCGGTCCTGCATAAAACAGCACGTCTGCAGCGATCGGGGTGCTTTGGATCCTTTTCAATATCACATGGAAGGCCACAAAATATACAATGATACAGGAACTCAAACTTAGATGCACCATAACTACGTGGTTGTTTCTTTGGTATACCTCCAGACTTTTGTGGTGGGATTCCTTGTCTTTTGAGGTGTCTATTCACCTGTTGTTGTGAAACATATGTCGACACACAGTTTCTGTGACACTGAATCGTAAGGTCACTGTTAGCGTCAAGTTTTTCTTGTAGCACCACACGTAGGCCATCACCATATTGTTTGCTACACTTGATGATTGTCTTTATTCTTGCACTCCCAGCAGATCTCAAGTCTGTGGCACCCGGATCACATCCAAACTTCCACTTGAAATAGCACTCTTCTTCATTTACTGAAAAAGAACTTATTACATTAGAAAAAACTACGAGACATTGAACTGTATACTGGTAGTGGTTTGCCACTACAATGTTGTAGCTGTATATCGTAACATACTAGTATAATAATGCCTGGATAGTCCAGCAGCCAACTAGCTTAACCTGGAAGTGGAGTATATACTAGTATTTGTTTGGTTGATTTAGGTCACTGAGTTAAAAAAATAATAGATAACGTGGTGACATCAAACCGGTCTCCCGAGCGGTTTGACGGCGGCCATCTTGGATTTATGCAAATGAAGGAGTTGTCGAATCATAATAAAAATTATTCCATTTGGTTCCTAATGTCTTAAAGCCCTGCTAAAACATTTTAGATTGTTTTAAAATCCATTCTAGAAGCCGAGATATCTTAATTATAGTATATTCAATAGAACACTGGCGGCCATCTTGGTTTTATGCAAATTAGAAAAAATGCCCAAAGGTGACAGGGTGTCATCAAGCGGATTTTTAATATTTATGGTCTCAGTGACCCAAATCAATCCAAAAAAAAAGTATATACTCGACTTCCAGGGTAAGCTAGTTGGCTGCTGGACTACAATATCATAACGAAATAAACCATTTCAAATTAGAAAAGGCACGGAAAAGATTTAATAATTCCGTGGGAACATTTTGCATCCAGAACAACGGGGCTTACATTCGTTATCCCGGAATATGTTCATCACCAGAACTATTTAGAGACTCTGTTCATTTAACAGACTTGGGATGCAAAATAATGACCGATACATTGAGAGATGGTATTTACGAAATTGTCTATTCAAACGTAAAATGTTACCCATAGTGGTTTAAACGCAATTTATACAAGAAGTAAGATGCTATCTCCCTCCATAATCTAGGTTCTCGTATATGGCGGGACCTGGTACCCCAGAAAAAGATGCTCTTTTACCGTAGTAACCGCGCCTTGGCGTAATAGCGTCTCTCTTGTATACTATATAACTTTTATGTAGGTAATAGCAATGCCACTGCAGTGTACAAGACTATTTTGATCTACTATTAGATGAGTAATTTAACATATCAAGTCAGTAATGTATATTTGTATAGCAAGTACTTCCGAAAAACCGGAGTTAATTGTGTTATGTTCCCGATATTCGGAGTAAGGGCTTCCGGAGTGATATATGATATGCCTATGGGCTTTTTTATGCTTCCGATATCAGGAGTGATGTGATTTTGCCATATTGTCCCACCGGGGATGTGCATTTCACACTAGTATTATCTATATCCTTCCGATGTCCGGGAGTGAGATATGATATGCCTATGGGCTTTACTAGGCATCCGAAGTCCGGAGGGATATAATTATGATATGCCTATGGGCTATGTTTCCGACATCCGGAGATAAATGAGTATCCGTGCTTAGTGCTTTACAGCTTTCGGAGTAATAATAATAAGATTCAAAATTGAAAAGGAATCTATACTAAATGATGTACACTGCTTTGGGGTGGTTCAATCATTGCCAGCCATGGCCATAATTATGCCAATCATTCAATATTAAACATTTTAACTATATCTTAGTCTTCGCTGATCTATTTGGTGACAGTGGACTTTTTTTTAACTTTATTTATTTTACAACGATTGCGAAGCAAGTTCTAGCAACTTATATTAATCACTCTATTCGTGTGGGAGTAAACCGGAGTACCCGGAGAAAACCCATCTGTCCGATCTGGCGACCATCGTACCATCTCACATACTTCCGGTCCGAGGATCTAACCAGGGTTGTACTGGTGAGAAGCGAGCGCGCTAACCATTGCGCTAATCGAACAGCCAAAATAATGGACTTCAAATATGAGATAGCATCACTAGTGTGCATGTTCAGTTAAATCATTATCGCGCTAATAGAGAAAGTCCATTGAAAAAGTCAGCCGATAGGGCCTACCAATGATAACACACTTTTCAGTATGTCGTTCTTTCAGGGTGTAATCATATGTTATTGTATATTTATACATACATACTAATAAACACAATCACATGACAATCACACAAGTATTACATACATGTATACACACATGAGTTGTAGCAAACATTGTTATTGTTTATTTTGTATGAAAATAGTATTAGAAATGCTTCAAGCTATACTACAACCAGTCTGTCGTAGATTATTAATGCATATGTCACAGGGTGAGAAAAATGTGCAAAAACCCGGGGCTAGAAACCGGGACCTTTCGCTTACAGGGCGAAAGTTCTACCGACTGAACTAGCCGGGCCGCTCTCCCCGAAGTCGGTACCGCGACATACTTCCCCACCAAATTGGAAATCTTTCACGGAATTCCAGGGATAGAGAACAATGTGAACATGATCTCGAAGTATATATATCCAGTTGCGGTGCCTCGCTGGGCGCCAAATGTCACAGGATGAGGGAAATGTGCAGCCAACCCGGGGCTCGAAACAGGGACCTTTCACTTACACGGCTAACGCTCTTCCAACTGAGTTAGCCGGGCCACTTACCCATGGTCTCCCCGATGGTGACCAAGTCCGTACCACAACACATACACGGAGCTAAAGTCATGCCATGAAACTATATATATATAGGCCTATGTTTTGTTATTTAAGTTTATTAACCTCGCCACCGGTTGCCCATTTGAGCAACGGGTATTTTACCTAGCAACACCTTTCCTGGGCAGGCTCCAGCACTAGGTGCACCAACCTCCGTAAGAAACTCTCACTTTTATTATATAAAGAGACACGATTTGAGCGGGGCTCGAGCCCGTGACCATCAGTGATGATAGGTGACAGAGGTATACCACTCGACCACGTAGGCGGAGACATTTCTGTCCGCAGCAATATCTAAGACATTAATGAGCCAATACCAATACTAAAACGTTATGAAAATGTTAAATAGAGTTCATGCTCTTTGGATTTTATTTAAATTATTTCGGACTTAACGCAGTTATAAGCTATAACCCTTTCAACATTCAATATTGTCAATGTATGCCCGATGCCATGTGTGCATTGCATATTGGCAGAGTTGTGTACCACCGGTTACTTAGTAAATATGTTCAACTCCTGTCGCACATAATTGAAAACATATCCAGATACAGTCATAGCAGTTTTTCAGGAATATTTATCAGCAAGCTTGTGAATTCATGATGAGACAGCACGAGGCACACGCATACAGTACGACGCACACGCATACAGCACTTGCCACACGCATACAGTACTAGACACACGCACACAGCACGGGACACACGCATACAACAAGGGACACACACATACATAGTACGTGACACACACATTCCGCACGGGACACACGTACACAGCACGGGACACAAGCATACAGCACGAGACACACGCATACAGAGTACGAGACACAAGCACACAGCACGGGACACACGCATACAGCACGGGACACGCGCATACAGAGTACGAGACACACACATACAGTACGAAACACACGAATACAGCACGAGACACACGCAAACATCACGGGACACACACATACATAATACTAGACACGCATACAGCACGGACACATACCTACAGCACGGGACACACACATACAGCACGGGACACACGCATACAGCACGGGACACACGCATAGAGCACGGGACACACGCATACAGCACGGGACACACGCATACAGCACGGGACACACACATACAGCACGGGACACACGCATACAGCACGGGACACACACATACAGCACGGGACACACACATACAGCACGGGACACACGCATACAGCACGGGACACACGCATAGAGCACGGGACACACGCATACAGCACGGGACACACGCATAGAGCACGGGACACACATACAGCACGGGACACACACATACAGCACGGGACACACACATACAGCACGAGACACACGCATACAGCACGGGACACACACATACAGCACGGGACACACACATACAGCACGGGACACATGCATACAGCACGGGACACACACATACAGCACGGGACACACGCATACAGCACGGGACACACACATACAGCACGGGACACACGCATACAGCACGGGACACACGAATACAGCAAGGGACACACGCATACAGCACGGGACACGCATACAGCACGGGACACACGCATAGAGCACGGGACACACACATACAGCACGGGACACACACATACAGCACGGGACACACACATACAGCACGAGACACACGCATACAGCACGGGACACACGCATACAGCACGGGACACACATATGCAGCAAGGGACACACGCATACAGAGTACGAGACACACGCATACAGTACGGGACACACACATACAGCACGGGACACACATATGCAGCACGGGACACACGCATACAGCAAGGGACACACGCATACAGCACGGGACACACGCATACAGAGTAGGAGACGCACACATACAGCACGGCTCACACGAATACAGCACGAGATACACGAATACAGCACGAGACACACGAATACAGAGTACGAGACACATGCATACTGAGTACTAGACACACACATACAGAGTACAATACACACGCATACAGCAAGGGACACACACATACAGCACGGGACACACACATACAGCACGGGACACACGCATACAGCACGGGACACACGCATACAGCACGGGACACACACATACAGCACGGGACACACGCATACAGCACGGGATACACGCATAGAGCACGGGACACACGCATACAGCACGGGACACACGCATAGAGCACGGGACACACATACAGCACGGGACACACACATACAGCACGGGACACACACATACAGCACGAGACACACGCATACAGCACGGGACACACACATACAGCACGGGACACACACATACAGCACGGGACACATGCATACAGCACGGGACACACACATACAGCACAGGACACACGCATACAGCACGGGACACACACATACAGCACGGGACACACGCATACAGCACGGGACACACGAATACAGCAAGGGACACACGCATACAGCACGGGACACGCATACAGCACGGGACACACGCATACAGCACGGGACACACACATACAGCACAGGACACACACATACAGCACGGGACACACACATACAGCACGAGACACACGCATACAGCACGGGACACACGCATACAGCACGGGACACACATATGCAGCAAGGGACACACGCATACAGAGTACGAGACACACGCATACAGTACGGGACACACACATACAGCACGGGACACACATATGCAGCACGGGACACACGCATACAGCAAGGGACACACGCATACAGCACGGGACACACGCATACAGAGTAGGAGACGCACACATACAGCACGGCTCACACGAATACAGCACGAGATACACGAATACAGCACGAGACACACGAATACAGAGTACGAGACACATGCATACTGAGTACTAGACACACACATACAGAGTACAATACACACGCATACAGCAAGGGACACACACATACAGCACGGGACACACACATACATCACGGGACAAACGCATACAACACGGGACACACACACATACAGCAAGGGACACACACATACAGCACGGGACACACGCATACAGCACGGGACACACGCACACAGTACGAGACACACGCATACATAGTACGATACACACGCATACATCACGGGACACACGCCTACAGCACGGGACACACACATACAGAGTACGAGACACACGCATACAGCACGGGACACACGCCTACAGCACGGGACATACACATACAGAGTACAATACACACGCACACATCACGGGACACACGCATACAGCACAAGACACATGCACACATCACGGGACAAACGCATACAGTACGGGACACACGAATACAGCACGGGACAAACGCATACAGCACGGGACACACGAATACACCACGGGACACACACATACAGAGTACAATACACACGCACACAGCAAGGGACACACACATACAGCACGGGACACACGCACACATCACGGGACACACGCACACATCACGGGACACACACATACAGCACAGGACACACGAATACAGCACAGGACACACACATACAGCACGGGACACACGCATACAGCACGGGACACACGAATACAGCAAGGAACACACGCATACAGCACGGGACGAACGCATACAGCACGGGACGAACGCATACAGCACGGGACACACGCATAGAGCACGGGACACACACATACAGCACGGGACACACACATACAGCACGGGACACACACATACAGCACGGGACACACGCATACAGCACGGGACACACACATACAGCACGGGACACACACATACAGCACGAGACACACGCATACAGCACGGGACACACGCATACAGCACGGGACACACATACGCAGCAAGGGACACACGCATACAGAGTACGAGACACACGCATACAGTACGGGACACACACATACAGCACGGGACACACATATGCAGCACGGGACACACGCATACAGCAAGGGACACACGCATACAGCACGGGACACACGCATACAGAGTAGGAGACGCACACATACAGCACGGCTCACACGAATACAGCACGAGATACACGAATACAGCACGAGACACACGCATATATCACGGGACACACACATACAGCACGAGACACACGAATACAGCACGACACACACACGCATACATCACGGGACACTAGCATACAGCACGGGACACACTCATACAGCACGGGACACACACATACAGCACGGGACACACGCATACAGCACGGGACACACACATACAGCACGGACACACGCATACAGCACGGATACAGCACGGGACACACGCATACAGCACGGGACACACGCATAGAGCACGGGACACACGCATACAGCACGGGACACACGCATAGAGCACGGGACACACACATACAGCACGGGACACACACATACAGCACGGGACACACATACAGCACGGGACACAAGCATACAGCACGGGACACACGCATACAGCACGGGACACACACATACAGCACGGGACACACGCATACAGCACGGGACACACGCATAGAGCACGGGACACACGCATACAGCACGGGACACACGCATAGAGCACGGACACACACATACAGCACGGGACACACTCATACAGAACGAGACACATGCATACAGAGTACGATACACACGCATACAGCAAGGGACACACACATTCAGCACGGGGCACACACATAAAGCACGGGATACACGCATACAGCACGGGACACACACATACAGCACGGGACACACGCATACAGCACGGGACAAACACACATACAGCACGGGACACACGCATACAGCACGGACACACGCATACAGCACGGGACAAACGCATAGAGCACGGGACACACGCATACAGCACGGGACACACGCATAGACACGGGACACACACATACAGCACGGGACACACACATATATCACGGACACACACATACAGCACGAGACACACGCATACAGCAGGAAACACGCATACAGAACGGACACACATATGCAGCAAGGGACACACGCATACAGAGTACGAGACACACGCATACAGTACGGGACACACACATACAGCACGGGACACACATATGCAGCACGGGACACACGCATACAGCAAGGGACACACGCATACAGCACGGGACACACGCATACAGAGTATGAGACGCACACATACAGCACGGCTCACACGAATACAGCACGAGATACACGAATACAGCACGAGACACACGCATATATCACGGGACACACACATACAGCACGAGACACACGAATACAGAGTACGAGACACATGCATACTGAGTACTAGACACACACATACAGAGTACAATACACACGCATACAGCAAGGGACACACACATACAGCACGGGACACACACATACAGCACGAGACACGCACATACAGCACTGGACACACGCACACATCACGGGACAAACGCATACAACACGGGACACACACACATACAGCAAGGGACACACACATACAGCACGGGACACACGCATACAGCACGGGACACACGCACACAGTACGAGACACACGCATACTAGTACGATACACACGGATACATCACGGGACACACGCCTACAGCACGGGACACACACATACAGAGTACGAGACACACGCATACAGCACGGGACACACGCCTACAGCACGGGACATACACATACAGAGTACAATACACACGCACACATCACGGGACACACGCATACAGCACAATACACATGCACACATCACGGGACAAACGCATACAGTACGGGACACACGAATACAGCACGGGACAAACGCATACAGCACGGGACACACGAATACACCACGGCACCACACATACAGCACGGGACACACGCACACATCACGGGACACACGCATACAGCACGGGACACACCATACAGCACGGGACACACGCATACAGCACGGGACACACACATACAGCACGGGACACACGCATACAGCACGGGACACACGAATACAGCAAGGACACACGCATACAGCACGGGACACACGCATACAGCACGGGACACACGCATACAGCACGGACACACGCATAGAGCACGGGACACACACATACAGCACGGACACACACATACAGCACGGGACACACACATACAGCACGGGACACACGCATACAGCACGGGACACACACATACAGCACGGGACACACACATACAGCACGAGACACACACATACAGCACGGGACACACGCATACAGCACGGGACACACGCATACAGCACGGGACACACATACGCAGCAAGGGACACACGCATACAGAGTACGAGACACACGCATACAGTACGGGACACACACATACAGCACGGGACACACATATGCAGCACGGGACACACGCATACAGCAAGGGACACACGCATACAGCACGGGACACACGCATACAGAGTAGGAGACGCACACATACAGCACGGCTCACACGAATACAGCACGAGATACACGAATACAGCACGAGACACACGCATATATCACGGGACACACACATACAGCACGAGACACACGAATACAGCACGACACACACACGCATACATCACGGGACACTAGCATACAGCACGGACACACTCATACAGAGTACGAGACACATGCATACTGAGTACTAGACACACACATACAGAGTACATACACACGCATACAGCAAGGGACACACACATACAGCACGGGACACACACATACAGCACGAGACACGCACATACAGCACTGGACACACGCCACATCACGGGACAAACGCATACAACACGGGACACACACACATACAGCAAGGGACACACACATACAGCACGGGACACACGCATACAGCACGGGACACACGCACACAGTACGAGACACACGCATACATAGTACGATACACACGCATACATTACGGGACACACGCCTACAGCACGGGACACACACATACAGAGTACAACCACGCATACAGCACGGGACACACGCCTACAGCACGGACATACACATACAGAGTACAATACACACGCACACATCACGGGACACACGCATACAGCACAAGACACACGCACACACACGGACCAAACGCATACAGCACGGGACACACGAATACAGCACGGGACAAACGCATACAGCACGGGACACACGAATACACCACGGGACACAAACATACAGAGTACAATACACACGCACACAGCAAGGGACACACACATACAGCACGGGACACACGCACACATCACGGGACACACGCACACATCACGGGACACACACATACAGCACAGGACACACGAATACAGCACAGGACACACGCACACAGTACGAGGCACACGCATACATAGTACGATACACACGCATACAGCACGGGAAACACGTATACAGCACTGGACACACGCATACATCACGGGACACACTCATACAGCACGGGACACACGCATACAGCACGGGACACACGTATACAGCACGAGACACACGAATACAGCACGAGACACACGCATATATCACGGGACACACACATACAGCACGAGACACACGAATACAGAGTACGAGACACATGCATACTGAGTACTAGACACACACATACAGAGTACAATACACACGCATACAGCAAAGGACACACACATACAGCACGGGACACACACATACAGCACGAGACACGCACATACAGCACTGGACACACGCACACATCACGGGACAAACGCATACAACACGGGACACACACACATACAGCAAGGGACACACACATACAGCACGGGACACACGCATACAGCACGGGACACACGCACACAGTACGAGACACACGCATACATAGTACGATACACACGGATACATCACGGGACACACGCCTACAGCACGGGACACACACATACAGAGTACGAGACACACGCATACAGCACGGGACACACGCATACAGCACGGGACATACACATACAGAGTACAATACACACGCACACATCACGGGACACACGCATACAGCACAAGACACATGCACACATCACGGGACAAACGCATACAGTACGGGACACACGAATACAGCACGGGACAAACGCATACAGCACGGGACACACGAATACACCACGGGACACACACATACAGAGTACAATACACACGCACACAGCAAGGGACACACACATACAGCACGGGACACACGCACACATCACGGGACACACGCATACAGCACGGGACACACACATACAGCACGGGACACACGCATACAGCACGGGACACACACATACAGCACGGGACACACGCATACAGCACGGGACACACGAATACAGCAGGACACACGCATACAGCACGGGACACACGCATACAGCACGGGACACACGCATACGCACGGGACACACGCATACAGCACGGGACACACACATACAGCACGGGACACACACATACAGCACGGGACACACACATACAGCACGGGCACACGCATACAGCACGGGACACACACATACAGCACGGGACACACGCATACAGCACGGGACACACGCATACAGCACGAGACACACGAATACAGCACGGGACACACGCATACACACGGGACACACAATACGAGACACACGCATACAGTACGGGACACACACATACAGCACGGGACACACATATGCAGCACGGGACACACGCATACAGCAAGGGACACACGCATACAGCACGGGACACACGCATACAGAGTAGGAGACGCACACATACAGCACGGCTCACACGAATACAGCACGAGATACACGAATACAGCACGAGACACACGCATATATCACGGGACACACACATACAGCACGAGACACACGAATACAGCACGACACACACACGCATACATCACGGGACACTAGCATACAGCACGGGACACACTCATACAGAGTACGAGACACATGCATACTGAGTACTAGACACACACATACAGAGTACAATACACACGCATACAGCAAGGGACACACACATACAGCACGGGACACACACATACAGCACGAGATACGCACATACAGCACTGGACACACGCACACATCACGGGACAAACGCATACAACACGGGACACACACACATACAGCAAGGGACACACACATACAGCACGGGACACACGCATACAGCACGGGACACACGCACACAGTACGAGACACACGCATACATAGTACGATACACACGCATACATTACGGGACACACGCCTACAGCACGGGACACACACATACAGAGTACGAGACACACGCATACAGCACGGGACACACGCCTACAGCACGGGACATACACATACAGAGTACAATACACACGCACACATCACGGGACACACGCATACAGCACAAGACACACGCACACATCACGGGACAAACGCATACAGCACGGGACACACGAATACAGCACGGGACAAACGCATACAGCACGGGACACACGAATACACCACGGGACACAAACATACAGAGTACAATACACACGCACACAGCAAGGGACACACACATACAGCACGGGACACACGCACACATCACGGGACACACGCACACATCACGGGACACACACATACAGCACAGGACACACGAATACAGCACAGGACACACGCACACAGTACGAGGCACACGCATACATAGTACGATACACACGCATACAGCACGGGAAACACGTATACAGCACTGGACACACGCATACATCACGGGACACACTCATACAGCACGGGACACACGCATACAGCACGGGACACACGTATACAGCACTGGACACACGCATACATCACGGGACACACTCATACAGCACGGGACACACGCATACAGCACGGGACACACTCATACAGCACTGGACACACGCATACAGCACGGGACACACACATACATCACGGGACACACTCATACAGCACGGGACACACTCATACAGCACAGGACACACTCATACAGCACTGTACACACGCATACAGCACGAGACACACACATACAGCACGGGACACACTCATACAGCACGGGACACACGCATACAGCACGGGGTACAGGCATACATAGTACGAGACACAAGCACACACCACGTGACACACGCATACAACACGAGAGACACGCACACAGCACGGGGTACATGCATACAGAGTACGAGACGCAAGCATACAGCACGACGCACACCCATGCACCATGGGACACACGCATACAGCAAGGGACACACGCATACAACATGATAAACACGCATACAGCACGGGACACACGCATACATCACGGGACACACACATACAACACGGGACACACGCATACAGCACGAGACACATACATACAGCACGAGATACACGAATACAGCACGGGACACACGCATACAGCACGAGATACGCGCATACAGTGTGATGCACACGCATGCAGAACGTGACACATGCATAACGTACGAGACACACGCATACAGCACGGGACACACGCATACAACAAGGGACACATACGCATACAGCACGGGACACACGCATACAACAAGGGACACATACGCATACAGCACGGGACACACGCATACAACAAGGGACACATACGCATACAGCACGGGACAAAGGCATTCAGCACGGGACAAACACATTCAGCACGTAGCACACACATATAGCACGGGACACACACATACACCACGGGATATACGCATACAAAGTACGAGACACAAGCACACACCACGTGACACACACATACAACTCGAGAAACACACATACAGAACGTGACACACGCATACAGTACGAGACACACGCATACAGCACGGGACAAACACATACAACACTGGATACATGCATACAGAGTACGAGACACATGCATACAGAGTACGAGACACACGCATACAGCACAGGGCACACGCATACATAATACGAGTCACACGCATACAACACGGGATATACGCATACAGCATGGGATACACACATACAGCACGGGATACACCATACAACACGGGACACACGCACACAGTACGAGACACACGCATACAGCACGAGACACGCATACAGCACGAGACCCACGCATACAGCACGAGACACACGCATACAGCACGAGACACGCATACAGCACGAGACACACGCATACAGTACGAGACACACGCATACAGTACGCGACACGCATACATCACGAGACACACGCATACAGTACGAGATACACGCATACAGTACTAGGCACACGATAACAGCACGGGACAAACGCATACAGCACAGGACAAACGCATACAGCACGGGACACACGCATACAGCACGGGACACACGCATACAGCACGGGCCACACGCATACAGTACGAGACACACGCATACAGCACGATACACACGCATACAGTACGAGACACACGCATACAGCACGGGACAAACGCATACAGTACGGGACACACGCATACAGCACGGGACAAACGCATACAGCACGGGACACACGCATACAGCACGGGACACAAGCATACAGCACGGGACACACGAATACAGCACAGGACACACGCACACAGTACGAGGCACACGCATACATAGTACGATACACACGCATACAGCACGGGAAACACGTATACAGCACTGGACACACGCATACATCACGGGACACATTCATACAGCACGGGACACACGCATACAGCACGGGACACACGTATACAGCACTGGACTCACGCATACATCACGGGACACACTCATACAGCACGGGACACACGCATACAGCACGGGACACACTCATACAGCACTGGACACACGCATACAGCACGGGACACACACATACATCACGGGACACACTCATACAGCACGGGACACACTCATACAGCACGGGACACACTCATACAGCACTGTACACACGCATACAGCACGAGACACACACATACAGCACGGGACACACTCATACAGCACGGGACTCACGCATACAGCACGGGGTACAGGCATACAGAGTACGAGACACAAGCACACACCACGTGACACACGCATACAACACGAGAGACACGCACACAGCACGGGGTACAGGCATACAGAGTACGAGACGCAAGCATACAGCACGACGCACACCCATGCACCATGGGACACACGCATACAGCAAGGGACACACGCATACAACATGATAAACACGCATACAGCACGGGACACACGCATACATCACGGGACACACACATACAACACGGGACACACGCATACAGCACGAGACACATGCATACAGCACGAGATACACGAATACAGCACGGGACACACGCATACATCACGGGACACACACATACAACACGGGACACACGCATACAGCACGAGACACATACATACAGCACGAGATACACGAATACAGCACGGGACACACGCATACAGCACGGGACACACGCATACAGCACGGGGTACACGCATACAGAGTACGAGACACAAGCACACACCACGTGACACACGCATACAACACGAGAGACACGCACACAGCACGGGGTACAGCATACAGAGTACGAGACGCAAGCATACAGCACGACGCACACCCATGCACCATGGGACACACGCATACAGCAAGGGACACACGCATACAACATGATAAACACGCATACAGCACGGGACACACGCATACATCACGGGACACACACATACAACACGGGACACACGCATACAGCACGAGACACATGCATAGAGCACGAGATACACGAATACAGCACGGGACACACGCATACAGCACGAGATACGCGCATACAGTGTGATGCACACGCATGCAGAACGTGACACATGCATAACGTACGAGACACACGCATACAGCACGGGACACACGCATACAACAAGGGACACATACGCATACAGCACGGGACACACGCATACAACAAGGGACACATACGCATACAGCACGGGACACACGCATACAACAAGGGACACATACGCATACAGCACGGGACAAAGGCATTCAGCACGGGACAAACACATTCAGCACGTAGCACACACATATAGCACGGGACACACACATACACCACGGGATATACGCATACAAAGTACGAGACACAAGCACACACCACGTGACACACGCATACAACTCGAGAAACACACATACAGAACGTGACACACGCATACAGTACGAGACACACGCATACAGCACGGGACAAACGCATACAACAAGGGACACATACGCATACAGCACGGGACACACGCATACAACAAGGGACACATACGCATACAGCACGGGACAAAGGCATTCAGCACGGGACAAACACATTCAGCACGTAGCACACACATATAGCACGGGACACACACATACACCACGGGATATACGCATACAAAGTACGAGACACAAGCACACACCACGTGACACACGCATACAACTCGAGAAACACACATACAGAACGTGACACACGCATACAGTACGAGACACACGCATACAGCACGGGACAAACACATACAACACTGGATACATGCATACAGAGTACGAGACACATGCATACAGAGTACGAGACACACGCATACAGCACAGGGCACACGCATACATAATACGAGTCACACGCATACAACACGGGATATACGCATACAGCATGGGATACACACATACAGCACGGGATACACCATACAACACGGGACACACGCACACAGTACGAGACACACGCATACAGCACGAGACACGCATACAGCACGAGACCCACGCATACAGCACGAGACACACGCATACAGCACGAGACACGCATACAGCACGAGACACACGCATACAGTACGAGACACACGCATACAGTACGCGACACGCATACATCACGAGACACACGCATACAGTACGAGATACACGCATACAGTACTAGGCACACGCAAACAGCACGGGACAAACGCATACAGCACAGGACAAACGCATACAGCACGGGACACACGCATACAGCACGGGACACAAGCATACAGTACGAGACACACGCATACAGCACGGGACAAACACATACAGTACGGGACACACGCATACAGCACGGGACAAACGCATACAGCACGGGACACACGCATACAGCACGGGACACAAGCATACAGCACGGGACACACGCATACAGTACGAGACACACGCATACAGTACGAGACACACGCATACAGCACAGGACACACGCATACCGCATGATGCACATACATACAGCACGAGACACACGCATACAGCACGAGACACACGCATATAGCACGAGAAACACGCATACAGCACGAGACACAATCATACACAACGGGACACACGCGTACAGACTACGAGACACACGCATACAGCATGGTGCACATACATACGGTACGAGACACACGCATACAGCACGAGACACAAACATACACAACGGGACACACGCGTACAGCATGGTGCACATACATACAGCACGAGCCATACGCATACAGCAAGAGACACATGCACACAGTACAATACACACGCATACAGTACGAAACATACGCATACAACACCGAGACACACGCATACAGCACGGGACACACCCACACATAAACCTAGACACACGCATACAGCACGGGACACGCCCAAACATAAAACTAGACACACGCATACAGCACTGGACACACCCAAACATAAAACTAGACACACGCATACAGCACGTGACACACGCATACAGCACGGGACACACACATACAGCACAGGACACACGCATACAGCACGGGACACGCCCAAACATAAAACTAGACACACGCATACAGTACAATACACACACGCATACAGCACGTGACACACGCATACAGCACGAGACACACACATACAGCACGGTACATACACATACAGCACGGGACACACACATACAGCACGGAACACACACATACAGCACGGGACACACGCATACAACACGGGACGCATGCATACAGCACGGGACACACGCATACAGCACGGGACACACGCATACAGCACTGGACACACGCATACAGCCCGGGACACACACACACAGTACAACACACGCATACAGCACGTGACACACGCATACAGCACGCGACACACACATACAGCACGGGACACACACATACAGCACGGGACACACGCATACAGCACGGGATACACGCATACAGCACGGGACACACGCATACAGCACGAGACACATGCATACAGCACGAGACACACGCATACAGCACGGGACACACGCATACAGCACGGGATACACGCATACAGTGTGATGCACACGCATGCAGAACGTGACACATGCATAACGTACGAGACACACGCATACAGCACGTGACACACGCATACAACAAGGGACACATACGCATACAGCACGGTACACACGCATACAACAAGGGACACATACGCATACAGCACGGGACACACGCATACAACAAGGGACACATACGCATACAGCACGGGACAAAGGCATTCAGCACGGGACAAAGACATTCAGCACGTAGCACACACATATAGCACGGGACACACACATACACCACGGGATAGACGCATACAAAGTACGAGACACAAGCACACACCACGTGACACACGCATACAACTCGAGAAACACACATACAGAACGTGTCACACGCATACAGCACGGGACAAACGCATACAACACTGGATACATGCATACAGAGTACGAGACACATGCATACAGAGTACGAGACACATGCATACAGAGTACGAGACACACGCATACAGCACAGGGCACACGCATACATAATACGAGTCACACGCATACAGCACGGGATATACGCATACAGCATGGGATACACACATACAGCACGGGATACACCATACAACACGGGACACACGCACACAGTACGAGACACACGCATACAGCACGAGACACGCATACAGCACGAGACCCACGCATACAGCACGAGAAACACGCATACAGCACGAGACACACGCACACAGCACGAGACACACGCATACAGCACGAGACACACGCATACATTACGAGACACACGCATACATTACGAGACACACGCATACAGTACGCGACACGCATACATCACGAGACACACGCATACAGTACGAGATACACGCATACAGTACTAGGCACACGCATACAGCACGGGACAAACGCATACAGCACGGGACAAACGCATACAGCACGGGACACACGCATACAGCACGGGACACAAGCATACAGCACGGGACACACGCATACAGTACGAGACACACGCATACAGCACGATACACACGCATACAGTACGAGATACACGCATACAGTACGAGACACACGCATACAGCACGGGACACACGCATACAGTACGGGACACACGCATACAGCACGGGACAAACGCATACAGCACGGGACACACGCATACAGCACGGGACACAAGCATACAGCACGGGACACACGCATACAGTACGAGGCACACGCATACAGTACGAGACACACGCATACAGCACAGGACACACGCATACCGCATGATGCACATACATACAGCACGAGACACACGCATACAGCACGAGACACACGCATACAGCACGAGAAACACGCATACAGCACGAGACACAATCATACACAACGGGACACACGCGTACAGACTACGAGACACACGCATACAGCATGGTGCACACACATACGGTACGAGACACACGCATACAGCACGAGACACAAACATACACAACGGGACACACGCGTACAGCATGATGCACATACATACAGCACGAGACATACGCATACAGCAAAAGACACATGCACACAGTACAATACACACGCATACAGTACGAAACACACGCATACAACACCGAGACACACGCATACAGCACGGGACACACCCAAACATAAAACTAGACACGCATACAGCACGGGACACGCCCAAACATAAAACTAGACACACGCATACAGCACGGGACACACCCAAACATAAAACTAGACACGCATACAGTACAATACACACGCATACAGCACGTGACACACGCATACAGCACGGGACACACACATACAGCACGGGACACACGCATACAGCACGGGACACACCCAAACATAAAACTAGACACACGCATACAGTACAATACACACACGCATACAGCACGTGACACACACATACAGCACGGGACACACACATACAGCACGGAACACACACATACAGCACGGGACACACGCATACAGCACGGGACGCATGCATACAGCACGGGACACACGCATACAGCACGGGACACACGCATACAGCACGGGACACACGCACACAGTACAATACACACGCATACAGCACGTGACACACGCATACAGCACGCGACACACACATACAGCACGGGACACACACATACAGCACGGGACACAAGTATACAGCACGGGACACACGCATATAGCACGGGACACACGCATACATCACGAGACACACGCATTCAGCACGGGATACACACGCATACAGCACGGGACAAAACGCATTCAGCACGTGGTACACACATAAAGCACGGGATACACGCATACAGCAAGGGACACACACATACAGCACGGGACACACTCATACAGAACGAGACACATGCATACAGAGTACGATACACACGCATACAGCAAGGGACACACACATTCAGCACGGGGCACACACATAAAGCACGGGATACACGCATACAGCACGGGACACACACATACAGCACGGGACACACGCATACAGCATGAGACACATGCACACAGAGTATGATACACACGCATACAGAACGTGACACACGCATACACCACGGGACACACGCATACAACACGAGACACATGCATACAGCACGGGACACACGCATACAACATGGGACACACGCATACAGCACGATACACACGCATACATCACGGGACACACGCATACAGCACGGGACACACGCATACAGTACGAGACACACTCATACAGCACGGGACACACGCATACAGCACGGGACACACACACATACAAAGTACGAGACACACGCATACAGCACTGGGTACACAAATGCAGCACGAGACACACGCATACAGCACTGGGTACACAAATGCAGTACGAGACACACTCATGCAGCACGAGACACACGCATACATCACTAAACACACGCATACAGCACGGGGCACAGACATACAGCACGGGACACACGCATACAGCACGAGACACACGCATACAGCACGAGACACACGCATATAGCACGAATTACACGCATGCAGCACGAGACACAGGCATATAGCACGGGAACCTCGCATACAGTACGGGACACACGCATAACGAGTACGAAGCACATGCATACAGCATGAGGCACATGCATACAGCACGAGGCACATGCCTACAGCACGAGATACATGCATACATCACGAGGCACATGCATACAGCACGAGACACACGCATACAGTACGACACACACGCATACAGCACGGGACACACGCATACAGCACGAGACACATGCATACAGAGTACGAGACACACGCATACAGCACGGGGCCCACACATAAAGCACGGGACACACGCATACAGTACGAGACACACGCATATAGCACGGGACACACGCATACATCACGGGACACACGCATACAGTACGAGACACACGCATACAGCACGGGACACACGCATACAGTGCGAGACACACGCATACAGCACGGGACACACACATACAAAGTACGAGACACACTCATACATCACTAGACACACGCATACAGCATGGGGCACATACATACAGCACGGGCCGCACGCATACAGAGTACGGGACCCACACATACAGCACGAGACACACGAATACATCACGAGGCATACGCATACAGCACGGGACACGCACATACAGCACGGGACACACACATACAGCACGGGACACACACATACAGCACGTGGCACACGCATACTGTACGAGGAACAGGCATACAGCACGAGCCACACGCATACATCACGAGACACACGCATACCGCACGGGACACACGCATACAACACTGGATACAAGCAGACAGCATGGGACACACGCATACAGCACGGGACACACACACATACAGCACGTGGCACACGCATACTGTACGAGGCACACGCATACAGCACGAGCCACACGCATACATCACGAGACACACGCATACAGCACGGGACACACGCATACATCACGAGACACAGGCATACAGCACGGGACACACGCATACAGCACGGGACACACGCATACAACACTGGATACAAACAGACAGCATGGGACACACGCATACAGCACGGGGCACACGCATACAGCATGGGACACACGCATACACCACTGGATACAAGCAGACAGCACGGGACACACGCATACAACACTGGATACAAGCAGACAGCATGGGACACACGCATACAGCACGAGACACAGGCATACAGCACGGGACACACGCATACAGCACGGGACACACGCATACAACACTGGATGCAAGCAAACAGCATGGGACACACGCATACAGCATGGGACACACGCATATACATGTAACCCATGTCAAAAGTAGTTTTTCCATGTCAAAATAAATATAATCAATCAATAATTGTTCAACATGTTCAATCCAATCAATAAAACTATTATATAATAGTGATCACTACATTGTAAACACAGACAATACAAACACATACTCTCCAAGTATGGGTACAATGATATGCATTGATGAGCAGGAGTTGTCAGAATTTGATTGGCTGGGTTGAAGTTGCACACTTCTTGTGTATTGTGTAACTTTTGTACTACACATTTAACTGGTCACTTGTCAGCAGATAGTTGAACAGTGATGTCCATATCTTGAGATGGATCTGTCTGAATTAACTGTGGTTCTGACCTTTCCACGAACCTCTCTCCCTCACTGATGTTTAAAATAAACACATTAAGAAGCATAACGATTTGTCTTAGTATATACACAGGAACTTGAAATGTTATCCATAAGCCACCAAAGGTCTCGTACCTCTATCCTAGGACATCCCCCTCTATTTTTTTAATAGATGGGGGTGTCCTAGGATAGAGGTACGAGACCTTTGGTGGCTTATGGATAAAATTTCAAGTTCCTGTGGTATATACAAGTTGAACAACGGATAACATGGCACCCTACAAGTTTGAAAGGTCGGATTCTGCGCCAGAGTCTACGCCAGTCTAGCAACTGTGAACTAGTTTATACAGATGAATTATCAGTGAAATATTAAAATCTGGGCCCAGTACAAACAGAACTGTGCATTGTGCCAGTTGAAAGTAGCAAGCTGTGGTGAATTAAGCAGGTGTTACAATAAACTGCACCTTGTCGGTGACTAGAAGTTGTCCGGTGAAATATGTAACAGGCAATAAGTTTGTATACGAAAAACAGCTGGACAAATTCAGGCGATAAACAATATTGATGTACTTTACAATGGAGTTCAGCAAGTGTAGTCCTGGTCCAATGTGATTTTTAGGATGTGTGACTATTTTAAACAGTGTTTTGGAGTGACAGCATTCAACTTTTTTAATTGACTAGTGTTTTAAATTGTGATTTTGTGACATTGTATTTCATTATGATTGTATCTTGCTAGACATATTTTTTTGAATTTGTGTTTGTGCCCGGTGCTAGTTTCAAGTGTAGTTTTGCTTTGTCTACCTACCAGAGCATTTCACCATTAATATTTGATATCTCTAGACATTCTTTCTATATTCTGTAATCTGGGATATATTACACATTTTATATCCATCATTCATAGAATACCACAGTAGTCACATACCTCTACAATAATTGAAAATTGCCATTTTCACAAACGTTGCATTAAATTTCAAAGTTACCATCCGTGGAACAAACATCCATCACATAACTGTAGGTTACCAATATTTACAATGCTAGTTGTATGTAGTATGTTTATGTAGTAAACACAATATGTGTAGATGTTAGATGAGTTTTGTGTAGTGTTCGTGATAGCAAGTAGATAGAAAGATATGTTCATTAAAATAGGCTCTAGATAGTGCATAGTTTAGGATATAACGTATACAATTTTACTCTATTCGAATGTCGTGTATTTTGTCCTGACTGCCGCACATGAGTGAAGGTTTGGAGGAGGTATAGAACCATCTCAACTGAAGCTGGTGTGTCGGTGTGTTCTGGGTGCTGCATGGTACTGTGAGTGGTTCTGGATGCTGTGCTGTGTTTTTGCATGGTGCTTGAGGTGAATTGGACAGTATATTGTACATTGTAGGTACAGTGTTCCTATAGAATATTTTAGTGTTTCTTTGTTTTACTTTTGTGTGTGGCTTTTAGCCAGTAGCTTTCTGTGTATTTACAGTGACTGTTTAATTTTAAACAGTCCTCTGTTTACATTTACTATCTGCCAGTGACTGAGAGCAGTGAGGCCATGGCGGCTAGTAAACTGATTACAGACATTACAATGTCTGAACAAGATATGATTGAGGCACTTGCAACGAAGTACAAAATCATACCTTTGACAAGTAGTACACCAAAGAGGAAATTTGATAAAAGTCCTTTATGGGACTCAGATGATGACGATGAGGTCAAACCGCAAGTTGTGGCCGCTACGTCATACATTCCCAAAGTGTCCATGTTTTCGGGGGACACGCCCCCACAAAAAATCACATTCCTTACAGAGAATGGAGACATGAAATTCAGTGTCTTAGACAAAACAATGAATTATCAAATGCGATGCTGTTGTCCGCTGCACGTCGCAGTTTGAGTGGTACCGCCAGAAGCCTGTTGCCATCCCTAGGGGAAAATGCAACTATTGTTGACATTTTAGATAAATTTGACTCTAGGTTCGGGGACATTTCAACAAATGAAATGGTCATGCAGGAATTTTTCAATTGCCAACAAAAAGAAAGGGAATCAACCTCTGTTTATGGGTGTAGATTAGAATCCCTGTTACAAACTGCAGTGAAACAATGGTATCTTAATAATACATCGAAAAATGACATGTTACGTCATAACTTCTGGCAGTCCCTTCATTCAGAACAGCTAAAGGCTCAAACAAGACATAAATATGACAGTATTTCAAATTTTGATGCATTTTTACGGGAGATTAGGATGGTTGAAAAACATATTAACCTTAATCCACCTGAAATGCCAGAATCTGTCATAACCAATAAGCCTGAAAAGTCCAAATCTGTACATCATGCCCCATTGGTCACGCAAAATGATCTACAGATTTTGGAAAAGAAATTGGATAATAAGATAGATCAAGTGGGTAAACAGTTTGATGCTAAACTGGATTCCAAATTTGATCAAATACTGTCTAAACTAGATAGTACTAGTAGTATAGAGAGTGGTAGTTTCAGAGGAAACTCAAGTTCAAGATCCCATGGATCAAGGGGTACTAGAGATGGTTTCAGAGGAAATAGGAGTAGTTATCGTCCGTCTAGTAACAATGGTGCATACCATTACCCACAGTATAGCAATCAAGGTGATTATCATTCTAGTAACCAGGGTTACTACAATGGGGGAGCATATGCTGGTCAACAAATGACTGAAAGTTTTAATGCACCAATGCCACAAGCCCAAAATGCACAACCGAGTAATGTTCGTAGGGGTAGGGGCAATGGTCCTTTAAACTTTTAGGGGCTTCTGTAAATGATGGCCAGTCAGGAGCACAGGTTGACACTAAAGGCACATACTGTTGATATGGTAGGCCCTAGTAACACTAGTAATATAGTGTTGCAAAACCAAACAATTGTTGCCTTGATTGACAGCGGATCACAACTTACTAAAATCTCGCAATCGACTTTAGATTCCTTGAATCATAGACCCTCAGTTAAAGATATTAAAGACTTAGGTCTTACAATCTCAGTTGCAAATAGAACAAAGTTAAAATATACTGGTTTTGTTGAATGTTCCATTGAACTTCCCTTCCTACCTGGTTATACTTTGTATGTTCCGGTGTTAGTCCTTCCAGATAATGAGTTACTCATATGTTCCTTTCATATTGGGCTCAAATGTCATCATAATTTACAAACGCCTATATGAGGAAGCTGTTTGTGTTTCTGATTTACCACCTGAATGGAAAATAGCATTTGAGGGGGGAATATGTCGGTCTTTCCCAATTAGGTCCATTAATAAGAAAGAGCTGGTCATTCTACCGTATGAAACTGTTATGGTTAAAGGCATCAGTCGAAAGCTTGATACTGACATGGTTGATTGCGTCACAGAAACCATGGATGGCAGAAATGATTATATTGTCTGTCCCAGGGTGGTGCGCGTTGCAAATAGGGCACAGACCATAATATCTGTTAAGGTGTGCAATATCTCTGCCAAACCCATTACAATCAAACCCAAGACTGACCTTGGTCAACTGTCCGAAATTAAGGTTGTCGATGATTTGGTATCTGAAACTAGAACAGATGAGGATGAGGATGGCGTTGGTCACTCAGTATCTTTTGATGATCTTGGAATAAAAATTGATAGTTCAGCCATTACATCAGAACAATTACTTAGAGTGAGACAAGTGCTAGGTAAATGGCAACAATGCTTTTCCAAACATCCCAATGACTTAGGTAATACCAACCTAGTAAAACATAGAATTGTGTTGGAAGATGAACGTCCATTTAAGTAAGCTTATAGAAGGATTCCCCCAGGCATGTATGAGGAGGTTCGCCAGCACGTCAAGGAAATGCTAGACGCAGGGGTTATTCGTGAATCTGAGAGCCCATACTCGTCCAATGTTGTTCTTGTCAGGAAGAAGGATGGTTCCCTTCGATTTTGTATTGATTATAGGTTACCCAATCAAAGAACAAGGAAGGATGCGTACATGTTACCACGGTTTGATGACACCATAGATACTCTTAGTGGGTCCAAATACTTTTCCAAGTTGGACCTCCGTTCAAGCTATTGGCAAGTTGAAATGGAAGAAGCTGATAAACACAAAACTGCTTTTTCTATTGGAAACCTTGGTTTTTTCGAATGTAATAGAATGGGCTATGGGTTAACAAATGCACCAGCTACATTCCAAAGGTTAATGGAGAAATGCATGGGTGAGATGCACCTAAGAGATTGTTTAATTTTCTTGGACGATATTTTGATCTTCTCTAAAACCTTTAATCAGCATATCGACCGCTTGGAAGCTGTCTTTGGTCGTCTTGAACAGCATAATCTAAAGTTAAAACCATCCAAATGTGAGTTATGTATGACCTCAGTCACATACTTAGGTCATGTGGTTTCGGAACAAGGTGTTGAAACTGATCCAGAAAAGGTTTCAGCAGTTCATTCTTGGCCAATCCCTACTAATGTGAGAGAGTTACGGCAATTCTTGGTTTCGTGGGATACTATCGTCGTTTTATTAGGGATTGTGCAAAGCTGGTCCAACCTCTACATACACTCCTGCAAGGTTACCATTCAAGCCCAACTAAATCTAGGAAGAAACCCACATTCCACCCAGTTCCATGGTCTTTGGGTGAAATACAGCAAAATGCTTTTGATCGGGTTACATCAGCCTTATTGCGACCCCCAGTGCTTGCATATGCCGATTATAATCTCCCCTTTGTCTTGCATATAGATGCAAGTGGTTATGGTCTTGGTGCGATTCTATACCAAAAACAAGATGGTGCCGAAAGGGTAATAGCTTATGCAAGTCGTGGTCTACGATCAAGCGAGAAAAATTACCCAGCTCACAAAAGGGAATTCCTAGCCATGAAATAGGCAATTACAGATAAGTTTGCAGATTATTTGCAGGGCCATAAATTTGAGGTTATAACAGATAATAACCCGCTTACCTATGTCCTTACAAAAGCAAAGCTAGATGCTACAAGTCAAAGATGGTTTGCTTCCTTGTCTTCTTTTGACTTTACCATATCATATAAGTCAGGTAAATTGAATGTTGACGCCGACAGTCTTTCACGTCACCCTAACCTAACAAAGGAAGATGTCAGTGCAATAAAGTAGTTCTGCTAGCACGTTCGTTCCTTTTTCTGAGACACTTGCATTCTTGTGCCCTCATTCGGCCGGTGAGGGTTCGGCTTTTGGTGGGTTTTGGGGAGTGAATTGGCGTGTTGAGCAGTCAAAAGACTCGACAATCGGGAGAGTGATTGAACTTCTAAATAGCGGTTTTCGCCCTAGGGGGAAGGACTTACGTGATGAAACACGTGGTGTTCAACAATACTTTCGACAATGGAGTCGACTAAATTTAGTCGATGGTATTTTATACAGAACCGCTGTTATAGAAGGTCAGTCAGTCAAACAACTGGTCATTCCTCAGTCATACAAATATATTGCTTTGGCTGGTATACATGAAGATGTTGGTAATCCAGGTAAGGAAAAAAGTATCTGGCTTGCAAGGTGTCGTTTCTATTGGCCTGGTCTTGAAAAAGATTTGATTAGTAGAATCGAAGCTTGTGGCCGTTGCATATGTTACAAAACTCCTGTTAGGCCTTCCGCTGACTTAGTTCCTATCTATACTACCAGACCAATCCTTGGAGATATCCAAAAGTGGATATGAGAACATCCTTGTGATAGTGGATCACTTTACCCGCTATGCACAGGCTGTTCCATGTCGCAATCAGAAAGCCACTACGACTGCAAAAGCATTATTTGACAACTTCTTTGTCCACTATGGCTTTCCAAAGCAATTCCACAGCGACCAAGGTAAGAACTTTGTTGGAAAGGTTATCACAGAGCTGTGTAGATGGGTAGGTATCAGGAAGACGAAAACCACTCCTTACCATCCAATGGGCAACGGCACGGCAGAAAGGTTTAACAAGACCCTGCTCAAAATGCTGGGAACCCTACCAAACGAGCATAAGTCAGATTGGAAGAGTTACGTTGCTCCCATGGTACACGCTTATAACGCTACTAAGAGTGATGCAACTGGCTTCTCTCCACATTTTCTTATGTTTGGTTGGCATCCCCGGTTGGCTATATATGCTTATTTGGGACTGGAACCAGGTACAGTTGGTTCACAAGATACAACCTCTTATGCAAAATCAGTACGAGAACAAATGCAGTTTGCATATGAGGTGGCAGCCGATGAAGCAGGTAAGTTTAAAGCCAAGAACAAACAAGCTTACGATCAGAAGGTAAAGCACTCTAGTATCGATATGGGTGACCGAGTACTAGTCCGAAATGTTGGTCTTAAGGCCATAATAAAATAAATCCTAGATTTTCATCCACATTTTTTTGAAAATGGGGGCGGGGGTGAAATTTTATTTTTTATTTTATATTTTCAGGATATCGATATTTATGCTGATAAAATGGTGTTTTGACAAGATTCAACTTGACAAGATTTTTTTTTTTTTCAAATAGTAATAAAAAAAATCGGGGCGGGCCCTAAAAACGGGGGCGGGCGGGGATGAAAATCTAGGAAATATTTTATTATGGCCTAAGGGTAAAAACAAACTTGCGGATACGTGGGCTCGGGAACCTTATGTTGTGACAAAAGTCTCAGATACTGACATTCCCGTGTATCATGTAAAGTTGGAAACGGGCAAAGGATCCACCCGTGTCCTCCATAGAAATATGTTTTTGCCAATCAACAGCATCTTTACAGAATTGGCCGAACCCGAGAATGTAGACGCAAAGCGTGTGCATCCTACAGATATGAGCCGTATAATGAAAAGTGCTGCTCGCGATCAATCAGGATCATCTGACTCTGATGGTGACGCAAGTAGTTCTTCACTACCATACATTATTCCACATTTACGAGTGAATCCGGATCCAGGTAGTTGCTTACCCAGAACACAGTCTGTATCTCAAACTGATACTGCTTTTAGCACTGAGTTGTATAGTAGAAACCAGTTTGAATCTGAAAGTATTGTCAATCCTGGGACTCCTGACCCATCTGTTATACAGTCAGTTGAGCGAAACAACTCACCGAGTCTATACTTGAACGTTGAAAATCCGCCATCTCCGGAACCTGTACGGCGCTCTACGCGTGTTAGAAATCAGCCTGACCGGTTTGGTCAGTGGGTTTATGGTCAACAGATTAGTGAACATGAGATATTTATTTGACGTATTAATGTTTCAGGATATTCATTTGCGGGTAGTTCAGTGTGTTGTGTGATTATCATGTTGCTACAGCGGTATTCTGTTGTTTCGGAAGTGACATTCTGCCATTCCTTAATATTTTTTACTTTGCTTGGTATGTTGTGATATTATCTGATTATATGGATTATAAGATAATGTATTAATAGTCACTGCAAAATGGATACATACATTTAATTTGATGTAAATAGTATATCATGTGGACTTGCCTTGCTAGACGAATTCTACGACATTTATAAATTGAATGTCTGACTGTCACAGTAAAAGAAAAAACATTTATTCATGTGTTTGATGATTTTCATCATATACTCCTGGGGCTGGGACAGAGTTGTATGCATTTTTATGTATAGGGAACAATTAATTTTTATATGGTTGTATAGGTCCTAGGCTTTAAAAAAAATTGGGTTCTCGCTCGAAAACCCTATAGATTTTTCCCAGCATGCCCCAAAAGTTGCCCACCGGGCGAGAAACCATACTGGTCATATCTCGGCCATTTCTTGAGCGTTTTGACAATATTTTTTTAATAGAGGTTTGTTTGGGTGTGAAACACGTTTAAAACAATATAAAATCGATATGGAGTCTCTATCAAGTGATTCCAATGTCAATCGAAAATACAGACCATGTTCCAGCACATGTTCAACATTCATCATTCTGGCAGAAAAAGAACACACATGTCTGTATTGAATGCCGAGTTTGCACACAGTCTAGGACGTGGTGGCAACATCTTTGTCACCTCTTTGAATCGACAGGCGCCAGCTATGAGCTACACGGAACTTCGCCGGTACCAGCATGACATGGCCATGTTCACTGTCAAAATGAAGCGAACATGAAGTTGCCAGCCCATTTTGACCCAGGGAACTTCACATCAGCAGCAATGCATAACTGGGACCACGAAGGTGCAAATTCATCTGAACAAGATACGGTGTGTGTCCTCTACCAGCATAAGGCTAAAGACGTCTGATCCAAACCCATGCGCTCTGACACATCAGTTGTTCATGGTCCGAAAGCCCTAAAGGAAGTATTGCCATGCCAGCAGCTACAATAATTTGAAGAAAATATGAAAAAGTATGACCTACCTACATCCTACAAAGGCCACGATCAACCAGCAGTCTACGATGACATTAGGCGGGACAAGAGACTATCCGATATGGTTTGGGCTATATGCAGACTTAACTTGGAACCCCGTGATTGCCACATGGCGGACTTGTATATCCGACAAGTCAAACTATGCAATCGTGGAGTGCAAGTAATGTGGTTTGGACGGATGACAATGTCCCACTCTAGTAAATTGCATTTATGCCCGTAGTGCCACTTGACGGGGAAGTTGTATACACAGAGTTGAATAACATCAAGTCCCTGTGTTCTCAACTAGTACAATCATATATTCCACTCTATGACGATGAGAAGGTGTACAGTATAGCAAATATGATACAGCTTCGGAGATCAGATGAGTTCAAGTGCATCATATTGTGTTTAGGGACATTCCACACTGAGAAAACCTTGCCTAAGTGCTGTGGCAGGAGCATCGAAGGAAGTGGTGCAGAGCATGTATGGCTTGAGACACGTATCTACGGACCATCTGTAATCCAGACCTCGATTCTTAATGCGGGCCATTACTCTCGGTCGCTTGATACTCAAAAGATCCTGGCCGAAGCGATGCAGCGCCTACTGTTGAAGGAATTCTTAAAGAGTACTAGAGTTGACAAATATGTCATGGAATTTAAGCTTTTGGCCAGCCTCCGCTGTGCAATGAAATATGGAGCCCGAGAGCGCAACAAGAAGTTGCTCGATCAGTTCAAAGCTTCTTCTACTCAGCTGATGAGTGACCTTGATGAGTTCATAGAGTCAAGAGTCAAGCAGTGCGAGAATTTCAAATTCTGGTACCAATACTTGTCTCAGTTTCAGGTGGTCTTAGATCTTCTTCGTGCCGACAGAGAGGGTTCTTGGGACCTCCACCTCGATACCATGCAGCGGACAATGAATGAATGTTCCACATGGGACTGCACACACTACCTTCGCTGGGGGACAGTCTACCTTGAAGACTGCAGAAACTTGCCTCAGGAGGTGTATGAGAACTTTGCAGAATGTAACTCCTTCTCTGTGAAGGACAAGCTTGGTGTCTTTACAGCTGTGGGGGTGACCAAAAGCTCGAGCAAACAATAAATATTTCTTCAAAATGCAGTGACAGCATCATTGGGCATTGCAAGCGGAAACAATTTGTCGCCCAATGGGATCTGATCTTTCACGAGATGATGGGTGTGAACAACTTGCTTCGTGAAATTACAGGTGTTTATGAACACACGTCAGAAGCCTATGTACATCATGAATCCTCCCAATTCTACACGAACAAGAGCGAAGAAAATATCCAGAACTGTGTCCGCTTTATTGAGGAAAGAGGGTCTTCTTTCTCAACTGATTGCCAACAGAAGCGTCACAACTTTGTAACCAAACAAGAAGTGATTTGCTGAATGGAACAGACATTGGGAAAGAAGCTTATGAGCATTTTCACCATGAGCGCTTTCATCACGAGGAATGTACGACTAGACAGTCCGATCAGCCGTCGCAAGCCGATCCATACAATGATCAGCATAAAGAACAACAAGCCGAAGTCAACTGTAAAGCAAACTGTGAGACAAGTCAACATCACAGACAAGTCTATTGACGTTGCTCGACACAGACACAATGTCATTACAACGAATGAGCTCCTCAAGTATGATATTGTACCTAGTCCCATGATATTTGACGCCGACAGCTACATGACCCACCCAGAGAAAAGTCTGCTCATACGTGAGCTTGAGCTTGTCCTGACTGATGCTGATATGCAGTATATGCATTGTGATAAGTCTGCATTTATTATCGACGTCATGGCCCTAGTCCGCCGCCTACCACTTCAGGGGCTGAAGACATCCGGTGTCCTGCTCACACTCGTGCAAAAGTCTTTAGCGATCTACCACAAACATGGCCGCTGTGACATCTATACTGGAGAGCCTTCCATAAAAGACCAAGCACACGAGAGAAGGTGTACTGCACCTTCGATTGTGTTAACTGAAATCACCCCTGAGTCTCCACTTTCACAGATGGCTAACTTCTGGCCATCACAACAGAACAAGATGATGCTGGAACAGCTTATTTACAAACATGTCTCTGGTCTCGCCATGGACTTACCACACCCTACTGTCGTGAGTCAGCTATCAATGCAGGGCGACGACTGACCATGTACTTCCTTGTATAAAGTCAACAGAACAGTACTTCCTGAATTGTACTCACAGCTAGACGAGGCAGATTTGCGGCTGGTTCTCCATGTCTTCAACTGTGCTAAGGCATGCTACAAAACCTGTGTATTTTTGTCCAACGACACTGACGTTGCTGTGGCCCTACTCTACCACTTACCTATCCTGAAAGAAGCAGGACTAAGCGACCACTGCACATTTTGCACGAACGTTAAGGTCAAGACGTTTGCAATGTCCTTCCCGCCTTGCACTACTTGACTGGATGTGATGCAACGAGCAAAGTAGGCACCAAGAAAGCTGCCCTCAAAGCCCAGCCCACCCAATTGCTTAGAATTCCGGTAGAGAAATGACAATTACACCTGAGACCAAGGCTGATGCTGACAAATTCCTTGTGTTGGTTTTAAGAGAGAGTAATCAATATTCGTCTTTCACACAGCTTCGTGCCCAAATATATCATCAGACCAAGGGCTCATCACATCAAAATTCACCTCCAACGTGCTTCCACACATAATGCGAGCCTTATTCGGTACATACTCGATTATCCACATCTTCCAACCCAGCATCATAGATCCACTACATTTTGGGTATCAGCTAGAGAACGAGTGCCTTGTTCCAGTCACAGGGTGCAAGACTGAATAAGCGATGGACAGTGACCTGTAACTGTGACAAGTGTGCTCAAGCCACATGTATGTACATGCCGCATGGAGGAGGTAGGCTGTACCCCTTTCTGCAAGTGCATGAAGTTGCAAGATGATGCCTGCACCAATCGAGCGAGAACCCACATTTTTGTTAAAGCCTAGGACCTATACTACGATATAAAAGTGGGTTTTCCCCTACACATAAAAATGCATACAACTCAGGCCCAGCCCCTAGAGTAATACACCGTAATGCGGGGTTGTCTTACTGCTCATAGTATGTAGTCAGTAGTGATCATAATTACCGCAGTTGTAGGAAGTGATTTGTATATATTGTATATATGTATATCAGAGAGTAGTGTTTCTAATGTAATGCTACTTTAGTTGGTATGTATGTGTTCTTGATATTCGTAAATGTCAGGAGACATTTCTTGGCGGTAGGGGTATGTGTAACCCATGTCAAAAGTAATTTTTCCATGTCAAAATAAATATAATCAATCAATAATGTCTTAATATAAGAGTAACAACATGTTCAATCCAATCAATAAAACTATTATATAATAGTGATCATTACATTGTAAACACAGACAATACAAACACATACTCTCCAAGTATGGGTACAATGATATGCATTGATGAGCAGGAGTTGTCAGAATTTGATTGGCTGGGTTGAAGTTGCACACTTCTTGTGTATTGTGTAACTTTTGTACTACACATTTAACTGGTCACTTGTCAGCAGATAGTTGAACAGTGATGTCCATATCTTGAGATGGATCTGTCTGAATTAACTGTGGTTCTGACCTTTCCACGAACCTCTCTCCCTCACTGATGTTTAAAATAAACACATCAAGAAGCCTAAAGATCTGTCTTAGTATATACAAGTTGAACAACGCCTAAATATAGTACGAGACACATGCACACAGCACGGGACACACGCATACATAGTACGAGGCACGCGCATACAGCACGGGACACACGCATACAGCACGGGATACACGCACACACTACGATACACACGCATACAGCACGAGACACACGCATAAAGCACGGGAACACACATACAGAGTACGAGGCACACGCATACAGCACGGGACACACGCATACAACATGAGACACGCACACAGCACGGGACACACGCTTACAGCACGGGACACATGCACACAGTACGAGACACATGCATACAGAGTACAAGACACACGCATACAGCACGGGACACACACATACAGCACGGGCCATACGCATACAGCATGGGGCACACGCATACAGCGCACGAGAAACACGCATACAGTACATTGTTCACGCATACAGAGTACGAGACACACGCATACATCACGGGACACACGCATACAGTACGAGACACACGCATACAGCACGAGACACACGCATACATCATGGGACACACGCGTACAGCATGGGACACACGCATACAGAGTACGAGACACGCACATACAGCACGGGACACACGTATACAGAGTACGAGACACACGCATACATCACTGGACACACGCATACAGCACGAGAAACACGCATACAGCACGAGACACACGCCTGCAGCATGAGACACACGCATACAGCACGGGACACACGCACACAGTACGAGACACACGCATACAACACGGGGCACACGCATACAGAGTACGAGAAACACGCATACAGCACATGGCACACGCATACAGAGTACGAGACACGCATACAGCACGTGACACATGCATACAACACGGGACGGGACACACGCATACAGCACGACATACACACATACATAGTACGAGACACACACATACAGCATGGGACACACGCATACAGCACGGGACACACGTATACAGTGTGTGTGTGTGTGTGTGTGCGTGCGTGCGTGCGTGCGTGCGGTGCGGTGCGTGCGTGTGATACATATGCATGATATATCCGAATTGCTATGACTCATCATATACGTGTTTATTGTGTGGTGTGTTTAGGCTGTCATTATGTATTACGCTAATCCAGAATCTGAAACAGGTTAAATAAATAAGAATTAAATTGTTCGTAAAATTTAAATTGTGAATTGGATCTTTTAATTATAGCCCGACACGCTCCAGTACCTCACGCCAAGCGAGTTCCCCAAACAAACTACATACACCACAACAGAACCGTACACCCAACGACAATTCAAGCCGGGTCGGCAATTAAATATTTCATAATTATGACAAATTTGGTTACAAATAAAAATTCAGAAATAAATGTTGATGCTTTCTGCACGAAATCCTATCGTTTAAAGCTTCTTAGGGAAACGAACAAAGCGTACACCTTTCTATTATCGTTGTTTATTAAAATACAAAATGTATACATGCTGTGTCTCATGTAGTAGTTATTAATGAGTTGCTTCCTAATCTGAGAATACAAACCTACGTCTATATGTTGGTATCTTAGCAACGCTAAATCACATATTGCCAATAGAATAATATTATTGCGTTAATTTCGTGCCAGTTTGACACACGGCGACAGTAATGGCAACGTCATCATGTGACCATGCGATAACGTTATCTCCGTAGGTTTGTTGAAAGTAAATAAATATTGCAAACTGTGTCGAAATCTGCATCAGATAATAGATCACATGCCTGCTATACTGTAATTAAATCACTAGTTCTTAATTGTGTTTCTAATGAGTACCATCGGATCAATTTGCTTGTTCTCGGTAGCTGCCGTGTTTGTGTTAGCGAACGCAGGTGAGTACATATTGTACCATACCATATATTGTTCAGTTACTTATTCTTACGAATCCATACCCCATTATGGAATAGATGTATATATAGTTTTTTTAAACACTGTCGTACTTGCAGTTCATTATTATTAAAAGGCCAGAGTATTATATTAAATCCTACGCGTACATGTACGAAATTATGATTGTTCTTCATATATAAAAAAGCATCTTGTTACATTCTAATAATCCAATCAGAACGCTCGTTTTAACGCTGGTTTCAACGCGAATTGCGCCGCTTTAGAATGTTTCAAAACAAATTGAAAATGCTACGAAATCTCTTTTTGACGTACATTTTTGCCGAATAAACCTACACGTTAGTGGAAACACATTTTATTGATAATGTTTTTCACAGTTAAAACTCTCCCGACGAAGATTTTTTTTTCTTGCTGACAGAACCCGTGTCCTAGTACGGAAATGTGACCTGCTATGGCCAATGTTTGTGGCAATTGTTTGCAAAGTATACATGCATGCAGCTTAAAGTTGTGTTTTATTTGAAGAACAATATAAAGACTCGGGATAGGCGTTATATTTGGACAGCTTTGTACACAATTGTCTCAGATAGGGCCATTTTACTGATCGATGCGAAATCTGACAGCCCACAGAGTAGAATCCCTGTACTTAAATATATATACTAGTACCCCCAAACGTGCCGAATCCCTGTGCTACCAGCTAGGTCCCTAATGTCTGATTTATCCCGAAGTGTACATTGGTCATTTTAATTGGAATCTTTAGGTTGTAAAACAAAAAATAAATTGCCTATTAAATACATAGTAAACACATAGTCTGCTCATTTATATTTCCAATCTTTCATTTCTTCTGATACCACATCCACTGTGAAGAGGTATTCAAGTCAGCCTGAAACACACCAAGAATATTTTAAGTTTCAAATAGCCCTTGCTCGCCTGTGAATAACGTCACTGTGTTTACACACTGTATTCCTCCGCCACATGTTACTGTATACCCGACCTTCAGTTTGCAATGGCCTGACTTCCTATACCACATATTTTCCACACATTAACTAGTCTGAAGTCTTCTCAAGTCATATAATTTCTAAAAAAAACACAAACACTATATACTGCCTGCCATGAAAATGCATTTTTACAAAAAAGAAAAATTAACTATATTTAGTTATTGGGACTACATTCCACCGCGGATGCACTTCTGCCTATTTACGTATATACAACCTTTATGTTTACTGTTGTAGTATGATAAATAATGTGATTTTATTTATCAAAATCGGGTTACTTAATTGATAACAGTTGTTGATAGTATGCTAGTAAAGTACACAATGGATATAGATCTACTCAAGATATTTTTATAAGTTGAGAAAGCGGTTCAAAATATTTATAACATGTGGTCCAAAGAACGATAACATAAGACGCCAATGTCTCTCAATTGTTGTGTTATTTTGTATTTAAAGCGACGACGAACATAGTGGTTACACGTTCCTATAAGATACTGGAAGGTGACAATTTATTGGTGATCTGCAATGTGACTGACGATCCTGACATTGATGTCTACTGGACCAAAAACGATACAAAAATACCATTCCACCAAGACGGCAAACGCTTGGAACTTCTAAATATCAAGCGTTCATATTCCGGTGATTATATTTGTCACGCACTGAATACGTCATATCCATTACCGGAGTATAATGAGACTGGAGTGAACGTGACTGCTAACGTCATCAACGTAGATGTACAATGTAAGTTTTTAAATATAAGTTGAGAGGTATTATAAAGCTATATTCCTGTGATTGCACTGTACATATTCTAATCTCCCTTATTTATTCCAGAAATATGAGCTCTAATAAAACTTGCAAAAGGGAGTTACAAACTCATTTCACTGCTATCGTGATTTGGTATGGAGATATGGAATCACAATAATACCTCATGAAAAAAAGACTAGAGTATCTTGAGTACCATTGTCGAATAAGATTTTATTTTACTCAAGTACACTATTTCGAAAAAAAGAGTTCGGTCTATGAAAGATCCAGTACGAACATGCAATTAATCATTGAATCAACTACATTATCTGATTCACCCATTCAACACCAAGTAACTGACAGACATTAACCCATTCAACACCAAGTACCTCACATGGACATTAACCCATTCAACAACAAATACCTCACATGGACATTAACCCATTCAACACCAAGTAACTGACATAGACATTAACCCATTCAACATCAAGTAACTGACATGGACATTAACCCATTCAAAACCAAGTAACTGACATGGACATTAACCCATTCAACACCAAGTAACTGACATGGACATTAACCCATTCAACACCAAGTAACTGACATGAACATTAACCCATTCAAAACCAAGTAACTGACATGGACATTAACCCATTCAACACCAAGTAACTGACATGGGCATTAACCCATTCAACACGAAGTAACTCACATAGACATTAACCCATTCAACACCAGGTAACTGACATGGACATTAACCCATTCAACACCAAGTAACTGACATGGACATTAACCCATTCAACACCAAGTAACTGACATGGACATTAACCCAATCAACATCAAGTAACTGACATGGACATTAACCCATTCAACACCAAGTAACTGACATGGACATTAACCCATTCAACACCAAGTAACTGTCAGACATTAACCCATTCAACACCAAGTACCTCACATCGACATTAACCCATTCAACACCAAGTAACTGACATGGACATTAACCCATTCAACACCAAGCAACTGACATGGACATTAACCCATTCAACACCAAGTAACTGACATGGACATTAACGCATTCAACACCAAGTAACTGACATGGACATTAACCCTTTCAACACCAAGTAACTGACATGGACATTAACCCTTTCAACACCAAGTAACTGACATGGACATTAACCCATTCAACACCAAGTAACTCACATATACATTAACCCATTCAACACCAAGTAACTCACATAGACATTAACCCATTCAACATCAAGTAACTGACATGGACATTAACCCATTCAACAACAAATACCTCACATGGACATTAACCCATTCAACACCAAGTAACTGACATGGACATTAACCCATTCAACACCAAGTAACTGACATAGACATTAACCCATTCAACATCAAGTAACTGACATGGACATTAACCCATTCAACAACAAATACCTCACATGGACATTAACCCATTCAACACCAAGTAACTGACATGGACATTAACCCATTCAACACCAAGTAACTGACATAGACATTAACCCATTCAACATCAAGTAACTGACATGGACATTAACCCATTCAAAACCAAGTAACTGACATGGACATTAACCCATTCAACACCAAGTAACTGACATGGACATTAACCCATTCAACACCAAGTAACTGACATGAACATTAACCCATTCAAAACCAAGTAACTGACATGGACATTAACCCATTCAACACCAAGTAACTGACATGGGCATTAACCCATTCAACACGAAGTAACTCACATAGACATTAACCCATTCAACACCAGGTAACTGACATGGACATTAACCCATTCAACACCAAGTAACTGACATGGACATTAACCCATTCAACACCAAGTAACTGACATGGACATTAACCCAATCAACATCAAGTAACTGACATGGACATTAACCCATTCAACACCAAGTAACTGACATGGACATTAACCCATTCAACACCAAGTAACTGTCAGACATTAACCCATTCAACACCAAGTACCTCACATCGACATTAACCCATTCAACACCAAGTAACTGACATGGACATTAACCCATTCAACACCAAGCAACTGACATGGACATTAACCCATTCAACACCAAGTAACTGACATGGACATTAACGCATTCAACACCAAGTAACTGACATGGACATTAACCCTTTCAACACCAAGTAACTGACATGGACATTAACCCTTTCAACACCAAGTAACTGACATGGACATTAACCCATTCAACACCAAGTACCTCACATATACATTAACTTATTCAACACCAAGTAACTCACATAGACATTAACCAATTCACCACAAAGTACCTCACATGGACATTAACCCATTCAACACCAAGTAACTGACATGTACATTAACCCATTCAACACCAAGTAACTGACATAAACATTAACCCATTCAACACAAAGTACCTCACATGGACATTAACCCATTCAACACCAAGTAACTGACATCAACATTAACACATTCAACACCAAGTAACTGACATGTACATTAACACATTCAACACCAAGTAACTGACATAGACATTAACCCATTCAACACCAAGTAACTGACATAGACATTAACCCATTCAACACCAAGTAACTCACATAGACATTAACCCAATCAACACCAAGTAAATAGTAATATTACTGGCATTAATTACTCATCTGGATCTATATTTGTTATAAGTATATTTAATATGTGGTGTTGAAAGGGTTAAAGTCTTTGTTTGTTTTAAATGAACAATGAAACATTTAACGTGGCGAGGTACTATATAACCCAATACAACAACCAAATATATACATGTACCGAATACAACAAACCAAATATATACATGTACTATATAACCCAATACAACAAACCAAATATATACATGTACTATATAACCCAATACAACAAACCAAATATATACATGTACTATATAACCCAATACAACAAACCAAATATATACATGTACTATATAACCCAATACAACAAACCAAATATATACATGTACTATATAACCCAATACAACAAACCAAATATATACATGTACTATATAACCCAATACAACAAACCAAATATATACATGTACTATATAACCCAATACAACAAACCAAATATATACATGTACTATATAACCCAATACAACAACCAAATATATACATGTACCCAATACAACAAACCAAATATATACATGTACTATATAACCCAATACAACAACCAAATATTACATGTACTATATAACCCAATACAACAAACCAAATATATACATGTACTATATAACCCAATACAACAAACCAAATATATACATGTACTATATAACCCAATACAACAAACCAAATATATACATGTACTATATAACCCAATACAACAAACCAAATATATACATGTACTATATAACCCAATACAACAAACCAAATATATACATGTACTATATAACCCAATACAACAAACCAAATATATACATGTACTATATAACCCAATACAACAAACCAAATATATACATGTACCCAATACAACAAACCAAATATATACATGTACTATATAACCCAATACAACAAACCAAATATATACATGTACTATATAACCCAATACAACAAACCAAATATATACATGTACTATATAACCCAATACAACAAACCAAATATATACATGTACTATATAACCCAATACAACAACCAAATATATACATGTACCGAATACAACAAACCAAATATATACATGTACTATATAACCCAATACAACAAACCAAATATATACATGTACTCAATACAACAAACCAAATATATACATGTACTCAATATAACAAACCAAATATATTTTAGTTGTAGTGTGTTATAGTAGTATATGAGAATACTAGGGTTAGTTGCAATGTGCTATAGTAGTATATATGTATACTAGTGTTAGTTGTAATGTGCCATAGTAATATATAAGAATACTAGGGTTAGTTGTAATGTGCTATAGTAGTATATAAGAATACCAGGGTTAGTTGTAGTGTGTTATAGTAGTATATAATAATACTACGGTTAGTTGTAGTGTGCTATAGTAGTATATGAGAATACCAGGGTTAGTTGTAGTGTGCTATAGTAGTATATAAGAATACTAGGGTTAGTTGTATTGTGTTATAGAAGTATATAAGAATACCAGGGTTAGTTGTAGTGTGCTATAGTAGTATATGAGAATACCAGGGTTAGTTGTAGTGTGTTATAGTAGTATATGAGAATACTAGGGTTAGTTGTAGTGTGTTATAGTAGTATATAATAATACTAGGGTTAGTTGTAGTGTGCTATAGTATTATATAAGATACTAGGGTTAGTTGTAGTGTGCTATGTAGTATATATGTATACTAGGTTAGTTGTAGTGTGCTATAGTAGTATATAGGAATACTAGGGTTAGTTGTAGTGTGCTATCGTAGTATATATGAATACTAGGGTTAGTTGTAGTGTGCTATAGTAGTATATAAGAATACTAGGGTTAGTTGTAGTGTGTTATCGTAGTATATAATAATACTAGGGTTAGTTGTAGTGTGCTATAGTAGTAAATAAGAATACTACGGTTAGTTGTAGTGTGTTATAGTAGTATATAAGAATACTAGGGTTAGTTGTAGTGTGTTATAGTAGTATATAAGAATACTATGGTTAGTTGTAGTGTGCTATAGTAGTATATAAGAATACTAGGGTTAGTTGTAGTGTGTTATAGTAGTATATAAGAATACTAGGGTTAGTTGTAGTGTGTTATAGTAGTATATAAGAATACTAGGGTTAGTTGTAGTGTGCTATGGTAGTATATACGAATACTAGGGTTAGTTGTAGTGTGTTATAGTAGTATATACGAATACTAGGTTAGTTGTAGTGTGCTATAGTAGTATATACGAATACTAGGGTTAGTTGTAGTGTGCTATAGTAGTATATAAATACTAGGGTTAGTTGTAGTGTGTTATTGTAGTATATAAGAATACTAGGGTTAGTTGTAGTGTGTTATAGTAGTATATAAATAAACTAGGGTTAGTTGTAGTGTGTTATAGTAGTATATAATACTAGGGTTAGTTGTAGTGTGCTATAGTATATATAATACTAGGGTTAGTTGTAGTGTGCTATAGTAGTATATAAGAATACTAGGTTAGTTGTAGTGTGTTATAGTAGTATATAATAATACTAGGGTTAGTTGTAGTGTGCTATAGTAGTATATAAGAATACTAGGGTTAGTTGTAGTGTGTTATAGTAGTATATAAGAATACTAGGGTTAGTTGTAGTGTGTTATAGTAGTATAATAATAATACTAGGGTTAGTTGTAGTGTGCTATAGTAGTATATAAGAATACTAGGGTTAGTTGTAGTGTGCTATAGTAGTATATAAGAATACTAGGGTTAGTTGTAGTGTGCTATAGTAGTATATATGAATACTAGGGTTAGTTGTAGTGTGCTATAGTAGTATATAAGAATACTAGGGTTAGTTGTAGTGTGCTATTGTAGTATATAAGAATAATAGGGTTAGTTGTAGTGTGTTATAGTAGTATATAAGAATACTAGGGTTAGTTGTAGTGTGCTATAGTAGTATATGAGAATACTAGGGTTAGTTGTAGTGTGTTATAGTAGTATATAAGAATACTAGGGTTAGTTGTAGTGTGTTATGGTAGTATATGAGAATACTAGGGTTAGTTGTAGTGTGTTATAGTAGTATATAAGAATACTAGGGTTAGTTGTAGTGTGTTATAGTAGTATATAATAATACTAGGGTTAGTTGTAGTGTGTTATAGTAGTATATATGAATACTAGGGTTAGTTGTAGTGTGCTATAGTAGTATATAAGAATACTAGGGTTAGTTGTAGTGTGCTATTGTAGTATATATGTATACTAGGGTTAGTTGTAGTGTGCTATAGTAGTATATAGGAATACTAGGGTTAGTTGTAGTGTGCTATTGTAGTATATAAGAATAATAGGGTTAGTTGTAGTGTGTTATAGTAGTATATGAGAATACTAGGGTTAGTTGTAGTGTGCTATAGTAGTATATGAGAATACTAGGGTTAGTTGCAGTGTGCTATAGTAGTATATAAGAATACTAGGGTTAGTTGTAGTGTGTTATTGTAGTATATAAGAATACTAGGGTTAGTTGTAGTGTGTTATAGTAGTATATAAGAATACTAGGGTTAGTTGTAGTGTGCTATAGTAGTATATAATAATACTAGGGTTAGTTGTAGTGTGTTATAGTAGTATATATGTATACTAGGGTTAGTTGTAGTGTGCTATAGTAGTATATAAGAATACTAGGGTTAGTTGTAGTGTGCTATTGTAGTATATATGAATACTAGGGTTAGTTGTAGTGTGCTATAGTAGTATATAAGAATACTAGGGTTAGTTGTAGTGTGTTATGGTAGTATATAAGAATATTAGGGTTAGTTGTAGTGTGTTATAGTAGTATATGAGAATACTACGGTTAGTTGTAGTGTGTTATGGTAGTATATGAGAATACTACGGTTAGTTGTAGTGTGTTATAGTATAATATACGAATACTAGGGTTAGTTGTAGTGTGTTATGGTAGTATATAAGAATATTACGGTTAGTTGTAGTGTGTTATGGTAGTATATGAGAATACTACGGTTAGTTGTAGTGTGTTATAGTAGTATATAAGAATACTACGGTTAGTTGTAGTGTGTTATGGTAGTATATATGAATACTACGGTTAGTTGTAGTGTGTTATGGTAGTATATGAGAATACTACGGTTAGTTGTAGTGTACTATAGTAGTATATGAGAATACTAGGGTTAGTTGTAGTGTGTTATGGTAGTATATATGTATACTACGGTTAGTTGTAGTGTGTTATGGTAGTATATGAGAATATTACGGTTAGTTGTAGTGTGTTATGGTAGTATATAAGAATATTACGGTTAGTTGTAGTGTGTTATGGTAGTATATAAGAATACTACGGTTAGTTGTAGTGTGTTATAGTAGTATATAAGAATACTACGGTTAGTTGTAGTGTGTTATGGTAGTATATACGAATACTAGGGTTAGTTGTAGTGTGTTATAGTAGTATATAATAATACTAGGGTTAGTTGTAGTGTGCTATAGTAGTATATAAGAATACTAGGGTTAGTTGTAGTGTGCTATTGTAGTATATATGAATACTAGGGTTAGTTGTAGTGTGCTATAGTAGTATATAAGAATACTAGGGTTAGTTGTAGTGTGCTATTGTAGTATATAAGAATAATAGGGTTAGTTGTAGTGTGTTATAGTAGTATATGAGAATACTAGGGTTAGTTGTAGTGTGCTATAGTAGTATATAATAATACTAGGGTTAGTTGTAGTGTGCTATAGTAGTATATAAGAATACTAGGGTTAGTTGTAGTGTGCTATAGTAGTATATGAGAATACTAGGGTTAGTTGTAGTGTGCTATAGTAGTATATAAGAATACTAGGGTTAGTTGTAGTGTGCTATAGTAGTATATAAGAATAATAGGGTTAGTTGTAGTGTGCTATAGTAGTATATAAGAATACTAGGGTTAGTTGTAGTGTGCTATAGTAGTATATGAGAATACTAGGGTTAGTTGTAGTGTGCTATAGTAGTATATAAGAATACTAGGGTTAGTTGTAGTGTGCTATAGTAGTATATAAGAATACTAGGGTTAGTTGTATGTGTTAGTATATATAAGAATATAGGGTTAGTTGTAGTGTGTTATAGTAGTATATAAGAATACTAGGTTAGTTAGTGTATAGTATAATAAGAATATAGGTTAGTTGTAGTGTGCTATAGTAGTATTAAATACTAGGTTAGTTGTAGTGTGCTATAGTAGTATATACGAATATAGGGTTAGTTGTAGTGTGTATAGTAGTATATAAATACTAGGTTAGTTGTAGTGTGCTATAGTAGTATATAAGAATACTAGGGTTAGTTGTAGTGTGCTATAGTAATATATAAGAATACTAGGGTTAGTTGTAGTGTGCTATAGTAGTATATAAGAATACTAGGGTTAGTTGTAGTGTGCTATAGTAGTATATGAGAATACTAGGGTTAGTTGTAGTGTGCTATAGTAGTATATGAGAATACTAGGGTTAGTTGTAGTGTGCTATAGTAGTATATGAGAATACTACGGTTAGTTGTAGTGTGTTATGGTAGTATATATAAGAATACTACGGTTAGTTGTAGTGTGTTATGGTAGTATATATGAATACTAGGGTTAGTTGTAGTGTGCTATAGTAGTATATGAGAATACTAGGGTTAGTTGTAGTGTGCTATTGTAGTATATATGAATACTAGGGTTAGTTGTAGTGTGTTATAGTAGTATATACGAATACTAGGGTTAGTTGTAGTGTGCTATAGTAGTATATGAGAATACTAGGGTTAGTTGTAGTATGTTATAGTAGTATATAGGAATATAGGGTTAGTTGTAGTGTGCTATGTTAGTATATAAGAATATTAGGGTTAGTTGTAGTGTGTTATAGTAGTATATGAGAATACCAGGGTTAGTTGTAGTGTGTTATAGTAGTATATAAGAATATTACGGTTAGTTGTAGTGTGTTATAGTAGTATATAAGAATACTACGGTTAGTTGTAGTGTGTTATAGTAGTATATAAGAATACTTGGGTTAGTTGTAGTGTGCTATAGTAGTATATAATAATACTACGGTTAGTTGTAGTGTGTTATGGTAGTATAATTAATAGAATACTACGGTTAGTTGTAGTGTGTTATGGTAGTATAATTATAAGAATATTACGGTTAGTTGTAGCGTGTTATGGTAGTATAATTATACGAATATTACGGTTAGTTGTAGCGTGTTATGGTAGTATAATTATACGAATATTACGGTTAGTTGTAGCGTGTTATGGTAGTATAATTATACGAATATTACGGTTAGTTGTAGTGTGTTATGGTAGTATAATTATACGAATATTACGGTTAGTTGTAGTGTGTTATGGTAGTATAATTATACGAATATTACGGTTAGTTGTAGCGTGTTATGGTAGTATAATTATAAGAATACTACGGTTAGTTGTAGTGTGTTATGGTAGTATAATTATACGAATATTACGGTTAGTTGTAGCGTGTTATGGTAGTATAATTATACGAATATTACGGTTAGTTGTAGCGTGTTATGGTAGTATAATTATACGAATATTACGGTTAGTTGTAGTGTGTTATGGTAGTATAATTATACGAATATTACGGTTAGTTGTAGTGTGTTATGGTAGTATAATTATACGAATATTACGGTTAGTTGTAGCGTGTTATGGTAGTATAATTATAAGAATATTACGGTTAGTTGTAGTGTGTTATGGTAGTATAATTATACGAATATTACGGTTAGTTGTAGTGTGTTATGGTAGTATAATTATACGAATATTACGGTTAGTTGTAGCGTGTTATGGTAGTATAATTATACGAATATTACGGTTAGTTGTAGCGTGTTATGGTAGTATAATTATACGAATATTACGGTTAGTTGTAGTGTGTTATGGTAGTATAATTATACGAATATTACGGTTAGTTGTAGCGTGTTATGGTAGTATAATTATAAGAATATTACGGTTAGTTGTAGCGTGTTATGGTAGTATAATTATACGAATATTACGGTTAGTTGTAGTGTGTTATGGTAGTATAATTATACGAATATTACGGTTAGTTGTAGTGTGTTATGGTAGTATAATTATACGAATATTACGGTTAGTTGTAGTGTGTTATGGTAGTATAATTATACGAATATTACGGTTAGTTGTAGTGTGTTATGGTAGTATAATTATACGAATATTACGGTTAGTTGTAGTGTGTTATGGTAGTATAATTATACGAATATTACGGTTAGTTGTAGCGTGTTATGGTAGTATAATTATACGAATATTACGGTTAGTTGTAGCGTGTTATGGTAGTATAATTATACGAATATTACGGTTAGTTGTAGTGTGTTATGGTAGTATAATTATACGAATATTACGGTTAGTTGTAGCGTGTTATGGTAGTATAATTATACGAATATTACGGTTAGTTGTAGCGTGTTATGGTAGTATAATTATACGAATATTACGGTTAGTTGTAGCGTGTTATGGTAGTATAATTATACGAATATTACGGTTAGTTGTAGCGTGTTATGGTAGTATAATTATACGAATATTACGGTTAGTTGTAGTGTGTTATGGTAGTATAATTATACGAATATTACGGTTAGTTGTAGTGTGTTATGGTAGTATAATTATACGAATATTACGGTTAGTTGTAGTGTGTTATGGTAGTATAATTATACGAATATTACGGTTAGTTGTAGCGTGTTATGGTAGTATAATTATACGAATATTACGGTTAGTTGTAGCGTGTTATGGTAGTATAATTATACGAATATTACGGTTAGTTGTAGCGTGTTATGGTAGTATAATTATACGAATATTACGGTTAGTTGTAGCGTGTTATGGTAGTATAATTATACGAATATTACGGTTAGTTGTAGTGTGTTATGGTAGTATAATTATAAGAATATTACGGTTAGTTGTAGCGTGTTATGGTAGTATAATTATACGAATATTACGGTTAGTTGTAGTGTGTTATGGTAGTAAATAATAATATTACGGTTAGTTGTAGTGTGTTATGGTAGTATAATTATACGAATATTACGGTTAGTTGTAGTGTGTTATGGTAGTATAATTATACGAATATTACGGTTAGTTGTAGTGTGTTATGGTAGTATAATTATAAGAATACTACGGTTAGTTGTAGCGTGTTATGGTAGTATAATTATAAGAATATTACGGTTAGTTGTAGCGTGTTATGGTAGTATAATTATAAGAATATTACGGTTAGTTGTAGCGTGTTATGGTAGTATAATTATACGAATATTACGGTTAGTTGTAGTGTGTTATGGTAGTATAATTATACGAATATTACGGTTAGTTGTAGCGTGTTATGGTAGTATAATTATAAGAATATTACGGTTAGTTGTAGTGTGTTATGGTAGTATAATTATACGAATATTACGGTTAGTTGTAGCGTGTTATGGTAGTATAATTATACGAATATTACGGTTAGTTGTAGCGTGTTATGGTAGTATAATTATAAGAATATTACGGTTAGTTGTAGCGTGTTATGGTAGTATAATTATACGAATACTACGGTTAGTTGTAGGTGTTATGGTAGTATAGAATACTACGGTTAGTTGTAGTGTGTTATGGTAGTATATAAGAATACTACGGTTAGTTGTAGTGTGTTATGGTAGTATAATTATACGAATATTACGGTTAGTTGTAGTGTGTTATGGTAGTATATAAGAATATTACGGTTAGTTGTAGCGTGTTATGGTAGTATATAAGAATACTACGGTTAGTTGTAGTGTGTTATGGTAGTATATAAGAATACTACGGTTAGTTGTAGTGTGTTATGGTAGTATATAAGAATACTACGGTTAGTTGTAGTGTGTTATAGTAGTATATAATAATACTAGGGTTAGTTGTAGTGTGCTATAGTAGTATATAAGAATACTACGGTTAGTTGTAGTGTGTTATGGTAGTATATATGAATACTAGGGTTAGTTGTAGTGTGCTATAGTAGTATATAAGAATACTAGGGTTAGTTGTAGTGTGCTATTGTAGTATATTAGAATACTAGGGTTAGTTGTAGTGTGTTATAGTAGTATATAAGAATACTAGGGTTAGTTGTAGTGTGCTATGGTAGTATATTAGAATACTAGGGTTAGTTGTAGTGTGTTATAGTAGTATATAAGAATACTAGGGTTAGTTGTAGTGTGTTATAGTAGTATATATGAATACTAGGGTTAGTTGTAGTGTGCTATAGTAGTATATAGGAATACTAGGGTTAGTTGTAGTGTGCTATTGTAGTATATTAGAATAATACGGTTAGTTGTAGTGTGTTATAGTAGTATTTGAGAATACTAGGGTTAGTTGTAGTGTGCTATAGTAGTATATAAGAATACTAGGGTTAGTTGTAGTGTGCTATAGTAGTATATAGGAATACTAGGGTTAGTTGTAGTGTGCTATTGTAGTATATAAGAATAATACGGTTAGTTGTAGTGTGTTATGGTAGTATATTAGAATATTACGGTTAGTTGTAGTGTGTTATGGTAGTATATAAGAATATTACGGTTAGTTGTAGCGTGTTATGGTA
>CM026395.1:37417990-37430490 GCA_014843695.1 Archivesica marissinica
GTATCCCACAGATAAATTCTTCGACAATGAGTTAGGAAGAGGACAGGGTATCCCACAGATAAATTCTTCGACAATGAGTTAGGAAGAGGACAGGGTATCCCACAGATAAATTCTTCGACAATGAGTTAGGAAGAGGACAGGGTATCCCACAGATAAATTCTTCGACAATGAGTTAGGAAGAGGACAGGGTATCCCACAGATAAATTCTTCGACAATGAGTTAGGAAGAGGACAGGGTATCCCACAGATAAATTCTTCGACAATGAGTTAGGAAGAGGACAGGGTATCCCACAGATAAATTCTTCGACAATGAGTTAGGAAGAGGACAGGGTATCCCACAGATAAATTCTTCGACAATGAGTTAGGAAGAGGACAGGGTATCCCACAGATAAATTCTTCGACAATGAGTTAGGAAGAGGACAGGGTATCCCACAGATAAATTCTTCGACAATGAGTTAGGAAGAGGACAGGGTATCCCACAGATAAATTCTTCGACAATGAGTTAGGAAGAGGACAGGGTATCCCACAGATAAATTCTTCGACAATGAGTTGGGAAGAGGACAGGATATAAGTCTTTATATGTCTTTCAAGTACAATCATTAATGTTTATAAAATCAACGTTTTTGAGGTCAAAATGCATTGATATATGATAAACGACTTGATGGAAGATCAAAATATTTATCTCAGCAACATGTGAGCTTAACCTTTGAATAAGGAACACATTTCACATAGCATGTTTTTGAAGAATACGATAACCTCCATTAAATACCACCTCCGCTAGTTTGATATTTTGTCGTTGGATATGGCCTACCTATGAACAAAGCCCACTCTTGTGTCATTTTCGCTCTAGTTACAGATTGTCATTTAGTACAATAAAGCTAAATAAATGTGTTGTGACTGGACCATACTGTAGAAATTACAATATGATGGGTATCTTGATGTATTTATTTTGTATACAGTCAAACCCGAGTTAGTGGTCACCTCTATTAACCAGCCAGATTCCAAATATGTTGTTTTATTTGCCCTCTATGAAGCAGCAACCTGTGCTAAGCAGCCACATTGTGATTCCCTTTTCTGCTGGCTATTCATAAGACAGGTTTGACTGTACAGTCAAACCTGTCTTAAGCAGCCAGTCAAGGGAAACATAGAAAGTGGCTGCTTAATAGAGGTCAATTGTATAATAAAACAACATATTGGGAATCTGGACAGTGGCTGTTTAATAGAGGTGACCACTAACACAGGTTTGACTGTATTCGTTGTTTACGAGTAATAATAGTACCTATATGTGTTTTCATTGTTTTGAATAAACGATGCCCTCTTCACAATTCCTGTCAAGTCACATCTAACCTGCATGCAACTTGGCTACATTGTATTGGTACATGAAATGGAATCTGTGGCAGAATGAGGTCAAACCAGCGAATACGAAGTAGATGTTTTGCAGATGTATGGATAAACCAATGGCTAAATTACAAATATTGTTCACCTCCACCCACCCACCCAAACGAGGCATACTTTTCTCAGATGGTAACAGTAGTTAAGTACTGGTAAGAGACTGAAGGGATTGTGATAAAATAGACCAAGCAAACTCGGAATTGCTAAGGTCTGGGGCATGCCACTTTCTCCCCAGAAATTATTTTACATTCTTAAGTGCAATATCCTGCATCGATGGCACTTTGTGCCTTCCTCATTAATAACAAGACCTTTAGAACGATCCATGTCTGTCAACGGAAACAGCCGGAGTTTAGAGGTTGTATATATATTCCCTGTATGATCAATAATTTAATGTCCTTTTATGTTGTTCTGTATGCTTGCATTTCTATTTGGACGAAGAATGTACGTGAAGGAAAGCACACTTGTCTGCCATCTTTTGTACAGAAAATACACACGTCATTGCGACTATTAACATGTCGGCTCCGCTTAACTCTTTGTTGTTGATTAATTTAGAATGAGACAGGGGATCAAACCTGCATTTGAACCATTACATTTCTCTTGTTGTATGTAGTGTCACATCCTTGTACACATTATTATGAAAATAAACAGATACAAAAACCTAGCATCCAAGTATTCAGTGTTCAAATAAGGCACATATTGAGTATACTGACTGGACTCTCGAGTATACTGACTGGACTCTCGAGTATACTGACTGGACTCTCGAGTATACTGACTGGACTCTCGAGTATACTGACTGGACTTTGTAGGACTCTCAAGTATACTGACTGGACTCTCAAGTATACTGACTGGACTTTGTAGGACTCTCGAGTATACTGACTGGACTCTCGAGTATACTGACTGGACTTTGTAGGACTCTCGAGTATACTGACTGGACTCTCAAGTATACTGACTGGACTTTGTAGGACTCTCGAGTATACTGACTGGACTCTCGAGTATACTGACTGGACTTTGTAGGACTCTCGAGTATACTGACTGGACTGTAGGACTCTCGAGTATACTGACTGGACTGTAGGACTCTCGAGTATACTGACTGGACTGTAGGACTCTCGAGTATACTGACTGGACTTTGTAGGACTCTCGAGTATACTGACTGGACTGTAGGACTCTCGAGTATACTGACTGGGCTTTGTAGGACTCTCGAGTATACTGACTGGACTTTGTAGAACTCTCGAGTATACTGACTGGACTGTAGGACTCTCGAGTATACTGACTGGACTGTAGGACTCTCGAGTATACTGACTGGACTGTAGGACTCTCGAGTATACTGACTGGACTGTAGGACTCTCGAGTATACTGACTGGGCTTTGTAGGACTCTCGAGTATACTGACTGGACTTTGTAGGACTCTCGAGTATACTGACTGGACTGTAGGACTCTCGAGTATACTGACTGGGCTTTGTAGGACTCTCGAGTATACTGACTGGACTTTGTAGGACTCTCGAGTATACTGACTGGACTTTGTAGGACTCTCGAGTATACTGGCTGGGCTTTGTAGGACTCTTCGAGTATACTGGCTGGGCTTTGTAGGACTCTCGAGTATACTGACTGGGCTTTGTAGGACTCTCGAGTATACTGACTGGACTTTGTAGGACTCTCGAGTATACTGACTGGACTTTGTAGGACTCTCGAGTATACGGACTGGACTTTGTAGGACTCTCGAGTATACTGACTGGGCTTTGTAGGACTCTCGAGTATACTGACTGGACTTTGTAGGACTCTCGAGTATACTGACTGGACTTTGTAGGACTCTCGAGTATACTGACTGGACTTTGTAGGACTCTCGAGTATACTGACTGGGCTTTGTAGGACTCTCGAGTATACTGGCTGGACTTTGTAGGACTCTCGAGTATACTGGCTGGACTTTGTAGGACTCAGATTGAGTATACTGACTGGACTTTGTAGGACTCTCTCGAGTATACTGACTGGACTTTGTAGAACTCTCGAGTATACTGGCTGGACTTTGTAGGACTCTCGAGTATACTGGCTGGGCTTTGTAGGACTCTTCGAGTATACTGACTGGGCTTTGTAGGACTCTCGAGTATACTGACTGGACTTTGTAGGACTCTCGAGTATACTGGCTGGGCTTTGTAGGACTCTTCGAGTATACTGGCTGGGCTTTGTAGGACTCTCGAGTATACTGACTGGGCTTTGTAGGACTCTCGAGTATACTGACTGGACTTTGTAGAACTCTCGAGTATACTGACTGGGCTTTGTAGGACTCTCGAGTATACTGACTGGACTTTGTAGGACTCTCGAGTATACTGACTGGGCTTTGTAGGACTCTCGAGTATACGGACTGGACTTTGTAGGACTCTCGAGTATACTGACTGGACTTTGTAGGACTCTCGAGTATACTGACTGGGCTTTGTAGGACTCTCGAGTATACTGGCTGGACTTTGTAGGACTCAGATTGAGTATACTGACTGGACTTTGTAGGACTCTCGAGTATACTGGCTGGACTTTGTAGGACTCTCGAGTATACTGGCTGGGCTTTGTAGGACTCTTCGAGTATACTGGCTGGGCTTTGTAGGACTCTCGAGTATACTGACTGGGCTTTGTAGGACTCTCGAGTATACTGACTGGACTTTGTAGGACTCTCGAGTATACTGACTGGACTGTAGGACTCTCGAGTATACTGGCTGGGCTTTGTAGGACTCTCGAGTATACTGACTGGGCTTTGTAGGACTCTCGAGTATACTGACTGGGCTTTGTAGGACTCTCTAGTATACTGGCTGTGCTTTGTAGGACTCTCGAGTATACTGACTGGACTTTGTAGGACTCGCATATTGAGTATACTGACTGGACTTTATATGACTCATATTGAGTATACTGGCTGGACTTTATAGGACTCTCATATTGAGTATACTGACTAGACTTTATAGGACTCTTGAGTATACTGACTGGACTTTGTAGGACTCTCGAGTATACTGGCTGGACTTTGTAGGACTCTCGAGTATACTGGCTGGGCTTTGTAGGACTCTTCGAGTATACTGGCTGGGCTTTGTAGGACTCTCGAGTATACTGACTGGGCTTTGTAGGACTCTCGAGTATACTGACTGGGCTTTGTAGGACTCTCGAGTATACTGACTGGACTTTGTAGGACTCTCGAGTATACTGGCTGGGCTTTGTAGGACTCTCGAGTATACTGACTGGGCTTTGTAGGACTCTCGAGTATACTGACTGGGCTTTGTAGGACTCTCTAGTATACTGGCTGTGCTTTGTAGGACTCTCGAGTATACTGACTGGACTTTGTAGGACTCGCATATTGAGTATACTGACTAGACTTTATAGGACTCTTGAGTATACTGACTGGACTTTGTAGGACTCTCGAGTATACTGGCTGGACTCACATATTGAGAATACTGACTGGACTTTGTAGAACTCTCGAGTAGAGGTGTAACGATAGGTCGCGATAGTGGAGATAGCAAAACTCAAGTCGATAACTATTGCCGATAGTCCATCGAACTATCGATAGTTCGTTTAAAATTCAATTTTGTCGAATGTTTTCACTTACAATTGACAGCGATGCTTTTGAAAGTGAAAGTAACTACTCCAGTTCGCACAGGCGCTTATTTGATTGTATTGTGTACCCGCTGAAAGCTCCCTGGCGATATGATCGCGCAATTGCCCTAGAGGGGGTGCGGTAAATGGTCAATACCCCGTAGTGTACTAGACGACCGCTATGCAATCGTAACTTCTCAGACGCCCGGAATAAAGGCATTTCAGGAAAATGTCCGAGGTGTTCCGAATAAACAGACAATAACAAGCCGAGTTCGTAGAGAATAAAAGCCAAGTCTGCTATTTGGCTTCGTAAAGCAAAACGATGCGATAGACCACACAGAAGTCGGTTGTAGATTGTGCAAATTCATTCTCAAATACAGTGGCAACACGTCCAATCTCCAGGACCACATACGGCGAAAGCATCCTACTGTGTCAATCACGACTCGATCGCCAGTAGGCCTAGTAAAGAGTGTCCGCAGAACCTGACATAGCCAAGGTTGTCGGCAGTAAACTACCGGCCCATTCTAAGCTGGACATAAGTAGCTCTATCCTTCAATTCATTGTAAAGGATCTGCGACCATTTTCTGTCGTGCAGAACAACGGTTTCAAAAACATGCTGAACATTCTAGAACCGCGGTATACTATACCATCACGCCAGTGTTTCTCAAGACATGCTTGCCAAAACTGTACGATGACATTAAAGCCAGTGTGAAGAGTGACCTGGAACAAGCAGTTTCGGTTTCCCTGACTACTGATGGCTGGACAAGCTGCGCTACAGAGTCCTATGTGACCATCACCAGTAGTCACATTAATGAAGATTCGAAGCTGAAGGTAGAGTATTTTGACAAAATATTTATTTATTACATTATTTTACTTTTTTTTACAAAATATGTCAGAGTTAATCAATGTGCTATAAATACTTACTTTTTTTTGTTTTTGTATTTCGATGTTTTTTATTCAAACAATTGTACATATTACATAGGTACACAAATAACAATTGTACACAATGGTATAATACAAAAGTTTGCTTTGTAATAAATAAGCTTGAGACTAGCTATTCCATCAATAAAGCGTTGTTCAACGAGACTGAATTTGGATTATAACAATTGTCAAATGATTTTTTTGTTTTGTGTGTTACGGAAAGGATTCCTACTTAAAACAACAACATATGTTAAAACTAGGCATGCTCACTAGTAGTGTTATTGGAGTTGAGAAAATCTCTCCATTGGATTTCAAATTTACAATTGCTTCCTTTCATAAATGAAATTGTCTCCTCTATATTTAGTTTCCATAAAACGTATGGTCTAAAATCTATCAACGTTGGTAATAAGCTTGCACATTTACATTTGAAAATGAAATATTTTGCTAGCAAGATAATATAATTCATATTTTCTGCAATTCTTTTACTGCCAAAAGTGAAGTTTAGAAACGAAATATTTGTATACGTTAAATTTGACACATTGTTAAATATATTGCTCAGAAAGTTCTGTAAGTCTGTCCAAAATGCTTGTACTATAATACAGTTCCAAAACATGTCTATTTGTATCAGTGTACATGTTACAGAATTGGCAGAGATTGGAAGCTATAATTTTACATTTGAACAGAAATGAGTTGTTTGGTATAATTCTCATTATGTATTTGTATTGAAATGCACGTAATTTTGTGTCAATTGTATATTTAGAATAAGTTGTGTATATTTCATCCCAGTTTGGATTAAAATTTTCAATTTCATATTCCCATTTGCAGTGATTTTTTCATTTTGCGGGTATTCTTTGTTTTATCAAAATATCATAAATAAATGTATTCACTTTCTTTATTGTGTGAATTTTATCAAGTAATAGCACTGGTGTTAATCATAATCATCATAATTTCATTTTTCATATCCTCTTTCCATTTCTTTGGTATATTGTTTATTAATGTATGGTATTTAAGATAATCTCTGGTTTTTACATTATAAAGTCTGGAAAATTGTAAAACGTTTTATTTCGAAAATCGTACACATGTTCAATGATTTGCACTCCATTATTAAACCAATCATTATAAAAGGTTTTCTTTCTTGAATCCTTAATGTTTTCATTATTCCATAACAATTGTTTAGAGATGGATATTTTATTTTTTATCAAAATTGGCTTTTGACCACGATTGTATCATTTCCTTTAGAAAGCCTGATTTTATATTTAAGTTTTCGCATGTTTTTTCATTTATATTGCTTCTAAATAAAAGTGTTCCTCCGAAGGATTCTAGCTGCTTATTATATATGTGTTTCCATTTTGCATTAGTAGAGTTTAACAAACGTTTAATCCAATTTATTTTCAAAGAAGTTATAAAAGATTCTATGTCTATCATTCTTAGTCCACCATTCTCATAATCCTGTATTATAGTATTTCGAGCAATTTTGTCCGGTTTTGAATCCCATAAATAATCAAACATTATTTTGTTAATATCCTTGAGAATGACTGCACTAGGGTTGTTTAGAACTGTTATGGGATAAACAAGTTTAGGAAAGGCATATGTTTTTAGAACTGTTATTTTGCCAATCTGTGATAGCTTCCAACGTTTCCACTTATTTAGACAATGTTTTAATGCTGCTATTTTGGGGTTTAAATTTATTTCAATTGCGTTTCTGAAGTTGTTTGTAAATGTGATTCCAAGTGTTGAAGCAGTCGTTGAAGACCATGTAAAAAGTTTCTCTTTACAAAATTCAATGTTGGCTGTCTTTAGTGAACCTATTTTTAAAGCTGTACATTTCTTAATATTTAATTTGAGACCCGAGACATTTCCAAATTTTTCTATTGTTTCTATTAATGTTTCAAAAGACCTTTTTGTGCCGTCAGTGATATACGTAGCATCATCTGCAAACAATGTTTGTTTTATTTCTGTATTGTATAATATGATCCCTCTAATGTTTTCGTTTTTGTTGATTTCCCTAGATAGAATTTCCAAGCATATTAAAAATAAGTATGGAGAAAGAGGACAACCTTGTCTCACGCCTTTTTTTATTTTGAACAATTGTGATGAATGTCCATTGATACTAATACAGGCGTTTGCATCTTTGTATTATATCATCTCCAAAGTTAAAGTGTTTTAGACATTTAAACATGAATGAATGGTCCAGACTATCAAACGCTTTTTGAATTTGTATATTCAATAACTTCTTGCAAAGTTCTTATGTTCTCCCCAATGTATCTGTTTTAAAAAAATCCTGTTTGGTCACTACTAATGATTAGTTTAAACAATATTTTATTTCAATGAATATACATAGTATAATGATCACAATAAGAAAATACATGTAGGATTGAGGAGAAAGCAACTTGCTTATACGGTTACCTTTCTCCTACGAATCATTTACAAAACATACCGTTAGAATTAAGCAACAAAATTACTGTCAAATATTGAGTAACTCATTAATTTTAGAATGTGAGAAAATTATACTAATTTTGAAATATATGTTAAGATATGATGGTGATTGTGCAACAGGATGACCAGCTACACTTGATCATCCAATTACATCACCACAATTGGCTATGATGATATTTTATTGGAGAAAGAAAGAAAAACAATTTGGAGGGCGTTTCAGAATCAGATGCCACTGGCTCGTGCATGTACGGAAATTGAGTAGGCGTTCAATATGGCAATTGTTTGTTGTAGTGTTATGCAAATCGTTTTGTGTCTTTAATGTACTTGTGAACGTGAGTGAAAAGTGATATGTTTTGTTCAGAGCTGAGTTGTGCATTTCCCTCTAATAGTGTGTTAAGTATTGGTGTAGTAATGTTGCTTATTTCGTTAATGTAGTCCTGTGAGTTTTGTATAGTGGACAAGTGAAGAAATAGTGTTCTGTAGTCTCTACTTCGCCACATCTACAAAGTGGACTTTCAACGATATTTTTTGAAAACAAGTGTTCGTTTAATGTACTGCAGTGTGTTCTCAATCTGGTGTGGAAAATGTTTATATCTCGTTGACCAATGAAATAGTGAGGTGGGACGTGTTCTTGACCTACGTTTAGCCTGTGTTTGAATATGCTAAGAGACTCGGAGTTCCGTATATCAGTTGGTGTATTGTTCCACAAGTCAATGGTTGAAGGAAGGAACGACTTTGTGAAGAGCTGTGTATTGCAATGGATGTTCCTAGTATTTTCTGAATTTCGGAGGTTGTATGTTATTAGTTCGCCAACTTGGTGAGGAGCCAGGTGTGATAGGTAGTCTGGAGTAAGCTGGTGTATCATTTTGTAGTAAAGTATGAGTTTGTGTTTACGTCTGCGTGATTGAAGTTGTTCCAAGCATGTGTCCCTGTAGAGTTTTTCGAGAGAAACCAGTTTTGTTGCCCCAGATATAATTCTTGCAGATTCAAGTTGGATTTTTTCGAGGTCATTTGCTTCTTGTGTGATATTGTCCCAAACTACATCTGAGTACTCTAATAATGGTCGGATAAATGCAGTGTATATAGTGGACAGTGTTCTCATGCAATTAACACGTTTCCATGCTTTTTCCTTTATGCTATCAATGTGCTCGTGCCATGTACCGTGATCAGAGAAAGTTATGCCAAGATGGTTATGTGAGTGTACTTCTTCAATTGAGACATCATTCATATATAGTGGAGCGTGGATGGGTTTCTTGATTTTGCGTGAGATAAGAAGTGTTTCAGTCTTACTTGGATTAAATGTCACAAGCCATCTTTTTTCCCAGTCGTTAATTTTTACGAGATCAGAGTTGAGTTGTTCTGCCGCTGAAACTGGATTATCAATTATGATGTAGAGACTTGTATCATCAGCAAAGAGACGAATTGCAGAGTGTATATTATTTACAATGTCATTTATAAACACAATGAACAACAGGGGACCGAGAACAGAACCTTGTGGTACACCAGCCATTATGGGAAGAGTATTGGAGAAAGAGCAACGCGTTGCTTTCGTCCGGTAAGATAGTCACTGAACCAGGTTGCCAGAAATTCCATTATTTTCTAATTTATGAAGGAGGCCACGATGCCAAACGCGGTCAAAAGCTTTGGAAATATCGCAGAAAACCGCTCTGACTTCCTTTCTTTCATCGAGTGCTTGACAGAATGCATGATAGATAGAGGTGAGTTGATTGACAGTAGAATCGTTAGGTACAAAGCCAGATTGTAGAGCAGATATCATGTTATTTTCAGTCAAAAAGTTAAAAACATGCTTATGAATGATTTTTTCCATTACTTTACTTATAGTACTGAGAAGTGAGATTGGACGATAATTTGAAATTTCCTGTGGATCGTTCTTCTTGTGAATAGCACATACATTAGCAAGCTTCCATTGATCTGGGACTTTACCTATGACCAAGGAATAATTAAACAAGGACGAAAGTGGTGCAGCCAGTTCTGCCGCAAGTTCTTTCAAAACCCTGTTGTTAATGTTATCTGGGCCAGACGATTTCCCAGTTTTCAGTTTACTTAGCGTGAATGCGACTTCATCCGGAGAAATGACTAGATCGGCTAATTTTGGTGCTTGTGTACCGATGGTTGTAGTTGGCAGTGTCATTTTTAGAGTCATTAGTATTGTCTGTGATTGGAAGAAGTTGTTTAGGCAATTTGCCTTTTCGTTATTTGAGACATAGAAGACGTTAGTTTGCTTTAGAATAGGTATCTTTGTGTTTGTGTTGTTGTTTTTGATAAGCTGTGTAAGGGTTTTCCAGAAATCACGTGTTTCCAAATGTTCATCCTTTAATCTGTCTGCTAATTTGGTTTTAAGAGTGTTTCTAGCATGTTTTATCAGCATAAGTGTTTTGTTTCTGATTTGTTTGTATTTATCCCAGTGTTGCTGTAGTTGTGTTTTGCGTGCTTTGTTATATGCCCTTCTGCGTTTGCGTATGTATTTTCTGATTTCGTTATGCATCCATGGTGGGTCTGATTGACGTACTGTTACTGTTTTACTAGGTATCGTTTCTTCTGCTAGTCGGATTATTGTGTTAGTTATGTTAGTTGTATATGTGTCAATGTCTGTATGTATAAGTGAATCCCAATTAAAGTGTGACGTTCGTTCCCTGAGAGTTGCATAATCCCCAGTATCGTATTGCCAGACTTTACGTCTGAAACTAGGTAGTTTAGGCTTCTCATGTCTGAAACAACAAAATATTGGGCAATGGTACCTTGTGTTTTGACCCAGGAAAGGCTCGCCAACACCACTGACACACACACTTTCCTTAGAAGAAACTAGAAAGAGATCGATTAATGATTCTGACGATTCTGTATAATGTGTTGGTTCTGTGATGACTTGTGATAATCCATATTGTTGAGAGATGCTGTTGACCTTGTTGCGAGTGTTCAGTTTTAGCATGTCAAGATTAAAATCGCCCGTAACAACAATATCCAAGTTTGAATCACGTGCAAGGCCGATAGAATTCTCAATACTGGCTAAGACAAGTAGAGAGGAGTTTGGTGGCCTGTAGAACATTCCCAGAAGTACCCGTTTGCGCTTAAGGCGAAGCTCTACCCATACACATTCTATATCTAGAGGTTCCAAGTCAACCCTTCTAATAGCCGGAATGTTATCCTTAACGTAAACAAGAATTCCACCGTGGTTATCAGACGAACTGTCCTTCCTGAACGGTTTTGAGTAGTTATGAATAGCAAGACTGTCAGAATCAGTATTATTCCCCATCCATGTTTCGGTAAAGGACAGGACATCAAAGTGAGATAGTTCAGCACTCAGGACATCTCTTTTCGGGAGAAAGCTTTGCACGTTGTAATGAGCAAAAGATAAGCTAGATTGGAAGGACTGAAAGCATAGCGTCGTCGCCAGAGTAACTGGAGTCCGAAGATAGAGTAACCGATGAAAGCGAATCAGATGTATGAGAGTTAGGTCCAGGATTTTCATGAATGTCGCCACAGAGTAGAAGAATAAGGGAAAGCCATGTTAGTATCTCGAAATTCGTGAATGGTTTCATCCCTTTAACCTGTGTATGTAAAGGATTGAAGACGCCTACTCTCACCCTGTATAAGATTATGTCAATGTTCATTATGTAATACCCGATTGATATATAGTCGTTGGGGTGATGGTTCCGCCATGCACGTAGCCAGTGACAAAATAAGGAAACGGACATGTATCTGAAGGCATCTTGAGTGAATATATATCTCCAATGAAAGCAAAAGAAAAATATGAAACAAAAAATAATACATGAACTATCATTCAGTGAAATAAATGTAGTGTTGGGAAAATGTTTTACGAGTATATATATACCTATAATTTGAATTTTGATGAAGCTATTATGTGAACATACAATATACATATGAACTTTGGATACTTCATGTATTCATATCCGCTATGTACAGTGAGTTATGCATAATTAGTATACAATATTGAGCACAGATCTCGTGTGATAGGATGAACAAAGCATTCCAGCATTATATTAGATGACAAGTCAGTACACTGACGGGCACCCGGGTAGAACCACAGAGACTCCGCAAGCCAGCTGGAGTTCTCGCTTGAAAGAGATAATCATGTAATTGGTATTCATGTAAGAATGAAAAAATGAAACTAATATGTACAGAAGGACTCTTGTTTAGATTAAGCAGCTTCCCC
>CM026395.1:37435490-37469193 GCA_014843695.1 Archivesica marissinica
GAAACCATACCGGTCATATCTCGACCATTTCTTGAGCGATTTTGAAAATCTTTTTTTTTAATAGATATTTTTTTGGGTGTGAAACACATGTAAAACAATATAAAATTGATATGGAGTCTCTATCAAGTGATTCCAATGTCAATCGAAAATACAGACAATGTTCCAGCACATGTTCTACATTCTCCGCCGGGCGAGAAACCATACCGGTCAAATTTCGGCTATTTCTTGAGCGATTTTGACACAAATTTATTAAGATTACAATCACAATGAAACAGTCTAATTATATGGATTGGTGCAGGCATCATCTTGCAACTTCATGCACTTGCAGAAAGGGGTACAGCCTACCTCCTCCATGCGGCATGTACATACAGGTCACTGTCCATCGCTTATTCAGAGTATTGCACCCTGTGACTGGAACAAGGCACTCGGTCTCTAGCTGATACCCAAAATGTAGTGGATCTATGATGCTGGGTTGGAAGATGTGGATAATCGAGTATGTACCGAATAAGGCTCGCATTATGTGTGGAAGCACGTTGGAGGTAAATTTTGATGTGATGAGCCCTTGGTCTGATGATATATTTGGGCACGAAGCTGTGTGAAAGACGAATATTGATTACTCTCTCTTAAAACCAACACAAGGAATTTGTCAGCATCAGCCTTGGTCTCGGGTGTAATTGTCATTTCTCTACCGGAATTTCTAAGCAATTGGGTGGGCTGGGCTTTGAGGGCAGCTTTCTTGGTGCCTACTTTGCTCGTTGCATCACATCCAGTCAAGTAGTGCAAGGCGGGAAGGACATTGCAAATGTCTTGACCTTAACATTCGTGCAAAATGTGCAGTGGTCGCTTAGTCCTGCTTCTTTCAGGATAGGTAAGTGGTAGAGTAGGGCCACAGCAACGTCAGTGTCGTTGGACAAAAATACACAGGTTTTGTAGCATGCCTTAGCACAGTTGAAGACATGGAGAACCAGCCACAAATCTGCCTCGTCTAGCTGTGAGTACAATTCAGGAAGTACTGTTCTGTTGCCTTTATACAAGGAAGTACATGGTCAGTCGTCGCCCTGCATTGATAGCTGACTCACGACAGTAGGGTGTGGTAAGTCCATGGCGAGACCAGAGACAAGTTTGTAAATAAGCTGTTCCAGCATCATCTTGTTCTGTTGTGATGGCCAGAAGTTAGCCATCTGTGAAAGTGGAGACTCAGGGGTGATTTCAGTTAACACAATCGAAGGTGCAGTACACCTTCTCTCGTGTTCTTGGTCTTTTATGGAAGGCTCTCCAGTATAGATGTCAAAGACATAGTCACAGCGGCCATGTTTGTGGTAGATCGCTAAAGACTGTTGCATGAGTGTGAGCAGGACACCGGATGTCTTCAGCCCCTGGTAGGCGGCGGACTAGGACCATGACGTCGATAATAAATGCACAATTATCACAATGCATATACTGCTTATCAGCATCAGTCAGGACAAGCTCACGTATGAGCAGACTTTTCTCTGGGTGGGTCATGTAGCTGTCGGCGTCAAATATCATGGGACTAGGTACAATATCATACTTGAGGAGCTCATTCGTTGTAATGTGTCTGTGTCGAGCAACGTCAATAGACTTGTCTGTGATGTTGACTTGTCTCACAGTTTGCTTTACAGTTGACTTCGGCTTGTTGTTCTTTATGCTGATCATTGTATGGATCTTGCGACGGCTGATCGGACTGTTTAGTCGTACATTCCTCGTGATGAAGCGCTCATGGTGAAAATGCTTATAAGCTTCTTTCCCAATGTCTGTCCCATTCAGCAAATCACTTTCAGGCATGCCTTGTTTTTTACAATGTTGTGAAGCTTCTTTGGGCAATCAGTTGAGAAAGGAGACCCTCTTTCCTCAATAAAGCGAACACAGTTCTGGATATTTTCTTCGCTCTTGTTCTTCGCTTCTGATGTGTGTTCATAAACACCTGTAATTTCACGAAGCAAGTTGTTCACACCCATCATCTCGTTAAAGATCAGATCCCATTGGGCGACAAATTGTTTCCGCTTGCAATGCCCAATGATGCTGTCACTGCATTTTGAAGAAATATTTATTGTTTGCTCGAGCTTTTGGTCACCCCCACAGTTGTAAAGACACCAAGCTTGTTCTTCACAGAGAAGGAGTTACATTCTGCAAAGTTCTCATACACCTCCTGAGGCAAGTTTCTGCAGTCTTCAAGGTAGACTGTTCCCCAGCGAAGGTAGTGTGTGCAGTCCCATGTGGAAAATTCATACAGTGTCCGCTGCATGGCATCGAGGTGGAGGTACCAAGAACCCTCTCTGTCGGCACGAAGAAGATCTAAGACCACCTGGAACTGAGACAAGTACTGGTACCAGAATTTGAAATTCTCGCACTCCTTGACTCTTGACTCTATGAACTCATCAAGGTCACTCATCAGCTGAGTAGAAGAAGCTTTGAACTGATCGAGCAACTTCTTGTTACGCTCTCGGGCTCCATATTTCATTGCACAGCGGAGGCTGGCCAAAAGCTTAAATTCCACGACATATTTGTCAACTCTAGTACTCTTTAAGAATTCCTTCAACAGTAGGCGCTGCATCGCTTCGGCCAGGATCTTTTGAGCATCAAGCGACCGAGAGTAATGGCCCGCATTAAGAATCGAGGTCTGGATTACAGATGGCCCGTAGATATGTGTCTCAAGCCATACATGCTCTGCACCACTTCCTTCGATGCTCCTGCCACAGCACTTAAGCAAGGTTTTCTCAGTGTGGAACGTCCCTAAACACAATATGATGCACTTAAACTCATCTGATCTCCGAAGCTGTATCATTTTTGCTATACTGTACACCTTCTCATCGTCATAGTGGAATATATGATTGTACTAGTTGAGAACACAGGGACTTGATGTTATTCAACTCAGTGTATACAACTTCCCCGTTGAAGTCGTGATAGCGCAGTGCGTTCGCTTCAGCTGCGAAAGGTCCGGAGTTCGAGCCCCACTGGAGCCGTTACGATTGTGCCCTTAGGCAAGGCATTTAAATTCCACGTTGCCTCTTCTCTCTCCCTCGTGGCGATGGATTCCATCAGGAATGAGGTCTGTTTCGCAATGGAGCTAAAATAAATTTGTATAAACTAACTTCCCCGTTGTTGGTGTCAAGTGGCACTACGGGCATAAATGCAACTTACTAGAGTGGGACATTGTCATCCGTCCAAACCACATTACTTGCACTCCACGATTGCATAGTTTGACTTGTCGGATATACAAGTCCGCCATGTGGCAATCACGGGGTTCCAAGTTATGTCTGCATATAGCCCAAGCCATATCGGATAGTCTCTTGTCCCGCTTAATGTCATCGTAGACTGCTGGTTGATCGTGGCCTTTGTAGGATGTAGGTAGGTCATACTTTTTCATATTTTCTCCAAATTATTGTAGCTGCTGGCATGGCAATACTTCCTTTAGGGCTTTCGGACCATGAACAACTGATGTGTCAGAGCGCTTGGGTTTGGATCAGACATCTTTAGCCTTATGCTGGTAGAGGACAGACACACACCGTATCTTGTTCAGATGAATTTGCACCTTCGTGGTCCCAGTTATGCATTGCTGCTGATGTGAAGTTCCCTGGGTCAAAATGGGCTGGCAACTTCATTTTGACAGTGAACATGGCCATGTCATGCTGGTACCGGCGAAGTTCCGTGTAGCTCATAGCTGGCGCCTGTCGATTCAAAGAGGTGACAAAGATTTTGCCACCACGTCCTAGACTGTGTGCAAACTCGGCATTCAATACAGACATTTGTGTTCTTTTTCTGCCAGAATGGTGAATGTAGAACATGTGCTGGAACGATTGACATTGGAATCACTTGATAGAGACTCCACATCGATTTTATATTGTTTTAAACGTGTTTCACACCCAAACAAACCTCTATTAAAAAAAGATTGTCAAAATCGCTCAAGAAATAGCCGAGATATGACCAGTATGGTTTCTCGCCCGGTGGGCAACTTTTGGGGCATGCTGGGAAAAATCTATAGGGTTTTCGAGCGAGAACCCAAATTTTTTTTAAAGCCTAGGACCTATACTACCATATAAAAATTAATTTTTCCCTATACATAAAAATGCATACAACTCCAGCCCCAGGAGTATCAAGATTAAAGGTAACTATTGAATGATCAGATCGAAATCCAGGTTTTATATCACAATTTGTAATTGTGTTTAAAATGTTAGAAGATAGTAAGAAATAGTCAAGTCTGCACATTATTGGAGGACTATTGTTAGAATACCATGTATATGTCTTCTTATTTGGATGCGACTTTCTGTAGATTTTTTATTTCTGTTGATACTGCCATTATTCTTGTCTAATGTTAAGTTTAATATCCTATTAAAATCTCCACCGATAATAAGTGTTTCATCACTATTTTCTATAATTAATTTATCCAATGTATCAAAGAAGGTAACGTCATCATTGTTTGGTCCATAAATATTAATTAACACCAATTTTGTATCCAGTATTTCAAGCTTCAATATATTTAATCTTCCAGTAATAACTTCCTTATGTTCAAGAATGTTATATTTATGTCTCGAAGAATCCCACACCCTTACTGTTTGAACTATCACCACTACAATATATTTCAGTTCCCCATTGCTTATCCCAGTTTATTTTATTAGAGTCAGTATAGTGTGTTTCTTGAAGAAAACATATATCGAATTTACTTTGCTTAAGATATTCAAACATATGTAACAGTTTTTGTACTGACGACAATCCTCTAACATTAAAGCTACAAAATTTAATCACCATTTAGTATATGTACCAAGTCTAACTTCTTTATTAGTGTCTCGGGTCGTAATAAATTAAATAATCGATATGCTAGTTTATATTTTGTTGTTTTACGTTTGACACTTGTCTTAGCTAATCCGAATTCATAATTATATTTCATTATGCTATCAAATGTTAATAAAATAAATGAGACTTATGAACTAGAAGTGGTATCCTTACAGTTTTAATGTGTTGTTTTTAAGAATAATATTAATTGGAGTATCTTTCCAGTTATTTTATAATTATTATTACAATATTAATGATCTGTAGATTACCATCATATTATGTACAATACAAAGATCAATGATATACAGACAAACAATATTTAGAAACAAACATGCTTTGGATCCTTGTATATTACAGTATACGTAGAATTGTACGTACGCAAGAAGCATCATAGATAAACATATAGCGTAATTGGAATATCCTATATCTTCCCTACGCCATGGTATATGTGTATGCTGACGCCACCTACAAATCCACAGGCGTCTAAATATACACAAATATGTATACTCATACATATAGCATTTATACCCCTGCCATATATACAAGCACCAATACATACATACCCACATACATATGCACATACATACATTCATAAATACAAAGGTAGATATGCGCACGCACGCACGCAGATATATCCGTGGAGCTTTTTCATCTGCCAAACTAACATACCGTATTTGTTATAACTGAAATCAGTGAAGTCACAGGCTGTATATCTATACAACCATGCACAGATAGATACTAAGAAAAAATTCTATTATAGTCTGATTCTTAATTCAGCCACCCCAACCCACTCATTATAAGAAAACTAGGCAAGAGAAAAGCAGATAACATATAGATAACATCATCCTACATACAACCGTCAATGTATAACTTTTTTCCACTAGGCATACAGCGCACAGTAAAAATAAAGATAAAGTTATTTTTATCTTTCAACATTCACACACCATAATTATCATCTAAAGTTATCGTAATCTGTTTTTTAATATATATCTTTTAATCTATGAAAACGAAACTGAATAAAAGAGTATGTATACACAATGTCGTCGCTAGCAATTGCCATCATTCCAGCGTACCAGCATTGTACAGCGCTCAGCTGACGTGCCTAACAGAACAGCCAACTAAATCCAGATTTTGGACATTCATGATGCATACTTTAACCCATTCAACCCCAAGTAACTGACATGGACTAGTCCATGATATTTTTAGACCAATAAATTAATAACAAAATTACATTTGGATCAGTTCATTTATCAAAATGGGTAATTTTATCTAAAAATAGTAATAATTATTACTGGCAAAAAAGTGCAGATCCTGATGAGACGGCTCGTTACGAGCCGGCTCATCTGGATCTACACTTTTCATAAGCCTATTTAGAGGCCTGTGGGGTTGAAAGGTTAAAAATGTTATATAATCAGCATAGACATGTTTCTGCTTCACTTCTTTCACTAAAATATTTATGTTACACATACGTTTATATTGTTTGCTTTTGTTGCAAAGAAGTAAATGAACGCTGTCCTAATATTTTAAGCGCGACCGTGTCTAGCTAATATTACTCTATTCAACTTACATTCTAGTTAGAATACCATGTATATGTCTTCTTATTTGGATGCGACTTTCTGTAGATTTTTTATTTCTGTTGATACTGCCATTATTCTTGTCTAATGTTAAGTTTAATATCCTATTAAAATCTCCACCGATAATAAGTGTTTCATCACTATTTTCTATAATTAATTTATCCAATGTATCAAAGAAGGTAACGTCATCATTGTTTGGTCCATAAATATTAATTAACACCAATTTTGTATCCAGTATTTCAAGCTTCAATATATTTAATCTTCCAGTAATAACTTCCTTATGTTCAAGAATGTTATATTTATGTCTCGAAGAATCCCACACCCTTACTGTTTGAACTATCACCACTACAATATATTTCAGTTCCCCATTGCTTATCCCAGTTTATTTTATTAGAGTCAGTATAGTGTGTTTCTTGAAGAAAACATATATCGAATTTACTTTGCTTAAGATATTCAAACATATGTAACAGTTTTTGTACTGACGACAATCCTCTAACATTAAAGCTACAAAATTTAATCACCATTTAGTATATGTACCAAGTCTAACATTCTTTATTAGTGTCTCGGGTCGTAATAAATTAAATAATCGATATGCTAGTTTATATTTTGTTGTTTTACGTTTGACACTTGTCTTAGCTAATCCGAATTCATAATTATATTTCATTATGCTATCAAATGTTAATAAAATAAATGAGACTTATGAACTAGAAGTGGTATCCTTACAGTTTTAATGTGTTGTTTTTAAGAATAATATTAATTGGAGTATCTTTCCAGTTATTTTATAATTATTATTACAATATTAATGATCTGTAGATTACCATCATATTATGTACAATACAAAGATCAATGATATACAGACAAACAATATTTAGAAACAAACATGCTTTGGATCCTTGTATATTACAGTATACGTAGAATTGTACGTACGCAAGAAGCATCATAGATAAACATATAGCGTAATTGGAATATCCTATATCTTCCCTACGCCATGGTATATGTGTATGCTGACGCCACCTACAAATCCACAGGCGTCTAAATATACACAAATATGTATACTCATACATATAGCATTTATACCCCTGCCATATATACAAGCACCAATACATACATACCCACATACATATGCACATACATACATTCATAAATACAAAGGTAGATATGCGCACGCACGCACGCACGCAATATATCCGTGGAGCTTTTTCATCTGCCAAACTAACATACCGTATTTGTTATAACTGAAATCAGTGAAGTCACAGGCTGTATATCTATACAACCATGCACAGATAGATACTAAGAAAAAATTCTATTATAGTCTGATTCTTAATTCAGCCACCCCAACCCACTCATTATAAGAAAACTAGGCAAGAGAAAAGCAGATAACATATAGATAACATCATCCTACATACAACCGTCAATGTATAACTTTTTTCCACTAGGCATACAGCACACAGTAAAAATAAAGATAAAGTTATTTTTATCTTTCAACATTCACACACCATAATTATCATCTAAAGTTATCGTAATCTGTTTTTTAATATATATCTTTTAATCTATGAAAACGAAACTGAATAAAAGAGTATGTATACACAATGTCGTCGCTAGCAATTGCCATCATTCCAGCGTACCAGCATTGTACAGCGCTCAGCTGACGTGCCTAACAGAACAGCCAACTAAATCCAGATTTTGGACATTCATGATGCATACTTTAACCCATTCAACCCCAAGTAACTGACATGGACTAGTCCATGATATTTTTAGACCAATAAATTAATAACAAAATTACATTTGGATCAGTTCATTTATCAAAATGGGTAATTTTATCTAAAAATAGTAATAATTATTACTGGCAAAAAAGTGCAGATCCTGATGAGACGGCTCGTTACGAGCCGGCTCATCTGGATCTACACTTTTCATAAGCCTATTTAGAGGCCTGTGGGGTTGAAAGGTTAAAAATGTTATATAATCAGCATAGACATGTTTCTGCTTCACTTCTTTCACTAAAATATTTATGTTACACATACGTTTATATTGTTTGCTTTTGTTGCAAAGAAGTAAATGAACGCTGTCCTAATATTTTAAGCGCGACCGTGTCTAGCTAATATTACTCTATTCAACTTACATTCTAGTTAGAATACCATGTATATGTCTTCTTATTTGGATGCGACTTTCTGTAGATTTTTTATTTCTGTTGATACTGCCATTATTCTTGTCTAATGTTAAGTTTAATATCCTATTAAAATCTCCACCGATAATAAGTGTTTCATCACTATTTTCTATAATTAATTTATCCAATGTATCAAAGAAGGTAACGTCATCATTGTTTGGTCCATAAATATTAATTAACACCAATTTTGTATCCAGTATTTCAAGCTTCAATATATTTAATCTTCCAGTAATAACTTCCTTATGTTCAAGAATGTTATATTTATGTCTCGAAGAATCCCACACCCTTACTGTTTGAACTATCACCACTACAATATATTTCAGTTCCCCATTGCTTATCCCAGTTTATTTTATTAGAGTCAGTATAGTGTGTTTCTTGAAGAAAACATATATCGAATTTACTTTGCTTAAGATATTCAAACATATGTAACAGTTTTTGTACTGACGACAATCCTCTAACATTAAAGCTACAAAATTTAATCACCATTTAGTATATGTACCAAGTCTAACATTCTTTATTAGTGTCTCGGGTCGTAATAAATTAAATAATCGATATGCTAGTTTATATTTTGTTGTTTTACGTTTGACACTTGTCTTAGCTAATCCGAATTCATAATTATATTTCATTATGCTATCAAATGTTAATAAAATAAATGAGACTTATGAACTAGAAGTGGTATCCTTACAGTTTTAATGTGTTGTTTTTAAGAATAATATTAATTGGAGTATCTTTCCAGTTATTTTATAATTATTATTACAATATTAATGATCTGTAGATTACCATCATATTATGTACAATACAAAGATCAATGATATACAGACAAACAATATTTAGAAACAAACATGCTTTGGATCCTTGTATATTACAGTATACGTAGAATTGTACGTACGCAAGAAGCATCATAGATAAACATATAGCGTAATTGGAATATCCTATATCTTCCCTACGCCATGGTATATGTGTATGCTGACGCCACCTACAAATCCACAGGCGTCTAAATATACACAAATATGTATACTCATACATATAGCATTTATACCCCTGCCATATATACAAGCACCAATACATACATACCCACATACATATGCACATACATACATTCATAAATACAAAGGTAGATATGCGCACGCACGCACGCAATATATCCGTGGAGCTTTTTCATCTGCCAAACTAACATACCGTATTTGTTATAACTGAAATCAGTGAAGTCACAGGCTGTATATCTATACAACCATGCACAGATAGATACTAAGAAAAAATTCTATTATAGTCTGATTCTTAATTCAGCCACCCCAACCCACTCATTATAAGAAAACTAGGCAAGAGAAAAGCAGATAACATATAGATAACATCATCCTACATACAACCGTCAATGTATAACTTTTTTCCACTAGGCATACAGCGCACAGTAAAAATAAAGATAAAGTTATTTTTATCTTTCAACATTCACACACCATAATTATCATCTAAAGTTATCGTAATCTGTTTTTTAATATATATCTTTTAATCTATGAAAACGAAACTGAATAAAAGAGTATGTATACACAATGTCGTCGCTAGCAATTGCCATCATTCCAGCGTACCAGCATTGTACAGCGCTCAGCTGACGTGCCTAACAGAACAGCCAACTAAATCCAGATTTTGGACATTCATGATGCATACTTTAACCCATTCAACCCCAAGTAACTGACATGGACTAGTCCATGATATTTTTAGACCAATAAATTAATAACAAAATTACATTTGGATCAGTTCATTTATCAAAATGGGTAATTTTATCTAAAAATAGTAATAATTATTACTGGCAAAAAAGTGCAGATCCTGATGAGACGGCTCGTTACGAGCCGGCTCATCTGGATCTACACTTTTCATAAGCCTATTTAGAGGCCTGTGGGGTTGAAAGGTTAAAAATGTTATATAATCAGCATAGACATGTTTCTGCTTCACTTCTTTCACTAAAATATTTATGTTACACATACGTTTATATTGTTTGCTTTTGTTGCAAAGAAGTAAATGAACGCTGTCCTAATATTTTAAGCGCGACCGTGTCTAGCTAATATTACTCTATTCAACTTACATTCTAGTATAATGTACATGATGTAGGTTGATATTTCACTGTGTGAATGTGGTCGATTTAATTACCCGTGCTAAAGACACGTGCCAACCCGGGGATGACATAGGTCGTCCGAGTAACACCTTGAACCTGATGCTACTCGAGTGACCCAATCCATACACGGGTCGACTTCATCCATACAAACGATTGAACAAATTCTATAATATCAATAGCCTATCTGTATATAAATGTATTGCATTTCTAAGTGTTTACTTTTACTGCATAAATGCTTATAATTGTTTTCCGTATAAATGTGTTACACCTAATAATTCTTTTCCGCATATATATATATATACATATATACATATATACATGCACATACACATACATACACACATACATATACACATACATATATATATATATACACATACACACATACATATATATACACATAAATGCATTACACTTATAATAATTGTTTTCCACATAAATGCATTACACTTATACTAATTGATTTCCACATAAATGAATTACACTTATAATAATTGTTTACCACATAAATGCATTACACTTACTTATAACAATTGTTTACCACATAAATGCATTACACTTATAATTATTGTTTTCCACATAAATACATTACACTTATAATTATTGTTTTCCACATAAATACATTACACTTATAACAATTGACCTTTCTGCCGATTTTGATTGACAGCTGACGTTAGCCAATCGCATCGCACCATTCGCGCACACCCCCGGCAACGGTTTATCGCTGCCATCTTGTTAGACAAACAATGCATATTAGACACACTAGTAACGAGTAGACAAATTTGAAAAGGCGTGAATTTGATCGAAAATACGGGTTTAAAATTGTTTTAATGATGTTGAAAATGTGTAGCTTTGGTGTGTGGGTTAGTTATAGTACAAAATTAGTCGATATCCTGGTGATCGACGTTAAATTCAACCCATTTCAAAATCCTTGGACAAATCTAAAAGTGTGTATATGAACCACAAAATACCAGACAGCTGCTTTAAAAACAATGCATCTATAAAAACACCGACTGACCCCATATAGTCATTCTTTTCTCACAAACACAGCAATCAAATTTAAGCGTGTCACACTGTTTATTGGGAGCAATCCCACTAACGGTACATCACAGAGACCGCCGAGTTATAATACCCGATATCTGCTATCAAGATCAAAGTATTTCACATCGGAATTTAGCACTGATTGTGCTAATTGGTCAATTATAAAATGTGTGCACATAATTATATAATTGATTACTACACCAAGTCATTGTTTTATCGGTCTGTTAGATAAACGAGTTATGTAGTAAAATTTTAATCAAATCTGATAACGAGTGATCGTGATCTGAAATTATTTTTTGAAAAATATTTAAAATTAATTAATGCTGTCTGTCATTGACAATAGTGAAAAAATGTAGTTACGGGCTGTGTGACAGTGATGTAGATATCCAGATCGATTGATAGGCGACGTTAAATTCGTGCCATTTTCAAACCCTAAGACAAATCTTGAAAACATGTCTTAGGTGGATAAGTTGTGTGAACGACCAAACGACCAGCTGAAAAAATATATTCTGCATTAATAGATCTACCGTTCACAAGAGATATGTGAGTATAGTGGTGATTATACATGTGGTTCATACATATTGTCGTGGATGGTGGACTAGGGATCAGATAGTAGTAATAGTACCCATGCATGTGCAGAGCTGTGGGATTCCCATATTAGCTCAGTGGTACTGGTGTTCAGTTTTTGGGCCTAATGTTGGAGTCTTCTAGGAGGCATAAGGTCGAGTCTCTCAAGACGGTGGCATATTTCATTTCTTTTGATGTCAAAGTTGACACGATGTGGTTGTTCACTCTTCCGTTGACTGCGCAAGCATTTACCACAAACACGTAACACGTCCTCATCCGTATATCTGTACTTTAGAGAAATAACCTTCACACCTACATCTATTATGAGATGGGCTGTTGACAAATTAATCAATTACTGGAGAATATATTATTTTTCACACCTTGATTGGTCGGCTCAAACATTTGTGATGCTGGCTTGTATGCCCATGTTTTATCAGCTTTAGAGCTGAGCCGTGCTATATGTCCAAGCCCTTGAATCATGTATAAATATCATGTTCTTCACATCAATTTCATTACAACCATGGCGTCTATTTTTCCATGCGTTTTTTGCTCTCGTCACGTTTCCAGCCGTATGCATGCTCTTAGCTGCGATAAGTGCCACCGTTGGAATCATCGAAAATGCGGAATGATTTATTTATTCTCCCCCATTCACTTTAATTAATCTTGATTAGTGGCCTGAAACCTAGATAGATAATCACTCCTGGTATGGCAAACACACGGCTACATAGTCCCATTCATAATTGTGTCTAATTACCTAAATAGCTAATAATAGCATTATTATAATGGGCCTGTATAGTGCAGTACTATATATATATAAAATACGAACCTGTGATTATACGAATGCACTAGTATACGAAACTACCATTAGAATAACAAGGGATTATACGAAATCACCTGAATTCACCTAAAACCCTTGCCTTCTTGCTTTCAACGAGATATTCTTATCTGGGTGAAATAAAACCGAGAAATTCGACGGAATTTATCTAGATTAACTCGATGCAGGACTGCGTTAGACGCCATTTTGTTAGATAGCTTGTCTCGCGTGGTTACAGCGAGCACCGGTAACTATGGGGGGCGTGCCTAAGTAGCGTTTGCAGAAAGGTCAATTGTTTACCACATAAATGCATTACACTTATAACAATTGTTTACCACATAAATGCATTACACTTATAACAATTGTTTACCACATAAATGTATTACACTTATAATAATTGTTTACCACATAAATGCATTACACTTATAATAATTGTTTATCACATAAATGTATTTCATTAGTATTAATTGTTTACCACATAAATGCATTACACTTATAACAATTGTTTACCACATAAATGTATTACACTTATAATAATTGTTTACCACATAAATGCATTACACTTATAATTATTGTTTACCACATAAATGCATTACATTAGTAATAATTGTTTACCACATAAATGTATTACATTAGTATTAATTGTTTACCACATAAATGTATTACATTAGTACTAATTGTTTACCACATAAATGTATTACACTTATAATTATTGTTTACCACATAAATGCATTACATTAGTAATAATTGTTTACCACATAAATGCATTACACTTATAATTATTGTTTACCACATAAATGCATTACATTAGTAATAATTGTTTACCACATAAATGTATTACATTAGTAATAATTGTTTACCACATAATGTATTACATTAGTAATAATTGTTTACCACATAAATGTATTACTTGTTTACCACACAAATGCATTACACTTATAATTATTGTTTACCACATAAATGTATTACATTAGTAATAATTGTTTACCACATAAATGTATTACATTAGTAATAATTGTTTACCACATAAATGCATTACACTAGTAATAATTGTTTACCACATAAATGTATTACATTAGTAATAATTGTTTACCACATAAATGTATTACACTTATAATAATTGTTTACCCCAACAATAGTAATACTTGTTTACCACACAAATGCATTACACTTATAATAATTGTTTACCACCTAAATGCATTTCACTAGTAATAATTGTTTACCACATAAAAGCATTACACTAGCAGTACTTGTTTTCCACATAAATCTATTATGTTTATAAATTATTTTCCATATAAGTTAATTACCCCTATAAGTGTTTAAAATATAAATGCATTACCCATATAGTTGTTACAGTAACACTGTTAATCCTATATTATATAGTAGATGAATATGTCTCTTATTGTGTTGGCCATGGCCTATCTATCCATTTCTGGTAGTCATTCCATTTTACATCGTTTGTGGTCTCACTAATGCGCAGTCTTCTATACATAATCCTGCCATTCTGTGTCCATACACTGTGATACTGGGCCTTCCTTCTAACACATGCTAATACCTCCTGGTTTTTATAGGTTAAATCTTCATTAATACTTACATTTTAGGTGATACAAAATAAAAAGGTTTGGTCAAGTAAAGTTATATTTATTTGCAAGTTAGTATGTTGTCTCATGTAAAAGGACTTATGGAGTTAAAATTAGTAAACAAAAGATGCTCAAGTTAGTTATTATTTTAACTCTTTACAGCATATATATACCTTTATAGTCCAATTAAAATAGAAAGATGAATGCAGGCAGCAAAAACACACATACGCCAACCACTCCAAAAGCAGAATCTCCATGCATGCCAGATTTACTGATGTAGCATACAGAATACAACCTAAACAGCCTGCGAGTTGCTCAGACTGTTTTGGTTTTATGCTGTTTGCCCATGGCCAGTTTACCTAAAGTTCTATGCTGTAAAGATGTTATTGATCATTTTCAATAATTAATGTTTTATTTGCAGACAAGGGTCATGAACGAAAGTCACACTGGTGCCAACATAGCCAGAGTCCTGCTGGCAGCAGTCGATGAGTGGGGTCTACCTAAGGATCCACCATTGGTGACTGATAATGCGGCCAACATGTACGTAGCAGCAAAGGAGGCAGCCTTCACCATCCACGTAGGTTGTTTTGCTCACACTCTGAATTTGGCTTGTGGAAAAGCATTGAAAGTGGCAAGAGTGTCGAAACTGCTGGCACGCATGAGGCGAGTAGTGGCATACTTTCATCGTAGTGCAATTGCAACATCCATCCTTAAGGACAAGCAGAAATTGCAAGGTGTCCCTACCCACAAACTTGTTTTTGATGTCCAGACTCGGTAGAATTCTGCTGTCGACATGATCGTCCGGATCCTAGAGCAGCAGGCTGCAGTCTATGCTGCTTTGACATCCAAGGAGCTTCATGGCAAGGATAGCTCTATTCCTTGCTTCTCTGATGGGGACATTACTGATGCAGAGGACTTAGTCACAGTGCTTGGACCCTTGAAGACTGCAACCGTTGCCTTGTGTGAAGAGGCTGTACCTACTCTGTCCATCATTTTGCTTGTCTACCACCAGCTCCTGAATGTTGCCATGCAACCAAATGATTGTGATTCAGAACTAGCGAAACAGGTGAAGCAGGCAGTATCTGGAGACCTGTCCGGACGTTATGCCAGTCAGAAGGGCATTCTGTCAGTCGCATCAATAATCGACCCAAGATTCAAGAGAGCACCTTTCTTGTCTGTGGAAGAGAGACTGGAAGCATACCACAGTTTGACATTAAATTCAATTTCATTGAGTCAACAACCAGCAACTGTGAAGGTAGAACCTGGCAACACCCTCGCTACAGAACCAGAACTACCCCAGTTGCCAGATGGAGAAACTGCTTATACACTGTTGTGTGTAGGTCGGCGAATTAATTCATTTGGCTTGTTTCAATGTGGGAAATAGGAAAGTCGTTAGGTGACAGATCCGCAGGGTGGTTTAGCTGTTCCATGACAAAAGATTCCTGCTGAGCAGTGTCGCTTGAATACTTTCCAGGGCATTTACGTGGCATCGCTCTCAGAAAATGCAGATGCCATACCTGAAATTCAATAAATGCAATCATGTACTTTGGCACATCATAACTTTTATGATCTGTAGATAGTACTAAGTATTTCATATTAATATATCGTATATATGAAGCAGGCCTCATCTCTGGATTGAACAATGGCATCCAGGTATCATCCACAGTCATCATTCGATACTGTTCTAGAAAGACATGTGCAGCTTGCATGCTCCTGTTCTTTTGATCTCTCTAACAGTTTTTTTTATTCATTCTGAGGTGATCTTTCAATAGTCTGCGCACGTTTCCAAATTCAACATAGAGCTAATCTCTCTTAACTTCAAACGCCTATCCATGAAATATTACTTCTCTGACTAGGATTTCAGAAATATTCGTTAAGCAGTTTAGAAGTAGCAATCATTTTCCAGGTATTTCTGGATCAACCCTCGTATAGTTCCATGAGCCTTATTCTTACACACAATATTCAATATACCACACACAAACACATCCAATATACCACACACAAACACATCCAATATACCACAGACAAACACATCCAATATACCAGTCAAACGCATCCAATATACCACACACAAACACATGCAATATACCACACACAAACACATGCAATATACCACACACAAAACATGTAATATACCACACACAAAACATGTAAGAATATACCACACACAAAACAATGTAAGAATATACCACACACAAAACAATGTAAGAATATACCACACACAAAACAATGTAAGAATATACCACACACAAAACAATGTAAGAATATACCACACACAAAACAATGTAAGAATATACCACACACAAAACATGTAATATACCACATATAAAACATGTAATATACCACATATAAAACATGTAATATACCACATATAAAACATCCAATATACCATATAAAACAATCCAATATACCACACATAAAACATGTAATATACCACATATAAAACATGTAATATACCACACACAAACGCATCCAATATACCACACACAAACACATCCAATATACCACACACAAACACATCCAATATACCACATCAAACACATCCAATATACCACACTCAAACACATCCAATATACCACACACAAACACATCCAATATACCACACACAAACACATCCAATATACCACACACAAACACATCCAATATACCACACACAAACACATCCAATATACCACACACAAACACATCCAATATACCACACACAAACATCCAATATACACAACAAACACATCCAATATACCACACACAAACACATCCAATATACCACACACAAACACATCCAATATACCACACACAAACACATCCAATATACCACAGTCAAACACATCCAATATACCACACACAAACACATCCAATATACCACACACAAACACATCCAATATACCACACACAAACACATCCAATATACCACACACAAACACATCCAATATACCACACACAAACACATCCAATATACCAGTCAAACACATCCAATATACCACACACAAACACATCCAATATACCACAGTCAAACACATCCAATATACCACACACAAACACATCCAATATACCACACATCCAATATACCACACACAAACACATCCAATATACCACACACAAACACATCCAATATACCACACACAAACACATCCAATATACCACAGTCAAACACATCCAATATACCACACACAAACACATCCAATATACCACACACAAACACATCCAATATACCACAGTCAAACACATCCAATATACCACACACAAACACATCCAATATACCACACACAAACACATCCAATATACCAGTCAAATACATCCAATATACCACAGTCAAACACATCCAATATACCACAGTCAAACACATTCAATATACCACACACAAACACATCCAATATACCACACACAAACACATCCAATATACCACACACAAACACATCTAATATACCACAGTCAAACACATCCAATATACCACAGTCAAACACATTCAATATACCACACACAAACACATCTAATATACCACACACAAACACATCCAATATACCACAGTCAAACACATCCAATATACCACACACAAACACATCCAATATACCACAGTCAAACACATCCAATATACCACACACAAACACATCCAATATACCACACACAAACACATCCAATATACCACAGTCAAACACATCCAATATACCACACACAAACACATCCAATATACCACACACAAACACATCCAATATACCACACACAAACACATCCAATATACCAGTCAAATACATCCAATATACCACAGTCAAACACATCCAATATACCACAGTCAAACACATTCAATATACCACACACATCCAATATACCACACACAAACACATCCAATATAGCACACACAAACACATCTAATATACCACAGTCAAACACATCCAATATACCACAGTCAAACACATTCATATACCACACACAAACACATCTAATATACCACAGTCAAACACATCCAATATACCACAGTCAAACACATCCAATATACCACACACAAACACATCCAATATACCACACACAAACACATCCAATATACCACACACAAACACATCCAATATACCACAGTCAAACACATCCAATATACCACAGTCAAACACATCCAATATACCACAGTCAAACACATCCAATATACCACAGTCAAACACATTCAATATACCACACACAAACACATCCAATATACCACACACAAACACATACAATATACAACACACAAACACATCTAATATACCACAGTCAAACACATCCAATATACCACAGTCAAACACATTCAATATACCACACACAAACACATCTAATATACCACAGTCAAACACATCCAATATACCACAGTCAAACACATCCAATATACCACACACAAACACATCCAATATACCACAGTCAAACACATCCAATATACCACAGTCAAACATATCCAATATACCAGTCAAACACATCCAATATACCACACACAAACACATCCAATATACCACAGTCAAACACATCCAATATGCCACACACAAACACATCCAATATACCACAGACAAACACATCCAACATACCATACACAAACACATCCAATATACCACACACAAACACATCCAATATACCAGTCAAACACATCCAATATACCACACACAAACACATCCAATATACCACAGTCAAACACATCCAATATACCACACACAAACACATCCAATATACCAGTCAAACACATCCAATATACCACACACAAACACATTCAATATACCACAGTCAAACACATCCAATATACCACAGTCAAACACATTCAATATACCACACATCCAATATACCACACACAAACACATCCAATATACCACACACAAACACATCCAATATACCACACAAACACTCAATATACCACACAAACACTCAATATCACACCAAACACATCAATATACCACAAACACATCAATATACCACACAAACACATCAATATACCACACAACACATCAATATACCACACACAACACATCAATATACCACAAACACATCAATATCCAATATACCACACAAAACACATCAATATACCACACACAACACATCCAATATACCACACACAAACACATTCAATATACCACACACAAACACATTCAATATACCACACACAAACACATCCAATATACCACACACAAACACATTCAATATACCACACACAAACACATTCAAAATACCACACACAAACACATTCAATATACCACACACAAACACATCCAATATACCACACACAAACACATCCAATATACCACACACAAACACATCCAATATATCACACACAAACACATCCAATATACCACAGTCAAACACATCCAATATACCACACACAAACACATCCAATATACCACAGTCAAACACATCCAATATACCACAGTCAAACACATCCAATATACCACAGTCAAACACATCCAATATACAACACACAAACACATCCAATATACCACAGTCAAACACATCCAATATACAACACACAAACACATCCAATATACCACACACAAACACATCCAATATACCACACACAAACACATCCAATATACCACAGTCAAACACATCCAATATACAACACACAAACACATCCAATATACCACACACAAACACATCCAATTTACCACACACAAACGTATCCAATATACCACACACAAATGCATCCAATATACCACACACAAACACATCCAATTTACCACACACAAACACATCCAATATACCACACACAAATGTATCCAATATACCACACACAAATGCATCCAATATACCACACACAAACACATCCAATTTACCACACACAAACACATCCAATATACCACAGTCAAACACATCCAATATACCATACACAAACACATCCAATATACCACACACAAACGTATCCTATATACCACACACAAACACATCCAATATACCACACACAAACACATCCAATATACCACAGTCAAACACATCCAATATACCACACACAAACACATCCAATATACCACACACAAACACATCTAATATACCACACATCCAATATACCACACACACAATACACCACACACAAACGTATCCAATATACCACACACAAACACATCCAATATACCACACAAACACATTCAATATACCACACACAAACACATCCAATATACCACACACAAACACATCCAATATACCACACACAAACACATCCAATATACCACAGTCAAACACATCCAATATACCACACACAAACACATCCAATATACCACACACAAACACATCCAATATACCACAGTCAAACACATCCAATATACCACACACAAACACATCCAATATACCACACACAAACACATCCAATATACCATACACATTTAACACATCCAATATACCAGTCAAACACATCCAATATACCACACACAAACACATCCAATATACCACAGTCAACACAAACACATCCAATATACCACACAACACATCCAATATACCACAGTCAAACACATCCAATATACCACAGTCAAACACATCCAATATACCACACACAAACACATCCAATATACCACAGTCAAACACATCCAATATACCACAGTCAAACACATCCAATATACCACACACAAACACATCCAATATACCACACACAAACACATCCAATATACCACACAAACACATCCAATATACCACACACAAACACATCCAATATACCACAGTCAAACACATCCAATATACCACACACAAACACATCCAATATACCACACACAAACACATCCAATATACCACACACAAACACATCCAATATACCAGTCAAATACATCCAATATACCACAGTCAAACACATCCAATATACCACAGTCAAACACATTCAATATACCACACACATCCAATATACCACACACAAACACATCCAATATACCACACACAAACACATCTAATATACCACAGTCAAACACATCCAATATACCACAGTCAAACACATCCAATATACCACACACAAACACATCCAATATACCACAGTCAAACACATCCAATATACCACAGTCAAACACATCCAATATACCACACACAAACACATCCAATATACCACACACAAACACATCCAATATACCACACACAAACACATCCAATATACCAGTCAAACACATCCAATATACCACACACAAACACATTCAATATACCACAGTCAAACACATCCAATATACCACAGTCAAACACATTCAATATACCACACATCCAATATACCACACACAAACACATCCAATATACCACACACAAACACATCCAATATACCACAGTCAAACACATCCAATATACCACAGTCAAACACATCCAATATACCACAGTCAAACACATTCAATATACCACACACAAACACATTCAATATACCACAGTCAAACACATCCAATATACCACACACAAACACATCCAATATACCACACACAAACACATCCAATATACCACACACAAACACATCCAATATACCAGTCAAACACATCCAATATACCACACAGAAACACATCCAATATACCACACACAAACACATCCAATATACCACACACAAACACATCCAATATACCACACACAAACACATTCAATATACCACACACAAACACATTCAATATACCACACACAAACACATCCAATATACCACACACAAACACATTCAATATACCACACACAAACACATTCAAAATACCACACACAAAACATTCAATATACCACACACAAACACATCCAATATACCACACACAAACACATCCAATATACCACACACAAACACATCCAATATATCACACACAAACACATCCAATATACCACAGTCAAACACATCCAATATACCACACACAAACACATCCAATATACCACAGTCAAACACATCCAATATACCACAGTCAAACACATCCAATATACCACAGTCAAACACATCCAATATACAACACACAAACACATCCAATATACCACAGTCAAACACATCCAATATACAACACACAAACACATCCAATATACCACACACAAACACATCCAATATACCACACACAAACACATCCAATATACCACAGTCAAACACATCCAATATACAACACACAAACACATCCAATATACCACACACAAACACATCCAATTTACCACACACAAACGTATCCAATATACCACACACAAATGCATCCAATATACCACACACAAACACATCCAATTTACCACACACAAACACATCCAATATACCACACACAAATGTATCCAATATACCACACACAAATGCATCCAATATACCACACACAAACACATCCAATTTACCACACACAAACACATCCAATATACCACAGTCAAACACATCCAATATACCATACACAAACACATCCAATATACCACACACAAACGTATCCTATATACCACACACAAACACATCCAATATACCACACACAAACACATCCAATATACCACAGTCAAACACATCCAATATACCACACACAAACACATCCAATATACCACACACAAACACATCTAATATACCACACATCCAATATACCACACACACAATACACCACACACAAACGTATCCAATATACCACACACAAACACATCCAATATACCACACACAAACACATTCAATATACCACACACAAACGTATCCAATATACCACACACAAACACATCCAATATACCACAGTCAAACACATCCAATATACCACAGTCAAACACATCCAATATACCACACACAAACACATCCAATATACCACACACAAATGCATCCAATATACCACAGTCAAACACATCCAATATACCACACACAAACACATCCAATATACCACACACAAATGCATCCAATATACCACAGTCAAACACATCCAATATACCACACACAAACGTATCCAATATACCACAGTCAAACACATCCAATATACCACACACAAATGTATCCAATATACCACAGTCAAACACATCCAATATACCACACACAAACACATCCAATATACCACACACAAATGCATCCAATATACCACAGTCAAACACATCCAATATACCACACACAAATGTATCCAATATACCACACACAAACACATCCAATATACCACACACAAACACATCCAATATACCACACACAAACACATCCAATATACCACACACAAACAAATATAGAGCACATTTATCATATAGTCTATATAGAGCACATTTATCATATAGTCTATATAGAGCACATTTATCATATAGTCTATATAGAGCACATTTATCATATAGTCTATATAGAGCACATTTATCATATAGTCTATATAGAGCACATTTATCATATAGTCTATATAGAGTACATTTGTCATATAGTCTATATAGAGCACATTTATCATATAGTCTATATAGAGTACATTTATCATATAGTCTATATAGAGCACATTTATCATATAGTCTATATAGAGCACATTTATCATATAGTCTATATAGAGCACATTTATCATATAGTCTATATAGAGCACATTTATCATATAGTCTATATAGAGCACATTTATCATATAGTCTATATAGAGCACATTTGTCATATAGTCTATATAGAGTACATTTATCATATAGGATATCTATATAGAGCACATTTATCATATAGTCATATAGAGCACCTGTATCATATCGTCTATAGAAGCACATTTATCATATAGTCTATATAGAGCCCATTTATCAGATAGTCTATATAGCGCCCATTTGTCATATAGTCAGTGAGTACATTCATCATATAGTCTATATAGAGCACATTTTTATCATATAGTCCTATATAGCGCACATTTATCATATAGTCTATATAGAGCACATTTATCATAGAGTCTATATAGAGCCATTTGTCATATATTCTATATATAGTACAGTTTATCATATTCTAATATAGAGCACATTTATCATATAGTCTATATAGAGCACATTTGTCATATAGTCTATATAGAGCACATTTATCATATAGTCTATATAGAGCACATTTATCATATAGTCTATATAGAGCACATTTATCATATAGTCTATATAGAGCACATTTGTCATATAGTCTATATAGAGCACATTTATCATATAGTCTATATAGAGCACATTTATCATATAGTCTATATAAAGCACATTTATCATATAGTCTATATAGAGCACATTTATCATATAGTCTATATAGAGCACATTTATCATATAGTCTATATAGAGCACATTTATCATATAGTCTATATAGAGCACTTTATCTACAGTCTATATAGAGCACAGTTTATCATATAGTCTATATAGAGCACATTTATCAATATAGTCTATATAGAGACAGTTATCATAGTTCTATTGATCATATAGTTAATAGAGCATCTTATCATATAGTCTATATAGAGCACATTTATCATATAGTTATATAGAGCACATTTGTCATATAGTCTATATAGAGCACATTTATCATATAGTCTATATAGAGCACATTTATCATATAGTCTATATAGAGCACATTTATCATATAGTCTATATAGAGCACATTTGTCATATAGTCTATATAGAGCACATTTATCATATAGTCTATATAGAGCACATTTGTCATATAGTCTATATAGAGCACATTTATCATATAGTCTATATAGAGCACATTTATCATATAGTCTATATAGAGCACATTTATCATTGTTTTGGTTTTTGTTTTGTTTGTTTTGGTTTTTTGTTTTGGTTTTTTGGTTTTTTGTTTTGAGCACATTTATCATATATTCTATATAGAGCACATTTATCATATAGTCTATATAGAGCATTTGTCATATAGTCTATATAGAGCACATTTGTCATATAGTCTATATAGAGCACATTTATCATATAGTCTATATAGAGCACATTTATCATATAGTCTATATAGAGCACATTTATCATAGTCTATTTATCATATAGTCTATATAGAGCACATTTATCATATAGTCTATATAGAGCACATTTATCATATAGTCTATATAGAGCACATTTGTCATATAGTCTATATAGAGCACATTTATCATATAGTCTATATAGAGCACATTTATCATATAGTCTATATAGAGCACATTTATCATATAGTCTATATAGAGCACATTTATCATATAGTCTATATAGAGCACATTTGTCATATAGTCTATATAGAGCACATTTATCATATAGTCTATATAGAGCACATTTATCATATAGTCTATATAGAGCACATTTATCATATAGTCTATATAGAGCACATTTATCATATAGTCTATATAGAGCACATTTATCATATAGTCTATATAGAGCACATTTATCATATAGTCTATATAGAGCACATTTATCATATAGTCTATATAGAGCACATTTATCATATAGTCTATATAGAGCACATTTATCATATAGTCTATATAGAGCACATTTATCATATAGTCTATATAGAGCACATTTATCATATAGTCTATATAGAGCACATTTATCATATAGTCTATATAGAGCACATTTATCATATAGTCTATATAGAGCACATTTGTCATATAGTCTATATAGAGCACATTTATCATATAGTCTATATAGAGCACATTTATCATATAGTCTATATAGAGTACATTTATCATATAGTCTATATAGAGCACATTTATCATATAGTCTATATAGAGTACATTTATCATATAGTCTATATAGAGCACATTTATCATATAGTCTATATAGAGCACATTTATCATATAGTTTTGAGCACATTTATCATATAGTCTATATAGAGCACATTTATCATATAGTCTATATAGAGCACATTTATCATATAGTCTATATAGAGCACATTTGTCATATAGTCTATATAGAGTACATTTATCATATAGTCTATATAGAGCACATTTATCATATAGTCTATATAGAGCACATTTATCATATAGTCTATATAGAGCACATTTGTCATATAGTCTATATAGAGCACATTTATCATATAGTCTATATAGAGCACATTTATCATATAGTCTATATAGAGCACATTTATCATATAGTCTATATAGAGCACATTTATCATATAGTCTATATAGGCACATTTATCATATAGTCTATATAGAGCACATTTGTCATATGTCTATATGAGTACATTTATCATATAGTCTATATGAGCACATTTATCATATAGTCTATATAGAGCACATTTGTCATATAGTCTATATAGAGTACATTTTCATATAGTCTATATAGAGCACATTTATCATATAGTCTATATAGAGCACATTTATCATATAGTCTATATAGAGCACATTTGTCATATAGTCTATATAGAGCACATTTATCATATAGTCTATATAGAGCACATTTGTCATATAGTCTATATAGAGCACATTTATCATATAGTCTATATAGAGCACATTTATCATATAGTCTATATAGAGCACATTTATCATATAGTATATATAGAGCACATTTATCATATAGTCTATATAGAGCACATTTGTCATATAGTCTATATGGGCATCCTGAGTGTGGAAGCACTTCGGTTTTTGATCGGTGGGCGGTGTCGGAGACAAAACCAAGACAGTTTGCCGAATCACTCTAAAATACTAGATATGTCACTCTAATATACCAGAAACATAACATCTCTCCGATATACCATAAACCTCTCTCTTAATAATAAATATACCAGAATATTCTCTCTAATTTGGATGTCTTAAGCACAGTAAGCAGAATGTTCCACTTTTGTCTCCATTAATTGTCTTCTGAGTTCTTTTACTTCATCTTGAAGATGTTTAGTTCTGTCTTCTAGATTAACAACATCCTGTGAATGTAAAGTATGTTTTGTTGATCTTTGTTTTGTTTGGGGTTAAAAGTTGCACCGACAGCTTAGGTCATATGGTGACTAGCTGTTATTGGTGGGGGAAGTGTGCAGTATTTAAGGCGGGTAGAACCACTGACCTTCTGCAAGCCAGATAGATAGCTTCTTCACATGCAATTTGACATGACCAGTGCTATTCTAACATACAGCGACGAGAGGTAAGTGATTTTAAGCCAAAGACCGTAACCACACTGCCACTGAGCCCTCAAGTTTTGTAGATACGGCATCAACAATTTACATTTGTGGCAATAAGTGTAGTCGTTGTAGAATGTACTGCACACAGTGGAAGCACCATGCCAGTGGGATGCAAACACAGGGATGCAGCACATAGAGGATGCAGTACACAGGGATGCAGCACATAGAGGATGCAGTACACAGGGATGCAGCACATAGAGGATGCAGTACACAGGGATGCAGCACATAGAGGATGCAGTACACATGGATGCAGCACATAGAGGATGCAGTACACAGGGATGCAGCACATAGAGGATACAGCACACAGGGATGCAGTACACAGGGATGCAGCACACAGGGATGCAGCACACAGGGATGCAGCACACAGGGATGCAGACACAGGGATGCAGTACACAGTGGATGCAAACACAGGGATGCAGCACACAGTGGGTGCAAACACAGGGATGCAGCACACAGGGATGCAGTACATAGTGGGTGCAAACACAGGGATGCAGTACACAGTGGGTGCAAACACAGGGATGCAGTACACAGTGGGTGCAAACACAGGGATGCAGTACATAGTGGATGCACACACAGGCATGTAGCACACAGTGGGTGCAAACACAGGGATGCAGTACACAGTGGATGCAGCATACAGCGTACAGTGGATGCAAACACAGGGATGCAGCAGAAATGGATGCAAACACAGGGATGCAGCACACAGTGGTTGCAAACACAGGGATGCAGTACACAGGGATGCAGTACACAGTGGATGCAGCATACAGTGGATGCAAACGCAGGGATACAGTACACAGTGGATGCAATACACAGTGGATGCAAACACAGGGATACAGCAGAAATGGATGCAAACACAGGGATGCAGCAGAAATGGATGCAAACACAGGGATGCAAAGTACACAGTGGATGCAAACATAGGGATGCAGTACACAGTGGATGCAGTACATATAGGATGCAGTACACAGGGATGCAGTACACAGTGGATGCAGTACACAGGGATGCAGCACACAGTGGATGCAGTACACAGAGGATGCAGCACACAGGGATGCAGCACACAGGGATGTAGCACACAGAGGATGCAGTACACAGGGATGCAGAACACAGGGATGCAGCACACAGGGATGCAGTACACAGGGATGCAGCACACAGGGATGCAGTACACAGGGATACAGCACACAGGGATGTAGTACACAGGGATGCAGCACACAGTGGATGCAGTACATATAGGATGCAGTACACAGGGATGCAGTACACAGGGATGCAGTACACAGTGGATGCAAACACAGGGATGCAGCACACAGTGGGTGCAAACACAGGGATGCAGCACACAGGGATGCAGTACATAGTGGGTGCAAACACAGGGATGCAGTACACAGTGGGTGCAAACACAGGGATGCAGTACACAGTGGGTGCAAACACAGGGATGCAGTACACAGTGGATGCACACACAGGGATGCAGTACACAGTGGGTGCAAACACAGGGATGCAGTACATAGTGGATGCAGCGTACAGCGTACAGTGGATGCAAACACAGGGATGCAGCAGAAATGGATGCAAACACAGGGATGCAGCAGAAATGGATGCAAACACAGTGATGCAAAGTACACAGTGGATGCAGTACACAGTGGATGCAAACATAGGGATGCAGCACACAGGGATGCAGCACACAGGGATGCAGTACATAGTGGGTGCAAACACAGGGATGCAGTACACAGTGGGTGCAAACACAGGGATGCAGTACACAGTGGGTGCAAACACAGGGATGCAGTACACAGTGGATGCACACACAGGGATGCAGTACACAGTGGGTGCAAACACAGGGATGCAGTACATAGTGGATGCAGCATACAGCGTACAGTGGATGCAAACACAGGGATGCAGCAGAAATGGATGCAAACACAGGGATGCAGCACACAGTGGTTGCAAACACAGGGATGCAGTACACAGTGGATGCAGTACACAGGGATGCAGTACAGTGGATGCAGCGTACAGTGGGTGCAAACACAGGGATGCAGCAGAAATGGATGCAAACACAGGGATGCAGCACACAGAGGATGCAGTACACAGGGATGCAGTACACAGGGATGCAGTACACAGGGATGCAGCACACAGGGATACAGCACAAGGGATGCAGTACACAGGGATGCAGCACACAGGGATGCAGCACACAGTGGATGCAGTACATATAGGATGCAGTACACAGGGATGCAGTACACAGTGGATGCAGTACACAGGGATGCAGCACACAGTGGATGCAGTACACAGAGGATGCAGCACACAGGGATGCAGCACACAGGGATGTAGCACACAGAGGATGCAGTACACAGGGATGCAGAACACAGGGATGCAGCACACAGTGGATGCAGTAATATAGGATGCAGTACACAGGGATGCAGTACACAGGGATGCAGCACACAGTGGATGCAGTACACAGAGGATGCAGCACACAGGGATGCAGTACACAGGGATGCAGCACACAGGGATGTAGCACACAGGGATGCAGTACACAGGGATGCAGCACACAGTGGATGCAGTACATAGGGATGCAGCACACAGGGATGCAGTACACAGGGATGCAGTACACAGGGATGCAGCACACAGGGATGCAGCACACAGGGATGTAGTACACAGTGGATGCAGTACATATAGGATGCAGCACACAGGGATGCAGCACACAGGGATGAAGTACACAGTGGATGCAGTACATATAGGATGCAGCACACAGGGATACAGCACACAGGGATGCAGTACACAGGGATGCAGCACACAGGGATGCAGCACACAGGGATGCAGTACACAGTGGATGCAAACACAGGGATGCAGCACACAGTGGGTGCAAACACAGGGATGCAGCACACAGGGATGCAGTACATAGTGGGTGCAAACACAGGGATGCAGTACACAGTGGGTGCAAACACAGGGATGCAGTACACAGTGGGTGCAAACACAGGGATGCAGTACATAGTGGATGCACACACAGGCATGTAGCACACAGTGGGTGCAAACACAGGGATGCAGTACACAGTGGATGCAGCGTACAGCGTACAGTGGATGCAAACACAGGGATGCAGCAGAAATGGATGCAAACACAGGGATGCAGCACATAGTGGTTGCAAACACAGGGATGCAGTACACAGGGATGCAGTACACAGTGGATGCAGCATACAGTGGATGCAAACGCAGGGATACAGTACACAGTGGATGCAAACACAGGGATACAGCAGAAATGGATGCAAACACAGGGATGCAGCAGAAATGGATGCAAACACAGGGATGCAAAGTACACAGTGGATGCAAACATAGGGATGCAGTACACAGGGATGCAGTACATATAGGATGCAGTACACAGGGATGCAGCACACAGGGATACAGCACAATGGATGCAGTACACAGGGATGCAGCACACAGGGATGCAGCACACAGTGGATGCAGTACATATAGGATGCAGTACACAGGGATGCAGTACACAGTGGATGCAGTACACAGGGATGCAGCACACAGTGGATGCAGTACACAGAGGATGCAGCACACAGGGATGCAGCACACAGGGATGCAGCACACAGGGATGTAGCACACAGAGGATGCAGTACACAGGGATGCAGCACACAGGGATGCAGAACACAGGGATGCAGCACACAGGGATGCAGAACACAGGGATGCAGCACACAGGGATGCAGCACACAGGGATGCAGCACACAGGGATGCAGAACACAGGGATGCAGCACACAGGGATGCAGTACACAGGGATGCAGAACACAGGGATGCAGCACACAGTGGATGCAGTACATATAGGATGCAGTACACAGGGATGCAGTACACAGGGATGCAGCACACAGTGGATGCAGTACACAGAGGATGCAGCACACAGGGATGCAGTACACAGGGATGCAGCACACAGGGATGTAGCACACAGAGGATGCAGTACACAGGGATGCAGTACACAGGGATGCAGCACACAGGGATGTAGTACACAGTGGATGCAGTACATATAGGATGCAGCACACAGGGATGCAGCACACAGGGATGCAGCACACAGGGATACAGCACACAGGGATGCAGTACACAGGGATGCAGCACACAGGGATGCAGCACACAGGGATGCAGCACACAGGGATGCAGTACACAGTGGATGCAAACACAGGGATGCAGCACACAGTGGGTGCAAACACAGGGATGCAGCACACAGGGATGCAGTACATAGTGGGTGCAAACACAGGGATGCAGTACACAGTGGGTGCAAACACAGGGATGCAGTACACAGTGGGTGCAAACACAGGGATGCAGTACATAGTGGATGCACACACAGGCATGTAGCACACAGTGGGTGCAAACACAGGGATGCAGTACACAGTGGATGCAGCGTACAGAGTACAGTGGATGCAAACACAGGGATGCAGCAGAAATGGATGCAAACACAGGGATGCAGCACACAGTGGTTGCAAACACAGGGATGCAGTACACAGTGGATGCAGCATACAGTGGATGCAAACGCAGGGATACAGTACACAGTGGATGCAATACACAGTGGATGCAAACACAGGGATACAGCAGAAATGGATGCAAACACAGGGATGCAGCAGAAATGGATGCAAACACAGGGATGCAAAGTACACAGTGGATGCAAACATAGGGATGCAGTACACAGGGATGCAGCACACAGTGGATGCAGTACATATAGGATGCAGTACACAGGGATGCAGTACACAGTGGATGCAGTACACAGGGATGCAGCACACAGTGGATGCAGTACACAGGGATGCAGCACACAGGGATGCAGCACACAGGGATGCAGTACACAGGGATGCAGTACACAGGGATGCAGCACACAGGGATGCAGTACACAGGGATACAGCACACAGGGATGTAGTACACAGGGATGCAGCACACAGTGGATGCAGTACATATAGGATGCAGACACAGGGATGCAGTACACAGGGATGCAGCACACAGGGATGCAGTACACAGTGGATGCAAACACAGGGATGCAGCACACAGTGGGTGCAAACACAGGGATGCAGCACACAGGGATGCAGTACATAGTGGGTGCAAACACAGGGATGCAGTACACAGTGGATGCAAACACAGGGATGCAGTACACAGTGGGTGCAAACACAGGGATGCAGTACACAGTGGATGCACACACAGGGATGCAGTACACAGTGGGTGCAAACACAGGGATGCAGTACATAGTGGATGCAGCGTACAGCAGTGGATGCAAACACAGGGATGCAGCAGAAATGGATGCAAACACAGGGATGCAGCACACAGTGGTTGCAAACACAGGGATGCAGTACACAGTGGATGCAGTACACAGGGATGCAGTACAGTGGATGCAGCGTACAGTGGGTGCAAACACAGGGATGCAGTACACAGTGGATGCAAACACAGGGATACAGCAGAAATGGATGCAAACACAGGGATGCAGCAGAAATGGATGCAAACACAGGGATGCAAAGTACACAGTGGATGCAGTACACAGTGGATGCAAACATAGGGATGCAGCACACAGGGATGCAGTACACAGTGGATGCAGTACATATAGGATGCAGTACACATGGATGCAGTACACAGTGGATGCAGTACACAGGGATGCAGCACACAGGGATGCAGCACACAGGGATACAGCACACAGGGATGCAGCACACAGGGATGCAGCACACAGGGATGCAGCACACAGGGATGCAGTACACAGGGATGCAGCACACAGGGATGCAGCACACAGGGATGCAGCACACAGGGATGCAGCACACAGGGATGCAGTACATAGTGGGTGCAAACACAGGGATGCAGTACACAGTGGGTGCAACACAGGGATGCAGTACACAGTGGGTGCAAACACAGGGATGCAGTACACAGTGGATGCACACACAGGGATGCAGTACACAGTGGGTGCAAACACAGGGATGCAGTACATATTGGATGCAGCATCAGGTCAGTGGTTGCAAACACAGGGATGCAGTACACATGGATGCAGTACACAGGGATGCAGTGTACAGTGGATGCAAACGCAGGGATGCAGTACACAGTGGATGCAGTATACAGGGTGGGGTGGTGTGGATGCAAACACAGGGATACAGGTGGTGACACAGGGATGCAGCAGAAATTGGATGCAATCACAGGGATGCAAACACAGGGATGCAGACATAGGGATGCGTAAACAGGGG
>CM026395.1:37470193-37532850 GCA_014843695.1 Archivesica marissinica
AGAATGCATACTATCAAGGACACAGATTATGGTAGGTATATTCCAGAGTACCTGGTCAGAATGCATACTATCAAGGACACAGATTATGGTAGGTATATTCCAGAGTACCTGGTCAGAATGCATACTATCAAGGACACAGATTATGGTAGGTATATTCCAGAGTACCTGGTCAGAATGCATACTATCAAGGACACAGATTATGGTAGGTATATTCCAAGAATACCTGGTCACAATGCATACTATCAAGGACACAGATTATGGTAGGTATATTCCAGAGTACCTGGTCAGAATGCATACTATCAAGGACACAGATTATGGTAGGTATATTCCAGAGTACCTGGTCACAATGCATACTATCAAGGACACAGATTATGGTAGGTATATTCCAGAGTACCTGGTCAGAATGCATACTATCAAGGACACATATTATGGTAGGTATATTCCAGAGTACCTGGTCACAATGCATACTATCAGGGACACAGATTAAGGTAGCTATATTCCAGAGTACCTGGTCAGAATGCATACTATCAAGGACACAGGTTATGGTAGGTATATTCCAGAGTACCTGGTCAGAATGCATACTATCAAGGACACAGATTATGGTAGGTATATTCCAAGAATACCTGGTCACAATGCATACTATCAAGGACACAGATTATGGTAGGTATATTCCAGAGTACCTGGTCAGAATGCATACTATCAAGGACACAGATTATGGTAGGTATATTCCAGAGTACCTGGTCACAATGCATACTATCAAGGACACAGCTTATGGTAGGTATATTCCAAGAATACCTGGTCACAATGCATACTATCAAGGACATATATTATGGTAGGTATATTCCAGAGTACCTGGTCACAATGCATACTATCAAGGACATATATTATGGTAGGTATATTCCAGAGTACCTGGTCACAATGCATACTATCAAGGATACAGATTAAGGTAGCTATAGTCCAGAGTACCTGGTCAGAATGCATACTATCAAGGATACAGATTATGGTAGGTATATTCCAAGAATACCTGGTCACAATGCATACTATCAAGGACACAGATTATGGTAGGTATATTCCAGAGTACCTGGTCACAATGCATATTATCAAGGACATATAGTATGGTAGGTATATTCCGGAGTACCTAGTCACAATGCATACTATCAAGGACATATATTATGGTAGGTATATTCCAGAGTACCTGGTCAGAATGCATACTATCAAGGACATATATTATGGTAGGTATATTCCAGAGTACCTGGTCAGAATGCATACCATCAAGGACACAGATTATTGTAGGTATATTCCAGAGTACCTGGTCACAATGCATACCATCAAGGACACAGATTCAGGGCTGTGAGACGAACTTTCTGCTGGTCAATACAAGTGGCAGCATACCTTACATAAGGCTCTAATTAAAGTAACAATAATTTTCTGGAAAATATGGTTGGAGGTTCTTCAGAGAAATCTGTAATGCATCATTGCATTTCATCCAACCAAGTAGCCTGCATGAAACGATCAATTGCAAAGCTGAAAGCAACACTTCTCCAACACAACATTTTCAAGATACAAATCTTTGAGCTTGCTTTTCAGTCGTAAGTTTTTATGTTGCTGACCATCAACGAGATTGTGCTAGGTAATTACACAATGTATGCATCATTGAAGTAAGGAACCAGGGAACGTCACAGGTCTACACAAAACAAAGGATGTGAAAGAATATATTGTTGATGAGCGAACCAAACGCTTGGACAACAATACATTCCTTGCTAGTATTGTTTCAAATGATTCACTGATACATTTCCTGGCAAATAGATTGATCACCAGTAGATCCTCCTAGCAGATTGAAACAGTAACAATGAGACGTATTTGGTTTGTTTGGGTTATATGCCTGCATCAGCACCATCCTGGGCCATATCGCTGGCGGATAAGATGTTGTGAAATCATGGATTCACTGTGAGTATCTATTCCCCAGACATGGATGTGTTATTACTTGCTCTACTTCAGAGTGCAAACGCAGATGATTAATTGGCATGCTCTCGTTGGCTGTGACACCACCTGACTACATTTGGGGAAAGAGTAACTTGCTTCAAGGCATTCACTAAAAAAGTAGTCAAACAGTAGTGTCAGAAATTACTTAGCTACTGTCCAATGGGGATACAGACGAGTATTCCTGTAGCCTCAGATTTCAGTGTGTCTCAATAAGAGTGCTGCTGAGCTACGGTGACACGTACATGTATTCCGCCAGCTGAATGCTGATCAGAGAGGTAAGAAACTAGGACCAACTGCTGGTGACTGGAAAGAGCGTGCCTCACGTCCGCACCTGATCGCTTCTGTTGTTGTAGTCAGAGGTACTGCCTCATCAACATCCCGGGTAAAGCCCCAACGCCAGCCCTCGTACAATATTTGCATTCCCCACTGAATGCCTTCTATTTATTTTACTCTGGTCCATGATTATCGATATGCCAGTTTTTATGGTCGGTACGGACTAGGAACGGTTTTCCCAGCAAATACTCTCTATCCTGCTGAGTAGACCTTACACTGCCTCCAGTTCTCTGCGAGTGGTATAGTATATGCGCTGTTCATTAGTTAACGCCTAGCTACCACACTCTCTCAACTCTGTATCTGCGATTTCTTTGCGCCAATTTTGAGATCGAACTCTTCACAATCCAGAATGCAATTTGTTCTCTGACCTTCTTGCCCTGGAAGTGCCAGGACGTGTGCGCTAGTTAAAGCCTGCTTAAGTTTATCCTAAGCATCCTGTTCGTCCTTCCACTTGAAGTTGGTTTTCCCCACCACTCAGCAGAGTGGCTCTTCATGTTTGGAGAAACCTTTTCCATAGCCAATCCCGTAAAGCGTTCCACGCGTGAACCACCCATGGGTACTGTCCAATTTGGCATCACCTCTGTGTCTCCACTTGACATGGCTTATGTCGTTCTGCCTACTGTGCAGCTCCGAAATTCAACTTCCTTCTGAAAGAACACTTTTCTTTGGCTTTGATTGCCTAACGCGTTATAAGGCATCACCTAAATTGATTAGATGATCCTCAAACGTCTTCTCCATCACCAAGTAATTTGACATTTTAACAAGGCTTTTTACAGTATCAGGTAGCTCTTACATTCATCTTGCAGTTTACTTTAACTACCAAATTCGGCGGAACACGTCATTTTGGTCACGCTCACTATAGAGCTATTTTGGGCATGCCATTCTCATTACCAATGCTCATTGTAATAATCTGGTCGTCGTATGGCCAGGCCTGTGCTGAATACACAGATTCGTCAACATTTTGTCGACACATACTACTGCTAGCTGTAGAATCATCCGCGTCTATTGGCAATACCCGGTGTTTACGCTTAGTAAGCCGCCTTTGTTTTCTATCAGCGACTCGACGAGATGATTGAAAAATGTCGAATGAACAAACATTTCCCCCTTTCATCCATCCCAATTGAAGGCTCCTGAAGTCTACACTTTGTGGTGCAACCATTTGATTCATATTAACACAGTAAAGTAAATCAGTCCGTTTGATTCATATTAACACAGTAATCCGACATGTAAGAAACTATCGAAGAGCTGGATCAAGATGATGTCTTCCGTTGATCTGACATGTAAATAACTATCAGATTAAGATTTCACACTGTCCATGTTCACTGTATTATGTATAGCATGTAAGAAACTACCATGATATCTCAATTTCCTTGGCTGCGCTACTCCAGCAACTGCCATGCAAAAAGCTATCAGATGCTGAGCACTACTAGCCAATTTATAAATGGGTACATTCTGTAGTGGCATTCCTTCCTCCATACAGATATTTTGCATTCGCGGTGGTAATACGCAGAACCTCCAGCACTTCACTACTCTGCGGCTGGCGATGATGGCTGCTGTGAGACCTATTAAATGTGGAGTTCTTCTAGAAACATGCACAGGATTTTCTGGATAGTCCTTATTGTAGGAGAAGGTGAAGTATGGCGCATCTGTCTCTAGAAGTAACCGGTCATCATCTATGCTGCGCAGGCCCTCCAATTGTTGGTCGTTGAAGCGAGTTACCAACTGCGTAAACCCAAAGTAGGTGTTTGGAAAGACATTCAACCAATCCCGGACTACTTGTTCCGTACCCGTGAAACAATGCAGATGCATGGCCTGATTGGGAATGGCCACATTCTTTAATTGGAACAACAAGGTACTATACGCTTCACTTGTATCTTCCAGACTAGCCATACTGCGGCAGTGAATAATAAGCACATGCCGATATTGCAGCAAAGGTAAAGCCTGGCTCAGTACCGTCCGTTGGGTTGCCCATTGAGCTGGTGACACAGAGTGGTCAATACCGACCTCACCACACCCGATAACCTCCGGCATTCCTAGGAGTTTTTCCATCCTATCTAGATCCTCAACACTAACGTTCAGTACATCTTTAGGATGCAACCCTATACTGACGTATATACCATCACGGTGCAGTTGTCTAACCTCATCTTCCATAGGGAAGGTAGCTGGGTTACAAAAGTTAGCCACAGCTCCAGCCAACTGCACACATAAATGATCCTCCGGGTTGCCCACTTTCAGACATATGTCCGTTAATGTTGCATCGGGCATATTTAACGTGTTTCGTGTTCGATCTAGGTGAAAATGACTATCAAACCCCTCCTGACAAATTGTAACTTCATTCACACTTACCACCCCATACTGAACTTCTTCAGAGTCTTGAAACTGTTCCATGAAGCTCTGTCTATGTCTTGGCTCCAACTTTGCCAAGATAATAATTATGGCACGCCAATGTACAAGTAAAGCTGGAGAATTTACTGGGGTAAGGGTGACCTCACTCGGGGGGATCAAGCATTAGCTCTCGAGAAACAGCTACCATCGCCTCTGCCTGCCGATTGGTCACTTCCCGGTTGGTATCCTGGAGCAGCTGTTACGTGCTATTTATACACCGAACTAGGTCTTCAAGCTTTGCTCGGTTTCCTAGCAACCATCCGGCCAATAGCTTTATTGCTGGCACGAGGCAACGCATCCGCCATTCTTTCCTTCTCTGAACTTGTACCTGTGCCCTCCTTTGCTTTGCATTCTCGGTCCTCTCTCCAGTGGCCTGGACGGCTCCAGAATTCCTTACGGTAACCTCCAGCTTACCCATTTCAGAGGTTCTGGACTCTTTGCTAATGGATCGCTGATGGTCTCTTGGTTTCGGAGCACGCCACTCGTCCCTAGATGGATACCGAGAATATGGTGTGCATCGTTTAGGTAGGGGCATGTCCCGAGTCATTCCACGGATGCGGGGTGTCGCTCCAGAAGTGTAACTGGTTGTTTGCTGACCCTATACCGCCCCTTCTAGTGACCTTGGTAAGTCGACCTTATGGGTGCCCTCCGGTAATATCCGGCGTAGTGACGCTCCGCATCATAACGTGCCGGGTAATTAATAGGTGACCGATTCCGGGTTGCACTGGTCTCCTTTGGGCGGGTGTCCGAATACCTCCTGGTCTCCACCATCTTGGCACCATGAGAAGATTCACGGCTTGGCGGATCAATTTCCATGGGCTTTTCTAGTCGACCAGGTTGGTCCAAGAGGACGCTTGGCATGCTCTTGGTGACACCCACTTCATCCTGCAGCAGGTTATCTTCCTGACTAGAGTCCAACGAAAGAACATCTTCATTCAGAGGAGTCTCGTCCTGGACTTTACGCTGGGCGGACCTACCAATACGTCTCTGATCCTCTATGACTCTAGGGATGCTAGGATCGACTTCGAGTCTGTAATCTTTGGTTGCAGTAGCTTTCTTGCTAACCTTGCTCGTCTTTCTTTTACCCAGGTTGTAGATGTATTTCCTGGTCCATTCATAATCTGCGGTGTTCAGGGAATCTGCCTCTTTAGCCACTGTTCTTAACCAAATCTTGGCTTTGGTTAAGATGGCTATCTTCGCTTTGTCTTTCAGCGCTTGGAGTCGCTGCTTATGAGTCGCTCGCCTGCGCAACAACAACCCCTCCACAATAACTCGGAAAGACCAACATACGTTGCTTAGAGCTTTGCTCCACCTCGTCCAAGAAGTCATTCTTTCTGACTGATTCCATTGCCATGCCTGAACGAATACAATAACTACCCACATGGATTATTTCCGTTTGCAATTTCCACATCGGTACTTATCTATGGACAGAGCGTCTGTCGCTGTCACATCCACACACGACCCATGGTACCGTACATCGCAGTATTCGCACTGGATCATGAACCGTCCCTGCCATGGCTTCCTACATAAACAGTACAACTCACCATCTGCTTGATTAGGACCCGAATCCCCCCTTACCTGGCGCCTATTTTCACTGTTTGGTCCAAGCTGGAGCTTCCTGTCATTACAAGGCTTCAGTCGATCATGGTTCACTACCAATATGCTATTCCGTAATTTGACCCTAAAAAGAGAGACTGAAAACTTCTTCTCAATTAGTGCTGGGCCATTCCAAGGGGAAGACAACTTCTTGTACTTACCATTCAACGTAGCGGTATCTAATAGATAGACTATATCTCATATGACCTTTCCAGTATTCTAAGGTCCTAATTCCTTTTCATCCGCTTCAAGGAAGTCTTCAAAGTCTTTCTCGCTGCATTATGTGCTTCTTGTGTATTGTACTAGTAAGATTTGCTACATAGTCGTCTGCGTCCGCAATCTTGTCTACAGCTTGTGGGAACATCAAATGAGCTGGTACATTTACTTCTCTCCCCAACATTAATTTGTTGGCTGCGATTCACTGAAGCTCTTAGAGCCCTAGCCAACTGTTGTAAATGAGTATCCCACTGGTTTTGAGACTTGCCTATTAAACATCGAACGGCGTTCATCAGCGTGCGGTTGTATCTCTCTACTTGACCATTTGCGGAAGCTCTATATGGTGTTGTCCTAGTTGTGTGGATTTGTAAAGCCTCACACAAGGCAGTAAACAGCTTAGATTCGAAGTTACGACCTTGATCAGAAAACAACTACAGTGGGTACCCGAACCTAGAAACGAATTGATTCTCCGCCGCCCTTGCCGTCACTTCCGCTGCGGAAGACGGCAAAGGCACACATTCCACCAATTTGGTGAACTGATCTACCATCATGAGGATGTGTTCATTTCCCAGTGGTGTACGGGGCAATGGACCCATGAAATATATGTGTACCCTCTCCATGGGTGTCCCTGCTTGGTATTCCTTCATCCCACAGTGACCGTATATATTCGTCGTCTTGTTTCGACTACATAGATCACACGTTGTCACGAAGTTAGCTATCTCTTGACCCATGCCATACCAGAAAAATTATCTTTCATCCTGGCCTTGGTCCTTGCATCTCCCTGCAGATGACCTGTAGAGGGCAAATCATGATTCCACTGCAGAGCTAACTCTTTCAAACTTCTTGGAATAACCAAAACTGTGTCCTCCGAACTCCCCTTGTTCTTGTATAGTACCTTGTCTATTAATAGATAATGTTCCTTGTTTAGCCAGTACGACTTTGTTTTTAAGCCAATCAAGAATTATCTCTAGATCTTCATCTTTGGCTTGAGCCTCTCTAGTTTCTGTCACGGTTGTAGTGATACATCTAAAATCACATTCTTTGCCACTTTGCAGCTCAGAATTTGGAATTCACCGTTATTCATGATGATCTCCACATCAGCATGTTCTCCACTTTTTGAACAACTCCCAAGATTACACTCTGGTTGGTCTTGGTCCATGTCTCTCACTTCTAGCACCTGTGTTCCGTTTGTCGTTTTGTTCTCACTTCTACCCGTGTTACGATTTCCTGCAGTACCATTCATCACTATTAACCCCTGGTGATCGTCCGAATCGATGGAACCGCAATATTGCCCGTTGACACTATTTCCCGTCAAAGAAATTGCCCCATCGACATCAATGGAACCGCAATATCCATCTTTGACACCTTTATTCGTCAAAGAAATTGCCTCACGAACATCGATGGAACCGCAATCTCCATCTTTGACACCACTAACCGTCAAAGAAATGTCCTCACTGACATCGATGGAACCGCAATATCCATCTTTGACACCTCTATTCGTCAAATAAATTGCCTCACCGACATCGATGGAACCGCATTATCCATCTTTGACACCTTTATTCGTCAAAGAAATTTCCTCACCGACATCGATGGAACCGCAATATCCATCTTTGACATCCTTACTCGTCAAAGAAATTTCCTCACTGACATCGATGGAACCGCAATATCCATCTTTGACACCTCTATTCGTCAAAGAAATTGCCTCACCGACATCGATGGAACCGCATTATCCATCTTTGACACCTTTATTCATCAAAGAAATTTCCTCACCGACATCGATGGAACCGCAATATCCATCTTTGACATCCTTACTCGTCAAAGAAATTTCCTCACCGACATCGATGGAACCGCAATATCCATCTTTGACACCCTTACTCGTCAAAGAAATTGCCTCACCGACATCGATGGAACCGCATTATCCATCTTTGACACCTTTATTCGTCAAAGAAATTTCCTCACCGACATCGATGGAACCGCAATATCCATCTTTGACACCCTTACTCGTCCCCCAGCTGGGCAGGGGTTAGAATATCCCAGCTGTCGCACTACAGAGGGGTACAACCCCCCCCCCAAATGTGCCTGCCTGTTTGCCGTGGGCGGTGACCTGTGTCGCCTGATGAGAGGATCCTGGTGGTTGAGTAGAATCAGTGTTGGCAAATAATACCCTGTTTCCACAACACACCACTTCGGCCTTAAGTTGGGTTAAACGGGAGGTCAGGAAAGCCCGTCCTTGATCAATCGGCTGGTCATGCCGAGCCCTAGGGCGTCGTTAATCTTAAACACATATTTTCAAAATTTATCTTGAAAACAAATATTGATTCTCTAAATATTTATACTCTTTCATTGTCTTCTTTTTGATGCCCTAGAAGGCGGTGGCTCATGGGCTAATCGGGTGAAAGTGTGATGTTTGATTGACTTTTGTAACCTCCCAAGGATAGTCTAAACTTGGTAGGACCTTCTGTGGGAATACACTTGTCCAGTCTAGTCCTTTCATTCTGAGTATATCATTGATGTATCCCTGTCATGATCTGTGATGGATGTCCCCAGATCATGTCCCCTTGTTGGGCTCTGAGATGGGTGGGGAGCATTGACGATGAACTATATATTACTATTATGAGTTCCACTCAAAAAAAAGCCAAGCGTGCACTAAGTGAATCCGATGATGATCCTGTTGAACCACAGAGAGTGAACTTCCCTCGCTTCATTCTCATTGAGGCGGTAGACAGTTCAAAACCTATCACAAAAATTTCCCCTTTCGTCATTGAAAAGCAAATGAAATCTATCCTAGGTACACCTAAATCTGTTAAAAGTCTTCGAAATGGAAGTCTTTTGGTTGAAATTACTTCAAAATCTCAATCTCAGAATTTATTATCAACGAACACCTTCTTTGGACATTCTGTGAAGGTCAGTCCCCACACATCTTTGAACTCATCCAAAGGTGTCATCAGGTGCAGGGAATTATCTTCCTGCTCTTTGGATGAGATCAAAGAAGGTTTGTCAAGTCAAGGGATCATTGACGTGAAGAGAATATCAATAAAACGTAACAACGAAATAAAAACAACAAACACATATATAAGTACATGTGACACACCAGTCATCCCGTCACGTATCAAAGTCGGCTACCAGATTGTCACCGTCGACATATATGTACCTAACCCCCTTAGATGCTTTAAATGCCAGAAGTATGGTCATCATGAGGATAGGTGTCAAGAGAACAACTGCCCCAACACAAATAAATGCGCCAATTGTGGCGCTGATCATATATCCAATTCTAAAGACTGTGTCTCCTGGAAAAAAGAAAAAGAAATTGTTAAGATCAAATATTCGGAAAACATTTCATTCCAGGATGCAAGAAAGATTTATGAATCTCGATACAAATCCGAAAATCAGCCAAGCTATGCAAGTGTTGCTAAAACAGCTTCTGTTGAATGCAAAACTTGCAAAAACTTGTTAACCAAACTCAGATAAACACACAGTGTCCAGTCCAGTGTCTACAAGCAATAGATACTCGGATTTGGACACGGACGATGACAATCTGTAGGGCGAGGCATCAGACTCGGACAAGTCCGAGTCTATGACCTGGCAAGATGGCGAGGGTGGCTGGAACAAGAACCTCCAGTCGTTGCAGGATGCCACTTAATATATTTTTAACTTTATATTTTATCTATGAATAATAATTATGTAAATATCGGTATAGTATTTTTAATAATTAATCTCTCCATAATGGCCAATGGAATTATCCAGTGGAATTGTCGAGGTTTAAAATCTAATTTTGCAGAGCTTTCTCTTGTAGTGCAAGAACATAAACCTGCTGTGTTATGCCTTCAAGAAACATTTTTGAAACAAAATGATACAAATTCTATAAAACATCACACCATTTTCAATAAAATATACAGTGAAGGTGATAAAGCCCAGGGTGAGGTATCTATCATCGTCAATAATAGTGTTCCACATAAGGAATTACTGTTAAATACAAACTTACAAGCTGTTGCTGTAAGACTGTCATTACATAGCACTATCACACTGTGTTCACTATATCTTCCCCCAAGTAAACCAATTGAAGAACATAGGCTGAATGATCTTATAATACAATTACCCACTCCATATATTCTAATAGGTGATTTCAATGCACATAACATCATCTGGTGTTGTAATAATACAAATCAAAGAGGTATCCAGATAGAGAATTTCATCTCTGATAATTCTCTTTCTTACATGAACGATCCATCTTCCAAAACATATTTACACCCAGGAACAGGATCCTATTCTGCAATAGATCTTACACTATGTAGCCCAGTCATACTTCCAGATTTCTCATGGAAAGTCGATGATGATCTCCACGGAAGCGACCACTTCCCCATCCTCATATCTGAAAATCAGCCAACAGCTTATAGTCAACCCAGAAGATGGAAACTTTCTAAAGCAAATTTGACTAAATTCCAACAACTTTGTGAACAAACAATTTCATATGAAACATTCAAGGATTGTCGTGATCAAACACAGCTATTTACTACATTACTAATAAAAGCAGCAGAACAATCAATACCTCAGACTTCACCTAATCCAAAGAGACCATACACACCCTGGTATGATGATGATTGTAAGAAAGCCATCCAAAATAGGAAATCGGCCATAAGAAAATTCAATTTGAGACCCTCCACAGAAAATTTAAACAACATTCGCATATATAGAGCAAAAGCACGACGTACAATACAAAGCAGCAAATGCAAATGTTGGAAACAATACATCTCAAGACTAAATAACAGAACAACAACTAAGAAAACGTGGGACATGATAAGAAAAATTAATGGCAAAGGTACTTCACCTATTAGCCATCTCACTGCAAACAACAAACAAATCACCACACCTCTGGAAATTTCAAACACCTTAGCAGAAACATTTGCACAAAAATCATCAGCAAATAATTATTCACAAAAATTTCAGAAATTCAAAGACACTAAAGAAAAGAAAAAACTAAACTTCAATTCAAAGAACAAAGAACATTACAACTATTTAATCTTAAAGAACTAAAGTCTGCTTTGTCAAAAGCACATGATACATCCCCAGGTCCAGATAAAATCCACTATCAATTCTTAAAACATCTACCTAGCTCCTCCCTCTTTATATTATTGGACATGTTTAATTCTATATGGCAAACTGGTGAATTTCCTACATCTTGGAGGGAGGCTTTAGTCATCCCAATACCAAAACCAGATAAGGATAAAAAGAATCCAAACAACTATAGACCCATAGCGTTAACAAGTTGTATATGTAAAACTATGGAAAGAATGGTAAACAACCGGCTTGTATGGTTTCTCGAATCAAATCATTTAATTGTTAATGTCCAGAGTGGCTTTCGTCAACAGCGAAGCACACTGGATCATCTAGTTCGTTTCGAAACATTTATAAGAGAGGGCTTTGTCAATAAACAACATGTTGCTTCAGTATTTTTCGACCTTTAGAGTGCTTATGACACAACCTGGAAATATGGCATTTTAAAAGATCTTCACGACTTTGACCTCAGAAGGACGCCTTCCATTATTTATTTCTGCATTTTTAAATGAAAGACTTTTTCGTGTTCGTGTTTGTAATACCCTATCAGATGCTCGGGAACAGCAGATGGGTGTACCACAGGGTTGTATTTTGTCCGTTACATTGTTTAGTATTAAGATAAACAATATTGTTAAATCAATAAATCCAGGGGTTGAGTGCTCCCTTTATGTAGATGAGTTTGTTATTTGCTTCAGGTCTAGTAATATGAACATAATAGAACGCCAACTCCAGCAATGTCTGAATAAACTCCAGACTTGGTCGGATGAAAATGGTTTTAAATTTTCTAAATCAAAAACTAAATGTATGCATTTTTGTAATCTACGTGGACTTCATCCAGACCCAGAAATTTACCTGGATGGCTCACGTGTAGAAGTAGTCTCAGAATACAAATTTGTAGGTGTTATCTTTGATAAAAAACTCTCATTCATTCCTCATATCAATAATTTAAAAAAGAAATGTCAAACAGCTCTAAATATTTTAAAGGTTGTGGCACATTCCGATTGGGGAGCTGATAGAAAGGTACTTCTACGGCTCTATCGGTCATTGGTTCGCTCTAAGCTGGATTATGGTTCGATAATTTACGGATCTGCACGAAAATCGTACCTGAAAATACTTGATCCTATACAGAATCACGGTCTACGATTAGTCCTTGGAGCTTTCAGAACTTCCCCTGTTAAAAGTCTTTATGCTGAAGCAAATGAACCCTCTCTGTATGCTAGACGACAGAATCTAGCTCTTCAATACCTACTGAAACTCAAGTCAAATCCTCTAAACCCAGCTCACAAAGTGGTCTTTCAACCCCAATTTAAAGTGCAGTTTCAAAGAAAACCGAGAGCTATTGCCCCACTAGGTATACGCATGGAACAATGTCTAGATGACCTACATATTGACATGAAATCTAGTGCACAGTATAAAATCCCAGATTCTCCTCCTTGGACCCTTAAAACTGCCGAGTTTCGCTTTGATCTCACTTCTGATAAAAAGTCTATTACAGACAGGAGCCAGTTTCAAACAAAATATCATGAAATCAGGGAATTTTATTCTGACTTCAAAGCCATTACACAGATGGTTCAAAAGCTGGTGACACTGTTGCGTCAGCAGCAATCTTTGGGAATAAAAATCGGAAATGTAGACTTCCAAACAAGTCCTCAATTTTCTCTGCCGAACTGAAGGCCATAGATCTCTCTCTAGATCTTGCAGTGGAATCACACTATGTTCAATATATCATTTTCTCTGATTCCTTGTCTGTTTTACAGGCTTTGTATTATGAAAAGTTTGAAAATCCTATTGTTTGTACTTTGCTTGAAAGGATTTCTTCCCTTTCAGAAACAAATACATTTGTGTTCTGCTGGCTTCCGAGTCATATGGGAATAAAAGGTAATGAACTGGCTGACCAGAATGCAAAGCTGGCTTTGTCATTATCAATTTCTAGGATTAAAGTGTGTTATACCGATTTTAAATCTACAATTATTACCTTAATTCAATCCTCTTGGCAGGCCCAATGGGATGGTGACATTTTTAACAAACTTCATTCGGTCAAACCAACACTTGGCGAATGGTGCCCAATTTACAGGCCTATTCGTCGAGAACAAGTCATTCCTGCCCGTCTCAGGATTGGTCATTCTCGAATATCACATTCATGGCTGTTGTCACGAGATGATGCACCAGAATGTATCCCATGCAATACTCTATACACGGTGGAGCATATCTTAATTTTTAGTTTAATCATATTTTATTTTTTTGTCCATTGCAGATTGTGTCCATCAATTCCATTTTGTCTTAGTTTGAATAATAATCCTTCATGCCAAACACGATCGAACGCTTTCGATATATCGCAATACACCATACACGTGGGAACTTTATTATCAAACGACTGACAAATCTGGTGGTAAATGTCTAATAATTGGTAAACCGTTGAATGACCTGGAAGAAAGCCAGATTGTTTAGGGTATATAAGATTGTTAAAATACAAGTGGTTATAAAAGTGCTTAAAAACAACTCTTTCCATGACTTTACCAACACAACTTATCAGAGATATTGGCCTGTAATTGGCAGGGGACTTCCTGTCGCCCTTTTTGAATAGAGGCATAACAGTAGCTGATTTCCAAGGATCAGGGTAATTACCTTCGCTCAGTGATCTATTATAAAGTATACTTAACGGTTTACAAATTGTGAGTTTGCATTCTTTTAGCATTCTGTGACTTACCTCATCGGGACCTGAGGCTTTATTAATTAACAATGTTGATAAAATATCTATAATTTCTCGCTCAGTAATGATAAACGGTTGCAAGGTATTGGGAGTTTTTCTAGTGAAGTGTGGTAGTGTCGTTTGTGAAGAGTCGACAGTAGAGATTGAAACAAAATAGTTATTAAGACAGTTAGCTTTTTCGGTGTCAGTAATGAAATTTACCTCTACATCGTTTTCTTCTGTGCATAACGGTGGTATAGTTTCACAATTGTTATTGTCTTTAACTAGCATTTTAAGCATCTTCCAATAAAATCGGGGATTATTTGAACTACTATCACTTAAAGTGGTTTCTATGTCATTAAAGAATCGTTCTTTTGCATGTTTTTTAAGATTATTTACTTTGTTTCGAAGAAGTTTATATTTGATCCAGTCTGTTGGTTTATTTGTGTTAATAGACTTTTGTTTTTGACGATCTCTTTGGCGAGATGTACGGCGAATTTTAGAGTCATACCAAGGCGTATCGTTAGGTCTTATTGTAACATAGTTTGAGGGGATACATTTTTCGGATAATTCAATAAACTTTTTAGTAAATAGAGCGGTTGCATCGTGAATTGAATTCGATTGTAGGAAGGTCCAGTCAGTATTTGTTATCAGCTCATTAAATTGATTAAAATCTGCTCTTTTATAATTCCACAAACGTCTTTTGTATGGAATTGAGGCTGGTCGATCAAATTTAATATAAATGAAGGTACCAAGATGGTCACTAATATTACCTGGCGTGTCAAAAGTACCAGAGTGTAACACCGAAACGTCATGGGAAATAGCAATGGGGTCAATGAGTGTGGACGAATGAGCTGTGATTCGTGTTGGTTCCGATATAACATTGTGCATATTATTTATAATTAAAATATCGCGAAATTTGTGATTGTTCATGTTCAATTGGTCCTCATTAATGTCACCTAAAAGCAATACTTTTCCACCAAGATCAAACGCCTTCTCAAGACATGTGTTTAACCTGTCCAAAAAGCCACTGTTGTATGAGGTGGTCTATATAAGTTGGCAATCAAGTAAAACTCATTTCTGCATTTAATTTGAATCCAAAGTGATTCAGGTAAATAATTATCTAGCTCCAAAATTCTTTTACTTGACAAGTGTTCTGTTACATATATTAAAAGTCCACCTGAATGACAGGTATTATCTTTTCGGTATATTTCACCAAAGCCTTCAAGTGCCAATGATTCTGTACAAACGGTCCCATCTAAGTGTGTCTCAGTGAGGCAAATTAAGTCGAAATCCAGCCAGTTATCAGAAATAAATTCCAATTTGTTTCGGATACTTCTTATATTTTGATGGAGAATCGAGAGACATTTGCCCTGATCAATAATAGAACCTGGGTTTCTTGCTACATCACCAGCTAATAACATTAATTTAAACAGGAGGACAGGAAAATGTAGATTGTTGCCCAAAAAGTCGCTGAATATTAAGCTATTGTAATTATCGATATTAATTAATGAAACTGTCAGTACAAACTGAACATTTACTATACTGGAATTCATTATTTTAGCTAACTTTCTAATGATATAAAGGCCCTGTGTAAGATAATTCAATAATGTCAGTAGTAGTATAATTGTTAGAGGATACCTGTAAAAATATTCGATCTTAGACATTTTCTGAGTGCTATTGTTAAATAAACCTATTGCCGCTCTATATAAATTCAAATCAATCATTATCGATGCGGATATAGACACACACACATCCAAACATATTATAAATAGCGGCAAAAAGGTCAGATGTGACACAACCGACTACCAACTGCAGAGAACTGGACACACAAAAGCTGTAGATTGTATTTAAGAGGAAAGAGAGGTAACACAAAATGTGAACAATTATCATCGTCTTGTTGTCTAACAAGGCGGAAAAAAAGAATAATTTGTTTTGTAATGATAAACAGAAATACCATAATTTTTTAACCCGATTTTGAGTATGTAATGCACATAAATGATGAGTGAAAGCCGTAGTTAGTAATAATGTACATCACCGCAAATTATATATCATATACTAACACTAAATAATATATGCAATAACCTCTTCATATAGTTATAAAGGAGACGAGAAGCGCTATATAAATTTCTAACTTAGCACACGAAATGCCCGTGTAAAATCGTACGAAATGTCTCTGTTATTCGTGTATAGCGGATTAAACGTAACCATCAGTCTAGCCACCTGTGCATGTAATGTGAAGACTAGTATAACAGTTGTAAATTATTATACATGTACTCAAGCTATTTCATTTATTAATATTTATCAGGATAATTTATATCAGATGTGATCGAAAAACAAAAATTGTGAAAAGGATTTTATTAAGTGAGAGAAGAGAGACAGTAAAAACTCTCTTGAAGCAGGATTTGTACAGTACAAACATATACACTGGATACCAGGTAAACTGTTTACAGTTAACTTAGTGACATATAGCAGTGTTATTATCAGTATATTCTGCAAGCATATATCTGTATAGACAGTATCTAGCAGGGCAATTGCATACGTAATTACTTATCGAATTGTAGAATGTTATTTACTATTGTAGATTAAGGAGAGAAAATGAAACAATACTTTGAATATCAAGATTCACCGAATGAACGAATGAGTGAACACATTTCTGACTAAATGAGCCCGAGTTTAATTTAAACAATCGGTTGATTTTTTAAGCAATTAGTCAACAAATCAATGAATCCGTTAATTAACATGTCGGCATCAACAATATAACTGTGTATATTAACAACCATGACCCCAGTAATTAATCAGTCAAAGACTGAATAAATAGATGAATGAGTGAGAGAGTGAGTGAATGAACCAGTCAATCAGACCATCATTCAATCAATCGATCGATCGATCGAACAATCATTCGATCGATCGATCAATCAATCAAACAGTGAACGAAATAATCAATCAATCAATCATTCAGTCAATGCAATCAATCAAACAGTCAATGCAATAAACAAACAAACAATCATTGAACCATATACATACAATGACAGACTGAATGACTGTATGAATAATAGGTGACATGACTACATGAATAGGTAACATGAATGCATGAGTAAACGGTCGAACCAATGCATTCATTAATTAATGAATGAGTGATTGATTGAATGAATGGAAGAGGCAATCAATGAATTAATGCATACTAGCTAATGACATCATATCTGGATTGTATAATATTATACAGGTTATGTACAAATATGAACTATATGGGGTGGCCGGTATACAATCGAAACGTTAGTTTCGTAATCTGTACAATTATGGCAAATGTACAACAGATGTCTTAATACACTGTGTTGACCTTCAACCAATCCGGTTGCAGTACTACAATGTGGACAACATTAAAAAACTCTTCGACTCTATCAGAGTAGAGTCCATCATATCATTTATCAAGGCAATAGGAATTTATAATAAGCTGTGATATCAATTGTTAATCATGCCTTTGTAGTAATCATTCATTCATATATTACCTGTAATTAATCTTACGTCTTTATAACTTCTTAGTATTAATTTTTACGTAATGCATATACTTATATAGAATTTTATTTCATACACTCGACAATAAACATAACTTTAATGCGCGCTACATGACCTTAGATGTCGATGCGCCGTAAAACACCATTCATTCATTCATTCATTCATTCAGTTCACCCTCTATGAACTCCTAGCTACTGATGTCATCTTTCACGGGTTTTCCGTCAATGTACAGAGTGTCGTATGACAACCAGGCTCGCGTACCGGCTCTCTTAGCATCTTTCATCCTAGGTAAAAGTTGTCGCCGCTTATCATTAACCTCTTTAGGAAATTGTTCACGTACATAATAGTCACTGCCCTGTAACGGTTTCCACTGTTTACGTACTATTTCTCTTTCCTTAAACAATGAAAATTTAGCCACAATATTGCGACAGCGGTTTCTATCCGTGTTAGTGCCTATTCGGTGAACCCTTTCGAATTTCATATCATCTACAATGTTCTGTGCCAGTTTCATCTTCTGAACTATAAACTCTCGTAACTTATTTTCCGTGATAGCTGGCGTTTCTGATGGGGCCTCTTCGATGTTGCAGAATAATAGATTGTTCCGCATAGATTGCGATTGGAGATATACTATTTCATCTCTTAAAGAATTCCTCTGCTTCTCCATGGTCCCTACCTTATCAGTGACTAGTCCAACAGCAAAATCTCAACTTTCTCCTTCACCCTTACCAACCGTTCGTCCGTCCGTTTACCGTTATCATACACATGTGTCCATAATTTCTTCCTCAAAATGACCTACTTTTTGCTCCAATGATTCTAGCTTTTTAAGTCGACTGTCCACATTACTCAGCTTAGAATCTATACTCATCAAACACTTCATGATATCTGCGTTGGTCGGAGTGGCTCCAGCACCAACATCAGTCCTCTCGGTGACCCGACTCATTTCCGGAAGCTCACAAATGACTGTCCCTGACTGTGATTGAGAGTCTGAATCTGAATCCACCAACAGTTCAAATCTATTCACTAGGTTAATTCTCTCTTCGGTATCAAATAATATAGAGTTTGTTTCGTTTAAAATTTGACTCACATCTACTCCTTCAGGTGACTCCGGAGAACAATACAATTTTCCCGCCTTTCTAATATTTCCATTGTTCAGACTATCATCGCTCTTTTTCCTCTTTTTCTTGCTGTTTCCTCCCATATATCCTCGTATATCTTAAATTATTTCACACTACAACTGTTTCTATACGCTTTATTCCATAACTAAATCCATTTCACAATTTAATATCTAATTTCTAATCGATTTTTCACGAGCACAAAAATACACAGCTACTCCATTGATCACGTGACATATATCTTTACCGATTTGAAAACATACGTTGGAACTGTTTGATAAGCTAGTACATGTAACACCAATTTTTAATTACTCATGTGAAGTTTGGGGATTTTGTCAGTCACCTCATATTGAACGAGTTCATATGCAATGAAATCATTTCTAGGTGTTAAAACCTCCACGCAAAATGATTTTATTTATGGGGAATTGGGTAGAATAGATTACAAAACTCAAAGTTTTTACAACACTATTAAATACTGGTTAAAAGTACTTAACTGCGCTGACAGAAAATACATCAAGATTATATATTCTCTATTACTGAGAGATATAAATACACATCCTAGGAAGAAAAATTGGGCAGTATTGGTCAGGGATATGTTATGTAATTTAGGCTTTAATATGGTATGGGAAACACAGGGAGTAGGTGACAATAAGACATTTTTGGGTATTGTTAGACAGAGATTTAGGGATACCTTCATGCAAAACTGGCAATCTCGTATTAGAGAATCGACTCGAGCATCTTTTTATGTAAATTTCATGTCGTTGGATTTTAACCCATATTTTGACATCATTAATATTAAAAAATACAGAATTGCTCTAACTAAATTATGAGTTTCTTCCCATCGTCTTGAAATCGAGACAGGCAGGTGGCACAGGCCACAAAACATTCTTCGTCAAGAGCGTATATGCCCTATTTGTAATAGGCTTGGTGATGAATATCATTTTCTAATGGAGTGTCGTCCGCCTCCGTGGTCGAGTGGTTAAGGTCGCTGACTTGTATACCACTGTAACCTATCATCACTGATGGTCACGGGTTCGAGCCCCGCTCAGACCGTGTCTCATTTATGTGAACAAGTTGGCAGTTTCTTATGGAGGTTGGTGCACCCCAAGTACTGGTTAACCGCTGGAGCCTGCCCAGGAAAGGTGTTGTTAAGTAAACTGCCCGCCGGCGATATAGCCCAAAATGGTGCTGATGCAGGCGAAAACCCGAAATATATAACATAACTAATGGAGTGTCGTCTTCTCAATGATCTACGAATAACTTATTTTAAACCATATTTCCGTAATAGATGCAACATGTTTAAAACAGTTGAATTGTTAAAATCAGAAAACAGAAATACTTTAAGGAATTTAGCAATTTTGGTATTTAAAGGATTTGAGTTAAAGAGAAGTGTCGCTTTTGAAGATACTGTATAAATATACATATTTATTTTATTGTTTTCATTGTAACAATCTCCTGTCACATGACATAAGTCATATAAAAGGCTACAGTTTATATCGTATGAATCAAATTGATCAACTACGTGTACATACGTATTTATGGAACTCCATAGTTGCGTATTATATATTTGTGGATGACATGGACTGTGCATGTGATCACAGGGATTCGGCACGTTTGTGGGTACTAGTATATATATTTAAGTACAGGGATTCTACTATGTGGGATGTCAGATTTCGCATCGATCAGTAAAATGGCCCTATCTGAAACAATTTTGTACAAATCTGTCCAAATATAACGCCTATCCCGAGTCTTTATATTGTTCTTCAAATAAAACACAACTTTAAGCTGCATGCATGTATATTGCCACAGACATTGGCCATAGCAGGTCACATTTCCATACTAGGACACGGGTTCTGTCAGCAACAAACAATAACTCTCAACGGGAGAGTTTTAACTGTGAATATATTATCATAAAATGTGTTTCCACTAACGTGTAGGTTTATTCGGCAAAAATGTACGTCAAAAAGAGATTTCGTAGAATTTTCAATTTGTTTTGAAAATTTCTAAAGCGGCGCAATTCGCGTTGAAACGAGCGTTCTGATTGGATTATTAGAATGTAACAAGATGGGGTTTTATATATGAAGAATAATTCACAGTTAAAACTCTCCCGTCGAAGATTTTTTGTTGTTGCTGACAGAACCCGTGTCCTAGTATGGAAATGTGACCTGCTATGGCCAATGTCTATGGCAATTGTTTGCAAAGTATACATGCATGCAGCTTAAAGTTGTGTTTTATTTGAAGAACAATATAAAGACTCGGGATAGGCGTTATATTTGGACAGATTAAATTTGTACAAAATTGTTTCAGATAGGGCCATTTTACTGATCGATGCGAAATCTGACATCCCACAGAGTAGAATCCCTGTACTTAAATATATATATATATAATATATACTAGTACCCCCAAACGTGCCGAATCCCTGTGCATGTGATCAACGTACTACGACTGTATCATAGGGTATAAAATAGGATATTATTAACAAACTAGCCGTTTCAAGTGTAGCACAAAATTACTGGTGTGAAATTGTCCTGGTTCGGTATTCATATTCTTAGTTATACATAAATATTTCTCAATTTACGTATTCTTGAAATACGTAATATATGTCCAGGCTTAAAAGTTCCAGCGTGCACGGTAGTAGTATTATTAAGTTGTACTTGTTTAACTATTAAGACCACCGCCGAAATGCACTATGCTATTATACCATATTTGATCATGTGTCATTTTTGACCTACTTCATATGTTATAATGTTTGTTTGTATTTGATGAAATAAAAACTACTAGGCTACTGCTCTTATTTTGCATTTATATAATATTTTAAATTCCATTTCGCACACGAGATTTACATTTCGTAGTGGTCATCTCATTGAGAAATTACAATATGAGCTATAAATATTGTATATGTTAATATATCTAATTGCAACCTTTGTGATTTTCATTAAATACAATTAATATTATATATTCATTAAATACAATTAATATTAGATATATAACACAATAAGTCTTTTCATGCTCTTATTTTGCAATTTTATAGGATTTAATATTCCATTTCGCACACGTCCATTTCGCACACAATATTCCATTTCGTATTTCAGGCAAACCCCCAAGTACGTGAATATTATACTGTGGCGAATCATGTTTTAACTGTGGCGAATCGTGTTTATTCTGCGGCGAATCGAGATGTGGCGAATCGTGATTGTGGCAAATCGAGATAATACCGTACGTGTTACCTCCCCTTACAAAATGGTGGCTAGAATCTCTAGTCGGTGGTCTGGTGAATGAATAATGGTTAATACGGCTTTATAGCAGGGTGAATTTAATAGAATTTGAGTTATATGGCCTTATGTATAAATAATGTTTCATATATTTCTTCTGCCTTCTGGTCGGATTTTTAAAAAATTAAATAACCTCGACAACTCTAGTCTCTAGATGGTTCTAGTCGGTAAATAGATAGTCGTTTCTTAACATATCCCGGCGTGAAGAGTTTTCGCCCAGAACAGGTTTTCGCCTAACTGGGAATAGCAAGTCGCGAGAGATCACGCAATAGTTCACGCTCCAGTTACCGGAATTATAAATAAACATACCTTGTGCACTTCCAATCTATTTCTAACTGATCATACATGCCTCCGTGGTCGAGTGGTTAAGGTCGCTGACTTGTATACCACTGTAACCTATCATCACTGATGGTCACGGGTTCGAGCCCCGCTCAGGCCGTGTCTCATTTATATGAAAAAGTTGGCAGTTTCTTACGGAGGTTGGTGCACCCAAGTACTGGTTAACCGCTGGAGCCTGCCCAGGAAAGGTGTTGTTAAGTAAACTGCCCGCCAGCGATATACCCCAAAATGGTGCTGATGCAGGCGTAAAACCCGAAATATAACATAACATAACTGATCATACAGGTAAATAAGCGGTTAAAACTTTAGACCTACCCCAGTTTTCACTAATTTCACTATATCTGTTTTATGTCACCATATAAATATCATTTTTTAAAGAAATTGGCAATTTTTTCTCCAAAATGACACATGCATCGTCTGCCAAGCCAATATATTTACGAATAAAAATGTCATTATAGTCTCACTGCTCCGTGTTTATGAGTTCTGTCCGTTATTACACACAAGGGTCCTTATGCATAATATCGATTTTCACCGTTTTTCGCCTTCAGATCCATACAAGATACAAAATTTATTTTGAGTCGGCATGATTTAACAATGAACATTAGCTATGCATAGCTATTAACCGACATGATAAACATATAGTATAAGTTTAACAAATGTATGTTTAACTGAAATGAATAAAGTATTTGAGATGTCTAGCATTTTAAACTCAAATGATTAATAAATAACTTGTAAATTAGATTATAACTGAGCGCAAGGCAAGCATGCTCCAGTTTACAAGGGGTAGCAAATATAACTAAATCAAAGCATAAAAACATAAACAGCTAGGATGCACAAATAGAGTATACAGCATATAACTAGTAGTTGAGGTATAGCATGAATCATATATTGTCAGAGCAACATGTTTATAAGGCAATTTTAAAGCATAATATTAATAATATTAAGCATTACAATAAGCATAAATATACAGGCAACACAACAGATTTATAACGCATACAAAATGCCAATTATAGGGTAAGCATAATATATATACATACACACACACATATACACATACATATACACACACATATACATACATATATATACACATATATATATATATATATATACATACATATATATACCCACACACATACATATACACACACATACATACACACAAGCATGCAAAGCAACTAATAGCATAAATATAACACCAATGTGCACCATACTTTTCACTTGGACAATGCTAATCTGTCCGTTGAATTATAAATAATCCAGAGTAAACCCAGAGAACAATCTATGCCATACATATGCAAACCAGGAATTAAGATTGTAATACATGCAGCATATTATATAAGACATTATGACATGAAGCTATACAAGCAACTTAAAACAACAAAGATAAAACTAACCATTATCAATACAGAAGGAGCAGTGGCAGCTATCTCCCCTCCAGGTGCCGACCAGGCTCCGAAACTGATTGAAGTTTGTTTCTTCCCGAAAGTGTTGGGGTAAAGTGTTCCAGAGCTTGGCAGCGCTGTAGCGGAAAGAGCTTAAACCATAGCTACTCGTTCTCACCTGTGGCATTGCTGCAGTGTTGGTATATCTAAAAGAATATGAGCTGTTTTTAATATTTAAAAGATCATGTAGATACGATGGAGTTTGTTTAAAAATAATTTTATAACTTTCAAGTGCCATGTATCGCATACGACGAACTCTTAGTGTTGGTAATTGAGATTTTTCTAAAAGGGATACATAGCTAGATTTGTAATCATTATATATAAATTTGAGAGCTCTCTCTTGAATTTTTTCTATCTTCTTGGTGTTTACCAGTAACACCGGTGTAACAGGAAATTCCCCCCCTGAAAATCTCCCCCCCCCCCTATGGGTGGGGGGGGGAATATACTAAGAAATATATCCCCCATCCCTGAAAATTTCACCCCTCCCCATAGGACTTAATCTGCAGTGTGCCTTGGGATGTTTAGTTAATTTTGTTTGTTGTTTTTAGCACTAATAAATTAGTAATAGATCAATTGCACCGAACTGTAGTATCATTTAACCAAATTATTTTTTTGTGTGAAATATATAACAAATTAATCATTTTTGCAATAAAGATTTACTGACATTGATGTCAATTTTATTGTTTTCATTGGTTGGGTAACATGTATTTGTTAAAAAAACAAACGTATTTCAATGTGTATTGGGGGGTAAATTTCCAGGGTATCCTAGGATATTTACCCCCCCCCCTGGGGGGAAGATTTTCTGTGCCGGGGGAGTATTTCCTAGGATATATACCCCCCGGGGGGGGAAGATTTGCTGTGACACCGGGATAGTTAGTCCAAATATTTAGACTTGAAAAATGTGACATTTTACTATCCAGGTATTTTTCAAAGTCTAACCGCTAAACCTCATTTACGCGTAGCATATTTTATATTCTAAAAATGGTTTTTATAAATTAAAATTGTTAACAAGATGAACACACATATCCCTGTGTCATATAGAATATTGACCCGCCAAAATAATGACCCTCATGAAAATTCTTCACGCCGGGATACCGTTGTTTGAATTCTGCACGTCTCTTGACACAATATTATCCTCTAGTGTCCTCAAATCGTGATACCTTCGTTTTCGGCCAAGAAGAAGAATAGACGCATGTTAAACTGAATATTGTGCTAATATATGTAATTCTGATGTTGTATTTTGAAATTATTATAATGACCAAGAAAACAATTAAAGTTGTAAAAGTTCATTGGATTGTTTTTAAAAATGCATATCTTTTTTAGCGTAAAGTTCATTTGAAATGTAATTCTGTGTTAGCTTCCATTATTAGTCACTGTCACAAGACAACATTTTAAAATAAACTTATAGTCTTAACAGGTATGCATACTTTCATTCTATATTAATAGTTTTTCCAGAAAAAAATCGAGCTAGAATCTCACCATTTACAAATAAAATAGCAAAAAAATCAAACCGGGGAGGGGACACCCCTCCTGCACCCACCCCCTTCGTTCACACAGATAAGTCGCCCCAACTTTTTTTGGCCCAATGTGGGCTCTGCATTTAAGGAAGCGATCACGCGGTTTCTCACTTCTCCCAAAAATTCTGACCTAGAATGAACCCTGAATATTATAGCACACAAAATCATGAATATTGATCATTACCTTTTTAGTATGTTTGAAGTATGTGACTAACACCCATCACAATTTGCACGTCCCCTTGTCTTGTGTGGTGATTAGCTTTCAAATCCATTGTAAAATCAAACAACCGTTAAACAATTATATTTCAGTATGTTGATATCATGTGAAAACTATTGACATGTATGAACTATGTCAAGTTTTAAGCTGAAGCTGAAGAAACCAGACAGAATCATCAAGTTTGATGGTATGTACAATGTTGAGGTGTGTCTATCTTATCACATCACAGTACTAAATACCCCTGACCACAGTTAAACATTTAAATTTTAAAGTGACATTACATCACAAAAGGCAACCAAAAAATGCACTGTTACGTATAAAGAGCATTGTTACTACAAATTCTGGCGAAATAATTCGAACACTAACCTTCAATAAACAGTGCTTTTACAGTCTACAACTCTCAAATGTGAAAGTAGGATTTCATATATTGGTCAGCCACACTCATCATTTTTGATGTGTGTATATTATTGAAGTATATGCTAATCACATGGTACTGTCGTTTAGAGATAATTTAAATCAGATTAGTCTAAAACTAAATATGCATAATATAATAATGTGAGATGTAACTGTAAATATGTACCATACATTTTGTTATTCAGAATACATGCATTATATTATGTATGGATGTTGTGTTGACCATATTTATAGACCCTATTTACATTATTTTGCTATATGAACAAATGTCGTATACAACGTTTGTTAATTAGTTGAAATACTAAGATTGTGTGGGAAATATTTTGGAAAAAAGGATACTATAAGATAGAAAATTAGTCAATTTACATTATGCAGAAATTTGCGTTTTCACCGATATAGTGTCACTTTAAAGCGACATTACATCGCAGAAAGTAAATAAAATGCATTTGTTCACATATAAATGCATTGCTACTACAAATTCTTCCGAATACACTTGAACACTAACATTGAATCAATAAACAGTGTTTTTGTGGTCTACAAACTTTCAAAAGTGAAAGTAGGATTTCATATACTGGTCATCCACGCTCCTGAATTGATGCTTCTTTGTCATTGTAGTCAATACTAGACGCTTGATACTGTCGCTTAGAGATCATAAATTTAACTGAGATTAATATACAAATAAATATGCTGGAAATATTTGTTCCCAATATTTGCAGGGCTCATTCTAGATGGCGACTGGGGGAAATAGTCACCCTAGGGACACTGACTTTGCCCCCTGTGGACCCCACTTCTCCCTAAAAATTAATATTGTCCAATATTGTAAGATTATAATGTATTATAACGCACTCCTTCTAATTCAAAATTATAACATTTTGACTTTTAACCCTATTTTGTTGAAATTCATTAAATAACACAACTTCTCCCAAAAATTATGACCTAGAATGAGCCCAGATATTGCATTATACTTGCTCCTTATTAAATAGTTCAATATTTGCAATATCTGTGGTTAATCAAATATATGGGGGGGGGGTAGTGAATAATCAAATGAATTCAATGTTTGCAATATACATGTATGTGGTTAATCAAATCAGTTCAACATTTCAAATATCTATAATTAACCAAATCAGTTCAACATTTCAAATATCTATAATTAACCAAATCAGTTCAACATTTCAAACACCTATTGTTAATCAAATAACAGTTCACTGTTGTTAACAGCAATATTAATGTAATTTTTGTACCAAACTTGGACAAAAATTCAAAAGATTTTTGCTAACCATGTGCTGTAGACAATAATCATTGAGATACGTGTCTATCAATTTTGTTAACAGACTCGGACCTGTCAGAATGCCAGAGTCAGTCAGAGAGTTTGAGCCCACTGCCTACTGTGCCGGCAGTGCCAGGAATGAACTCCAAGGTAGTACTTCCAAGATCTGTTCCGAACCACCTACTTCTGGTCTCGATATTGGAGCAGCTGTGTCATATGTATGGAAGAGATTCAAGACAGGCGCAGGACATATTCAAATGTAAATATATTTTAGTTTATATATATGGTCCTCTTTACATCCAAATTTTTAGCTTAAATATCCTTTTTCAAGGAAAGTTTCAACCAAAAATCCGGCTAATTCATTTCTTTAAGATTGTTATGAATAAATTGGATAATGACGTCATGATGTAATTTCCACATGCACAATGTTTAGCGCCATATTACACTGAATATATGCTGGGAGCCCACTGTCCTTCACATTACAGCCCTTTGGTTGCATGGTATTAAGTGCTCTTATCCACTTAGCTTCATGTAGTTGACGTTCAGTCCTCTCAGAATGGAACATCTTCTGAAGTATGACAAAGTTCATGTCGTTCTTATTGTGCAGGCCATCAAAGTGTTCACCTATTGGTTTGTCCCTCCTCAGTGGTACATCGCTCATGTGATTTCTCATTCTCTCTCTCACTGCCCTCTTATTCATGTGCGTATATGCGTACATGGGATGAGCAGCTTATGAAAGCACATTAGAAACCATTGTTTTATAAGCGTTTCATTGACGATGGTTTCTGTGTCTGGAATGGACAATTGTCTGAGCTTGAGGAGTTTACAAATTATGCAAACAAAATATACAAGAATATTCAGATAGAGTTTCTGTACGATACAGAGAATGTTGAGTTCCTAGATACTGTAGTTTACGTTGAAAATGGCCACTTATACACACTGACCTGTACATCAAACCTACAGACAATCAGCTCTACTTAAACTCTCGATCGTGCCATCCACCTGAATGATCAGAGTCGGTAATATTACATGTAACTTAACCCTTTCAACACCACAGACCTCTAAATAGGCTTACAAAAAGTGTAGATCCAGATGAGCCGGCTCGTGACAAGCCGTCTCATCAGGATCTGCACTTTTTGCCAGTGATATGACTACTTTTAGACATAATTACCCATTTTGATAAATGAACTTGTCCAAATGTGATTTTCTGATTCATTTATTGGTTTATGAATATCATGGACCAGTCCATGTGAGTTACTTGGTGTTGAATGGGTTAAGCATTATAAGCATTTACATCAAACTTTATTTATTGTCGTTTTTCTTTACAAAACAATACTGAGGTTGTTAAGATCTGTTTTTCAGCAATATGTGAGCAGCTGACAAAGTTGAGCGTGGTGTCTCCACTGTTGATGCTGGATGAGATGAGCAGTCTTAGAGAGCAGTACAGACACAGTGTACACAGGATGCTACTGGCAGCTGTACACAAGTCCAATAAAGTATGTTTGTTTAGTGTATACATTGTCACCGGGTCATCATGGGATAAATAAATCAACCAGAACCCGAACCCGAGATTCAACGTAGTTTGTACATCGTATCAATAAATAAAAAGACCAGAATCGACTGTATAGTATTCGCTCTTACGAATATTTATTTAAGAGATCAGAGGTAGATCTAAACAAAGAAAGTATACACTATTTTATTCTGACATTGTTGCACGACGATGTCGATGTGTACATCTTGACTTCTTTTTCTCCAGTCCGCGGATTATTAGAAAGGGCGGCAAAACGGGTTTAGTTGGGGTTAATAGTGGATATGGGATTTGACCTCTCATATGTCATTCTCCCGTACTATCACTCGGACATAATTACATGACGTTACACCACAGTAGATAACACAATAGACTGGACGCACATGGGTAACTGTCATAGAAGAGGAAGGAACAGCTACCATATATATACAGATAAGAGAGCGATTTGCTTTCTTATTTATTTAATAATACATTATATACTTTTTCTACCAACATATAAATAAGGCCTGGGCTAAACATTCAAATTTATTTTAGCTTGAATACGAAACAATGTCTTACATTTGTTTAATCGATCTCGAGACCTCATTCCTAAGAATAGTGGAGTTAAGAGTCTTGCCTAAGGACACCACTACCTTGGTTCTGGTGGGGTTCGAACACAAACAAATACCTGTCAGATATTAACTCAGAAAGTAAATGGATGACATGTTTAAAAGATTATTTTTTGCACTATTAATCGAATATGTTTAGTTATATAACTTAGCTAGACATAGTTATGTATATTATATAATTGTTGATTTGTTGTATGCATTGTATCATGTGAGAAAAATAAATAAATGAAGTCTCTATTTTACGTTTATTTATCTTCGCATTTGTCTGGCATTGTGATTATTATTTTTTTAAGAGTATTTAATAAGATGACATTATTTTACACACATTTTAAGACACGACTATCTCATTCAACAGCATTTATTAACTAGAAAAGCAACAACAAACTGAATAAAATAACAACTTAAATCGACAAGAAAATGTTTCACAGAACGGTGAATATTTACATAAGCACCGGTTGAAACGATTGAGTCGTGTATAAAAGCCGGATCCTGTCCTGGCATAATCACGGACCTACACGGATATGACTAAAGTAAGAAATGGGCCATTTTCAAGAAAAGTGCAGAAAAGGGCGTACTTTACTTAAGAAAAGGGGTAATTAAGCACATTAAGTTATGTGTTGCAGCTTTATATGTAACATATTTAGAAGACTATTATAACAGTATACATATATGCGTCTGTAACATGACAAAAACTTAGACACTCTTGAGAAAGGACCCGAGTTAAAACACAGTTCATAGTTTCAAATTCGTTGAAATCGATGCATAGCTATGAAACTATAAAACATATATAGTGGGAAAACGAAAGATTACATATATACTATTATATAACCACTATTAAGAAAGGTACCAGTTAAACACTGGCTATTTTTAAATGTGTTTAAAAATTGATGTATGACGATGTGTACAGGGCAGAAAAGTACAGAAAAGGACGAACTTTTCTTAAGAAAAGGACCTATTAAACACATTTCTTTGATTCAAATAAGTTAAAATCAATGCCTACGATGTTTAACATAGTACACTAGATATCTAGAAGAAAAAAGCCAGGCTATACAATATATTTAGATAAATATTTAAGCGTTATGTCATATATGTTACTGTGTTTCTTTGATACAATATAACTATTCTATTTCTAAACGAACTAAGGTATAAGTAAAATTTACATTGCCACATTCTGTATATGCATCTGAGAAAAATGAAAGTTTTTTTTTATCTTAACACATATATTATAGACAGGTTTTCTTTATCTTCTAAGTATACAGGGGCATGTCTAGGCATACACACGGACGCACATGCGTACGCTGAAAAAAAATCTAAAACAATGTACCGTACTTACTCGCCTATAAGACGGGTATATTTTCAGCTGATTTAAGGCTCAAACTCGGGGTCCCGTCTTACAAAACATTGCCTAAATATTTTCGGTCAAAATCGGCTGGTTCGGCGTTTTTCTAAATGTCAGCCACCTATATAATTTTTTATTTTTAATTTATAAATATTTATTTAATTTTTTGGCCAATTTGATCCCTTTTTATACATTTTTTCACCGACTTTGGGTATTAAATGAACACCTTGGTAAATTAAAAACTGCGAAAGATTCTAGCCCTAGACAATTCTTATTTCAATAATTACTATGTACCTCCGTTTAAACGCCTCCAGGGGCGATGCAATTTGCGACAAATTATATGCAAAGTATATCTGGGACTCCTTTAAACGCCCCCCTTTCTTCATACCTCTTGAAACAGTCCCTATTATCCACTAGTATAGCGTATCCATAGCAACGAACCAACACGTGTGTAGTGTGAGTACCTGGAGAGCAGTTTAACCTTACATCGATTTCCATGGGCTGAAGCGGGGAAAAAACTTCAAAGTCATTCACCGATGGGCAATGCGTCATAAAAATAGAAGCTAGGGAGCTAATTCTCTTTGATGTAACTTACATATTTCTTTGATCTGTGCTGACAGCTCTGATACTGTGGAAACTAATGACATTTTGACATGTGCAGGCCAAGTAAATGTTAATTTTAGTTTTTTCTGAATTATATACCAAACCTATACGGAATACAGGTTGAAAATATATTTTCCCTCGCTTTGATAACCCTACCATAACTATAAAAAGTTTGCAATATTTGTTTTAAAACTCACTTGGAATATATGTGCCACTTTAAAAAAAAACTACCTGACACAGTAACCAAAAGTAATATCCCGGCCTAACTGGACAAAACATCATATTTTTGTTGATAATTTCACAAGTTTGTGTGACATTTCTAATTGTTTTTGTTTTTTTAATTTATGTTTATTTACTGTCGCGACCGGATTCCCATTTGAGCAACGGGATGTTTACCTAACAACACCTGCGTATTATATGCAAATTTGTCGTGTCTAAGGTGATCGTATGCGGGCTAACCGATCGATCTGATTGGCGGTGTCTGTAAGAAAGGTTGACCTTGTATAATTATGCCGTGGATTAATTTACGTATGTCGGATTTTTTGAGTAATTAGCAATAAAACATTATGTTATTGTTCACAAAAATCTTATGAATCAATTATCGGAACATTTCGTCAACTCCTGATGTCAATTTTATCAACCCGTCTTATATGCGAGTGCATGCCAAATCCACAGATTACAGAACCAAAGTAGGGGGTCGTCTTATAGGCGAGTTGTCTTATAGGCGAGTAAGTATGGTAATCAGTTTTAGCTCGAAAAATGAAATAAAAATGGCTCGTAGGGGGTACGATGCTTGCATGGCCCACCTAGTATAATGATGACCAAACTGAAAACGTACAAAAGTTCTCAAATTTCGGATATATTTGTATTATTAATTTTCCCTTTGCTCACGACTATATGCCTGCGATAAATTGATTCAAGAATTCAAATGCTCTGTGAGGATTTCTTAGGATTTTCAAGAGTGTTAGAGAACTACAGGCGAATCTTTATCGAGGGCTTTTCTTGGTCATTTGCGAGAGGCCGGTGTCAACATCGAGCAGATGAGGGGACAGGGCTACGATGGCGCCGCGAACATGTCGTGTAAAATACGAGTTGTACAGACATGCATCAGGGAAGTTGTACCTACGGCAGTCTATACACATTGTAGATCGGACTATCTAAATCTAGCAATTGTACATACATGCATCTTCCAAACAGTACGCACTTAATATGATGAACACAGTACAAGGGGTAGCTTTCGCATTTATCTATTCAGCAAAGCGTCACCTGAAATTCCATGAAACCCTTAACAACGATGCCACCAGCAAATCAGATATGGGGAAAAGGACAAAGCTTCAGTCTCTCTGCGAGATTAGGTGGGTAGCGAGGACTGATGCGTTGTTAACGTTCATGGCTACATATGGAATTGTTGTTGATGCTGTAAGTGACCTCTCTGCAAATTATGGGGATACGATGGCAGAAATGCACAAGATTGCTGTTTGGTTTCATTATATCCCTCGTTGCTTTTGAACACACACTTTCAGCGTTAGTGTGCCTATCTCTTCTGCTTCAGAAGAATTCATGCAATCTTGTAGAAGCTGTATCAGAGGCTGCAATCATCAAGCAGCAAATCACAGATGAACGAAATGACATCTCTGTCTTGGATACGCTATACAGCGAGGCAGTAGGGCTGGCACATTCTGTCGATGTAGAACCATCTTGACCAAGAGCTGCTGCAAATATGCATCAACAGAACAGGCAGAATACACCGGCAAAATCCACTTCAGACTTCTGGAGGCGGAACATGTATTAACCGTTCATTGATCACTTAGTTGAAGAAATAGATTAACGGTTACTGCAGAATGGAGACAGATGCAAGACATGATTCGTGAAATATACACAGCATTTGAGGAAGACATGATTAGTGAAATATACACAGCATTTGAGGAAGACATGATTCGTGAAATATACACAGCATTTGAGGAAGACATGATTAGTGAAATATACACAGCATTTGAGGAAGACATGATTCGTGAAATATACACAGCATTTGAGGAAGACATGATTAGTGAAATATACACAGCATTTGAGGAAGACATGATTAGTGAAATATACACAGCATTTGAGGAAGACATGATTCGTGAAATATACACAGCATTTGAGGATGACATGCCTGCAGAAACTGTGGAGATCTTCCTTCGGAAAACTTCAGATGGAAGCTTCAATGCGCTGCTGCAGCCACGCCCAGTTAGTGCATTGTCGATGCACTGGCCAACATCAATTCGGAGTTGTACCCCAACATCACAAGAGGTATCCATGTCCTTCTAGCCATGCCAGTGTCTACTGCATCAGCTGAGCGGTCATATAGCTCCATACCTCAGGGAAACGATATCAACAGAGAGATTGTCTGGATTGGGATTGATGAACATTCACCGTGACAGAAATCAGCGCTGAATACATTCGCGAGGAAGAAAGAGAGGCATTTGTCAATTGTTTCACATTTATGAACATAGTAACTTAGTACAAGTTTATTCACAAGAATTAAATATGCAATGGTCTTTAACCAACTCGAGTGTGTCAGTAGTCTATATTAATTTATTTAAGCTCTAGTATTTAATAATCATATGGAGACGGAAGTTGAAAGCTTATATATAATTATGAACAACCTCGAGTCTGTTCCCGGCAATTATAGATGAAGTATCTTGCTCATGGATGCATACATAAATAAATAAATAAGCTTTATTTAATGTAGCATATCAAACAAGTGTCGCAAGCACCGAATGACAATTTATTTAAAGGCATTAACCCATTTCATTCTGGATACCGTTCAAACGGTATTTGCAAAGAACATAGAGCCAGATTAACCGCCACGGAATGTTCCGTCTAATCAGGCTCTATGCTGTTTGCTATTCAGATGATCTTGCTAAGACACTTGGCTATGCAGCAAACAACATAGATCCGGATCAGCATGCAGCCTTTAAATATATCCAGAATGAAATGGGTTAAGAGACCATCACACGCATGGATACTCGACTAATATGTAATTTGTGCAGCGTTAGAAAATTTTACTTCTGATTTTGGTTTTGATTGATTGTTCTAAAAAGATGTGTCTGGGTAAAATTCAATCTTATAAACCTAGAACGTTACATCGAAAAAATAAAAACCTAGGTTATTAGATGTCTAAAGCCACATTATATATTTGCTTTTTTTACGCATAATTAGCAATGCTTTCATTTAATATATAAACAATTTTTTTCTGTCTAAATATTCGCAAAAGATCACATAACGGTCAGCCACGCTCCTGAATTGACGTTTGTTATTATTGGAGTCTATACTACGCACGTGATACTGTCGTTTTTTAGAGATAATTTAAATCAGATTAATCTATAAATACACTATTTGGGGGAAAATTATACTGTATAATAGGAAATTACATTCTGCAGAAATTTGCATTTTCACCGATGTAGTGTCGCTTTAAGCAGACAAATCTGTGTTACGTCACTTGCAGTACTACGATTGTCCGTTACTTGTAAACATTAGGTAAATAAAGAACAGACAAAAGACACAACGTGTTAGTACTTACGATTAGAGTCCCTAACTTTCCAACATTGGTGCCGTGACCATGATTACACCATGAAGATAGAGTAGCTACGTTCAATCCGAGAGGACAGTACAGAATTATATCCAGTCTGTTGGAAAAAATCAAAATGGCAAGAGAAGGCGCAGATTGGATCCAGTTCAAGATGATAGTCGACGCGATATCAAAAAGACTAGAAACGATAACAAAAAAAACGATTTAGTAGCAACCAAAGTGGCAGAGGTCGAAGAAGAAATGACGAGTGCGGAAGAATTTAACTTTAACATCGACGTGAAGTTAAGCTATTACAAGGAATTCAGTGAAAGCAGCGGCAGGCGGAAAGACGATCACGGTGGCAGAAGATACGACAATGGTTGGAAAAGAGCAGACGAATACGAACAATTCCACGCTAACGACGGTATGTGAAAGTGTGAATACGACGATAAATCAAATAGCAAACAAAAATGTGAGTATGTCTAGTCAGTATTCAACGCAATGCTATACCAGAGACTTCCGGTATTCAGTGGTGATATTCTTCAGTGGCAAAGTTTTTGGGACGCTTCAAGTGTGCATTTAAATCCAAATCTAACGGAAGTGCAGAAGTTCAGTTATTTGAAGACGCAGCTTGAAGACAGTCCAGCACATGTTATACAGGGATTCGCACTTACACGCGCAAACTATATTCAAGCAGTCAATCTTCTGAGCTAGAGGTTCGGCCAGACTCATAAAATCGTACATGTATACATATAGGCCTTACTCAATCTACCAAGTAATACGTTACACAGCATGAGAAATTACATCGACAAGTTGGAAGTTTATATTCGTGGGTTGGATTCATTAAGCGTGAGTCATAGTATGTACGGAACAATTCTAGTGCCTGTGATAATCCAGAAACTACCCGCAGACGTCTGCAAGAGTTTTAGCGTGTGAGTATGGTAACGATAATTGGAAGTTAGAAGATCTACGGAACGCGTTGTACTGGGAATTAAACATTATGGAAGCAGGACAATCAACAGCAACCACAGATAGCTACGAAATGACAGCATTATTTTTCACAGACGCACAAGACAATAGACCGAAAACCGGAAGTAAACGGAAAGCCCCATACTTACCACGGAGTAATCAGAAAAGGTGCTTTTACTGTAATGAAAATCCCCATGCCAACGAGTGTTCAAAGATTACTGACGTGAAAATTCGCAAGGGCATTGTCAAGAGGAAAAACGTGTGGTTTAACTGTTTAAAGGGACATCAAATTGTCCATTGCCAGTCGAATTTCATATGTTAGAAATGTAATGGAAAGCATCATTTTAGTATTTGTGACAATATTCCAGATTCAAGAAGGAACATCGGTATTAGCCCGCCGTTGAACCCAGAAGCTGCTTTGTTCCCAGCACAACCATGTACACATCTACAGGCATCGATTTTTAAGCACATTTACAAGTAGCTCACATTTAACTACTAAGCGTCTTTTAATAGTGGTTATATAATAGGATATATGACATAATTTAATAGTGGTTATATAATAGGATATATGACATAATTTAATAGTGGTTATATAATAGGATATATGACATAATTTAATAGTGGTTATATAATAGGATATATGACATAATTTGGTTTCCCCTATTTATGTTTTATAGTTTCATAGCTATGCATCGATTTCAACGAATTTGAAACTGAACTGCGTTTTAGCTGACCATTTTCTTAAGAACACGGGTCGTTTCTCAAGAATGTCTGAGTTTTTGTCATGTTACAGGCACATATATGTATAACGTTATAATATTCTTCTAAATATATATGCCCTTTTCTGCTCTTTTCTTGAAAATGGCCCTTTTCTTACTTTAGTCATGCCGGACATACACATGTATGTGCAGTATAAGTCTGTGGCGTAGCTAAAAAATAAGGTTATCGACAGTTGTATACTATTTTACCTGATATTCATAATAAACCTGCATGTAACCTTTTACTTGACGATAGTTATGTTGTAAAATTGAAAGGGCAAAAACTCGTTTTTGAAATCCTTTTAATGAAAGTTGTCATAAAGTCATTCAAATAATGTTTAGCATTGATGGCATTTTGGGACACATATTGCATTAAATTAGCATTGATGGCATTTTGGGACACATATTGCATTACATTAGCATTGATGGCATTTTGGGACACATATTGCATTAAATTAGCATTGATGGCATTTTGGGACACATATTGCATTAAATTAGCATTGATGGCATTTTGGGACACATATTGCATTAAATTAGCATTGATGGCATTTTGGGACACATATTGCATTAAATTAGCACTAATAAAGCCAAAAATGTTGAATAAAGCATTATTTGGCATTAGTTGAAAACATAAAGCACTTTTAATGCATTAGATTACTATTAATTCAGCCCATGTCTGTTACAGAGCAGATTACTATTAATTCAGCCCATGTCTGTTACAGAGCAGATTCTATTAATTCACCCCATGTCTGTTACAAAGCAGATTACTATCAATTCAGCCCATGTCTGTTACAGAGCAGATTACTATCAATTCAGCCCATGTCTGTTACAGAGCAGATTACTATTAATCAGCCCATATCTGTTACAGAGCAGATTACTATTAATTCAGCCCATGTCTGTTACAGAGCAGATTACTATTAATTCAGCCCATGTCTGTTACAGAGCAGATTACTATTAATTCAGCCCATGCCTGTTACAGAGCAGATTACTATTAATTCAGCCCATGTCTGTTACAGAGCAGATTAATATTAATTCAGCCCATGTCTGTTACAGAGCAGATTAATATTAATTCAGCCCATGTCTGTTACAGAGCAGATTAATATTAATTCACCCCATGTCTGTTACAGAGCAGATTACTATTAATTCAGCCCATGTCTGTTACAGAGCAGATTACTATTAATTCAGCCCATGTCTGTTACAGAGCAGATTACTATTAATTCACCCCATGTCTGTTACAGAGCAGATTAATATTAATTCAGCCCATATCTGTTACAGAGCAGATTAATATTAATTCACCCCATGTCTGTTACAGAGCAGTTTGTTATCACATAACTTTGCTTGTATTCAGCTTACGGTAATACAGTCATCACATATTGTCTTGTATGCACACTCGTGTAATACAATTTTTGACATGTCCGACATATAGTTTGTGTTCATATGATAAATATGCACTAACGTGATATAGTGTATTGTGTTGATTGTTTATCAGTGACTATATACTACGATGTACGGATGCACTTTATATACTACGATGTACGGATGCACTTTATATACTACGATGTACGGATGCACTTTATATACTACGATGTACGGATGCACTTTATATACTACGATGTACGGATGCACTTTATATACTACGATGTACGGATGCACTTTATATACTACGATGTACGGATGCACTTTATATACTACGATGTACGGATGCACTTTATATACTACGATGTACGGATGCACTTTATATACTACGATGTACGGATGCACTTTATATACTACGATGTACGGATGCACTTTATATACTACGATGTACGGATGCACTTTATATACTACGATGTACGGATGCACTTTATATACTACGATGTACGGATGCACTTTATATACTACGATGTACGGATGCACTTTATATACTACGATGTACGGATGCACTTTATATACTACGATGTACGGATGCACTTTATATACTACGATGTACGGATGCACTTTATATACTACGATGTACGGATGCACTTTATATACTACGATGTACGGATGCACTTTATATACTACGATGTACGGATGCACTTTATATACTACGATGTACGGATGCACTTTATATACTACGATGTACAGATGCACTTTATATACTACGATGTACGGATGCACTTTATATACTACGATGTACGGATGCACTTTATATACTACGATGTACGGATGCACTTTATATACTACGATGTACGGATGCACTTTATATACTAAGATGTACGGATGCACTTTATATACTACGATGTACGGATGCACTTTATATACTACGATGTACGGATGCACTTTATATACTACGATGTACGGTAACCTTTTACTTGACGATAGTTATGTTGTAAAATTGAAAGGGCAAAAACTCGTTTTTGAAATCCTTTTAATGAAAGTTGTCATAAAGTCATTCAAATAATGCTTAGCATTGATGGCATTTTGGGACACATATTGCATTAAATTAGCATTGATGGCATTTTGGGACACATATTGCATTACATTAGCATTGATGGCATTTTGGGACACATATTGCATTAAATTAGCATTGATGGCATTTTGGGACACATATTGCATTAAATTAGCATTGATGGCATTTTGGGACACATATTGCATTAAATTAGCATTGATGGCATTTTGGGACACATATTGCATTAAATTAGCACTAATAAAGCCAAAAATGTTGAATAAAGCATTATTTGGCATTAGTTGAAAACATAAAGCACTTTTAATGCATTAGATTACTATTAATTCAGCCCATGTCTGTTACAGAGCAGATTACTATTAATTCAGCCCATGTCTGTTACAGAGCAGATTACTATTAATTCACCCCATGTCTGTTACAAAGCAGATTACTATCAATTCAGCCCATGTCTGTTACAGAGCAGATTACTATCAATTCAGCCCATGTCTGTTACAGAGCAGATTACTATTAATTCAGCCCATATCTGTTACAGAGCAGATTACTATTAATTCAGCCCATGTCTGTTACAGAGCAGATTACTATTAATTCAGCCCATGTCTGTTACAGAGCAGATTACTATTAATTCAGCCCATGCCTGTTACAGAGCAGATTACTATTAATTCAGCCCATGTCTGTTACAGAGCAGATTAATATTAATTCAGCCCATGTCTGTTACAGAGCAGATTAATATTAATTCAGCCCATGTCTGTTACAGAGCAGATTAATATTAATTCACCCCATGTCTGTTACAGAGCAGATTACTATTAATTCAGCCCATGTCTGTTACAGAGCAGATTACTATTAATTCACCCCATGTCTGTTACAGAGCAGATTAATATTAATTCAGCCCATATCTGTTACAGAGCAGATTAATATTAATTCACCCCATGTCTGTTACAGAGCAGTTTGTTATCACATAACTTTGCTTGTATTCAGCTTACGGTAATACAGTCATCACATATTGTCTTGTATGCACACTCGTGTAATACAATTTTTGACATGTCCGACATATAGTTTGTGTTCATATGATAAATATGCACTAACGTGATATAGTGTATTGTGTTGATTGTTTATCAGTGACTATATACTACGATGTACGGATGCACTTTATATACTACGATGTACGGATGCACTTTATATACTACGATGTACGGATGCACTTTATATACTACGATGTACGGATGCACTTTATATACTACGATGTACGGATGCACTTTATATACTACGATGTACGGATGCACTTTATATACTACGATGTACGGATGCACTTTATATACTACGATGTACGGATGCACTTTATATACTACGATGTACGGATGCACTTTATATACTACGATGTACGGATGCACTTTATATACTACGATGTACGGATGCACTTTATATACTACGATGTACGGATGCACTTTATATACTACGATGTACGGATGCACTTTATATACTACGATGTACGGATGCACTTTATATACTACGATGTACGGATGCACTTTATATACTACGATGTACGGATGCACTTTATATACTACGATGTACGGATGCACTTTATATACTACGATGTACGGATGCACTTTATATACTACGATGTACGGATGCACTTTACTAATTTTCTTGAGATGTAATAAGTTCACTGGCAAACAACAGTTTTTTTCTCAAATATTTTGGTTGTTGTGACTGAACTCGTTTCATAAAATGTGGTATGAAATCACTACTCATGTAAGATCCTATAAGTATTAAGAGGTGTAATAATACATTGAACTATTGATGCATCGCGATAGTACTCTATCGGTAGTAAATCTAAAATGACAATAGTTTCATGATAGCTTGATAAGGCTATCGATAGTTTTGATTGTTTTAGTTTGATGCAAATATGTTTACAATAAACTTACAAATTTCATGTTAAAAACAGCTGTAAACACATTTTATAGTGAGAATGAAATGCTATACTTTAATGTAAGCAGGTGGTACATTACTATATATTCATTGTATAGTGAAATTTCAGGGTTACCTGGGAAAATTGTCTCTCCCTGCACCAAATGGCTTCAGTAACACAAACCTACCAGCTCTACTTCATTGGTAATTCCATATTACACTTAATTATTTGCTAATAACCTAGCTTTTTATGTATGACTATGGCCTGTAGCTTGAAAGTCAATGTCACAGTTGTCTTGATGTGACCAATGCAGTTAAACATCAATGCGTCATGTACCAGTCTGCACATGTTGTTCTTCTTGATGTGACCAATGCAGTTAAATATCAGTGCGTCATGTACCAGTCTGCACATGTTGTTCTTCTTGATGTGACCAATGCAGTTAAACATCAGTGCGTCATGTACCAGTCTGCACATGTTGTTCTTCTTGATGTGACCAATGCAGTTAAACATCAGTGCGTCATGTACCAGTCTGCACATGTTGTTCTTGATGTGACCAATGCAGTTAAACATCAGTGCGTCATGTACCAGTCTGCACATGTTCTTCTTCTTGATGTGACCAATGCAGTTAAACATCAGTGCGTCATGTACCAGTCTGCACATGTTGTTCTTCTTGATGTGACCAATGCAGTTAAACATCAGTGCGTCATGTACCAGTCTGCACATGTTCTTCTTGATGTGACCAATGCAGTTAAACATCAGTGCATCATGTACCAGTCTGTACATGTTGTTCTTGATGGCTGGATCATGTCAGATAAACGCTGTGAGTACTCTAAACTCCAAGACTGTCTAGTCGCTAAGACGATGCACATGCATACCGATAGAGAGTGTGACAATCCATGTGTCCTAGATAATGCTGTCGATAGAGAGTGTGACAATTCATGTGTCCTAGATGCTGCTGCCGATAGAGAGTGTGACAATCCATGTGTCCTAGATAATGCTGTCGATAGAGAGTGTGACAATTCATGTGTCCTAGATGCTGCTGCCGATAGAGAGTGTGACAATTCATGTGTCCTAGATGCTGCTGCCGATAGAGAGTGTGACAATCCATGTGTCCTAGGATGCTGCTGTCGATAGAGAGTGTGACAATCCATGTGTCCTAGGTTGCTGCTGCCGATAGAGAGTGTGACAATCCATGTGTCCTAGGATGCTGCCGATAGAGAGTGTGACAATCCATGTGTCCTAGATAATGCTGCCGATAGAAAGTGTGACAATCCATGTGTCCTAGATGATGCTGCTGATGAGAGAGTGTGACAATCCATGTGTCCTAGAGTGCTGCTGCCGATAGAGAGTGTGACAATTCATGTGTCCTAGATGCTGCTGCCGATAGAGAGTGTGACAATCCATGTGTCCTAGGATGCTGCTGTCGATAGAGAGTGTGACAATCCATGTGTCCTAGGTTGCTGCTGCCGATAGAGAGTGTGACAATCCATGTGTCCTAGGATGCTGCCGATAGAGAGTGTGACAATCCATGTGTCCTAGGATGCTGCTGCCGATAGAGAGTGTGACAATCCATGTGTCCTAGATGATGCTGCTGATGAGAGAGTTTGACAATTCATGTGTCCTAGGGTGCTGCCGATAGAGAGTGTGACAATCCATGTGTCCTAGGATGCTGCTGTTGATAGAGAGTGTGACAATCCATGTGTCCTAGATAATGCTGCCGATAGAGAGTGTGACAATCCATGTGTCCTAGATGCTGCTGCCGATAGAGTGTGACAATCCATGTGTCCTAGATGCTGCTGCCGATAGAGAGTGTGACAATTCATGTGTCCTAGATGCTGCTGCCGATAGAGAGTGTGACAATCCATGTGTCCTAGGATGCTGCTGTCGATAGAGAGTGTGACAATCCATGTGTCCTAGGTTGCTGCTGCCGATAGAGAGTGTGACAATCCATGTGTCCTAGGATGCTGCCGATAGAGAGTGTGACAATCCATGTGTCCTAGGATACTGCTGCCGATAGAGAGTGTGACAATCCATGTGTCCTAGGATGCTGCTGCCGATAGAGAGTGTGACAATCCATGTGTCCTAGATGATGCTGCCGATAGAGAGTGTGACAATCCATGTGTCCTAGGGTGCTGCTGCCGATAGAGAGTGTGACAATTCTTGTGTCCTAGGGTGCTGCTATTGATATAGAGTGTGACAATCCATGTGTCCTAGATGATGCTGCTGATAGAGAGTGTGACAATCCATGTGTCCTAGGATGCTGCCGATAGAGAGTGTGACAATCCATGTGTCCTAGGATGCTGCTGCCGATAGAGAGTGTGACAATCCATGTGTCCTAGGGTGCTGCTGCCGATAGAGAGTGTGACAATCCATGTGTCCTAGGATACTGCTGCCGATAGAGAGTGTGACAATCCATGTGTCCTAGGGTGCTGCTGCCGATAGAGAGTGTGACAATCCATGTGTCCTAGGGTGCTGCTGCCGATAGAGAGTGTGACAATCCTTGTGTCCTAGGGTGCTGCTGTCGATATAGAGTGTGTCAATCCATGTGTCCTAGATGATGCTGCCGATAGAGAGTGTGACAATCCATGTGTCCTAGGATGCTGCCGATAGAGAGTGTGACAATCCATGTGTCCTAGGATGCTGCTGCCAATAGAGAGTGTGACAATCCATGTGTCCTAGGATGCTGCTATCGATAGAGAGTGTGACAATCCATGTGTCCTAGGATGCTGCTGTTGATAGAGAGTGTGACAATCCATGTGTCCTAGGATACTGCTGCCGATAGAGAGTGTGACAATCCATGTGTCCTAGGATGCTGCTGCCGATAGAGAGTGTGACAATCCATGTGTCCTAGATGATGCTGCCGATAGAGAGTGTGACAATCCATGTGTCCTAGGGTGCTGCTGCCGATAGAGAGTGTGACAATCCTTGTGTCCTAGGGTGCTGCTGTTGATATAGAGTGTGACAATCCATGTGTCCTAGATGATGCTGCTGATAGAGAGTGTGACAATCCATGTGTCCTAGGATGCTGCCGATAGAGAGTGTGACAATCCATGTGTCCTAGGATGCTGCTGCCGATAGAGAGTGTGACAATCCATGTGTCCTAGGGTGCTGCTGCCGATAGAGAGTGTGACAATCCATGTGTCCTAGGATACTGCTGCCGATAGAGAGTGTGACAATCCATGTGTCCTAGGGTGCTGCTGCCGATAGAGAGTGTGACAATCCATGTGTCCTAGGGTGCTGCTGCCGATAGAGAGTGTGACAATCCTTGTGTCCTAGGGTGCTGCTGTCGATATAGAGTGTGTCAATCCATGTGTCCTAGATGATGCTGCCGATAGAGAGTGTGACAATCCATGTGTCCTAGGATGCTGCCGATAGAGAGTGTGACAATCCATGTGTCCTAGGATGCTGCTGCCAATAGAGAGTGTGACAATCCATGTGTCCTAGGATGCTGCTATCGATAGAGAGTGTGACAATCCATGTGTCCTAGGATGCTGCTGTTGATAGAGAGTGTGACAATCCATGTGTCCTAGGATACTGCTGCCGATAGAGAGTGTGACAATCCATGTGTCCTAGGATGCTGCTGCCGATAGAGAGTGTGACAATCCATGTGTCCTAGATGATGCTGCCGATAGAGAGTGTGACAATCCATGTGTCCTAGGGTGCTGCTGCCGATAGAGAGTGTGACAATCCTTGTGTCCTAGGGTGCTGCTGTTGATATAGAGTGTGACAATCCATGTGTCCTAGATGATGCTGCTGATAGAGAGTGTGACAATCCATGTGTCCTAGGATGCTGCCGATAGAGAGTGTGACAATCCATGTGTCCTAGGATGCTGCTGCCGATAGAGAGTGTGACAATCCATGTGTCCTAGGGTGCTGCTGCCGATAGAGAGTGTGACAATCCATGTGTCCTAGGATACTGCTGCCGATAGAGAGTGTGACAATCCATGTGTCCTAGGGTGCTGCTGCCGATAGAGAGTGTGACAATTCATGTGTCCTAGGGTGCTGCTGCCGATAGAGAGTGTGACAATCCTTGTGTCCTAGGGTGCTGCTGTCGATATAGAGTGTGTCAATCCATGTGTCCTAGATGATGCTGCCGATAGAGAGTGTGACAATCCATGTGTCCTAGGATGCTGCCGATAGAGAGTGTGACAATCCATGTGTCCTAGGATGCTGCTGCCAATAGAGAGTGTGACAATCCATGTGTCCTAGGATGCTGCTATCGATAGAGAGTGTGACAATCCATGTGTCCTAGGATGCTGCTGTTGATAGAGAGTGTGACAATCCATGTGTCCTAGGATACTGCTGCCGATAGAGAGTGTGACAATCCATGTGTCCTAGGATGCTGCTGCCGATAGAGAGTGTGACAATCCATGTGTCCTAGATGATGCTGCCGATAGAGAGTGTGACAATCCATGTGTCCTAGGGTGCTGCTGCCGATAGAGAGTGTGACAATCCTTGTGTCCTAGGGTGCTGCTGTTGATATAGAGTGTGACAATCCATGTGTCCTAGGATACTGCTGCCGATAGAGAGTGTGACAATCCATAGGATGCTGCTGCGTGATATACCTCAGCCACGATATGTACGCCAGGAGATCGGTCGAGTACTTATACAGTTTATGTAGTCCTCATTACATTATAGCTCCAATGTATCAAGCCAATAGCTCCAATGTATCAAACCAATAGCTCCAATGTATCAAGCCAATAGCTCCAATGTATCAAGCCAATAGCTCCAATGTATCAAGCCAATAGCCCCAATGTATCAAGCCAATAGCCCCAATGTATCAAGCCAATAGCTCCAATGTATCAAGCCAATAGCTCTAATGTATCAAGCCAATAGCTCCAGTGTATCAAGCCAATAGCCCCAATGTATCAAGCCAATAGCTCCAATGTATCAAGCCAATAGCCCCAATGTATCAGGCCAATAGCCCCAATGTATCAAACCAATAGCCCCAATGTATCAAGCCAATAGCTCCAGTGTATCAAGCCAATAGCTCCAGTGTATCAAGCCAATAGCTCCAATGTATCAAGCCAATAGCTCCAATGTATCAAGCCAATAGCTCCAATGTATCAAGCCAATAGCTCCAGTGTATCAACCCAATAGCTGTAATGTATCAAGCCAATAGCTACAATGTATCAAGCCAATAGCTCCAATGTATCAAGCCAATAGCTCCAGTGTATCAACCCAATAGCTGTAATGTATCAAGCCAATAGCTCCAATGTATCAAGCCAATAGCTCCAATGTATCAAGCCAATAGCTCCAATGTATCAATCCAATAGCTCCAGTGTATCAAGCCAATAATGTATCAACCCAATAGCTCCAATGTATCAAGCCAATAGCTCCAGTGTATCAAGCCAATAGCTCCAATGTATCAAGCCAATAGCTCCAATGACAAGATAACGTGAATGTCACTTACATCGTATTGCATAAGAGTACATATTTTATTGCTATCTGATCATGTCCACGTCACAGTACGAAGTTTGTTTATACATGTATCTATTTCAGCATTCCTTCACAAGCATCGTGTAGACCCTCTGACATGATCTGTCAGACATCGCGGTACAGTACGGAGTTTGTAGAGGTGCAGAGAATAGGTAAAGGAGGGTTTGGTACTGTGTTCAAGGTAGGTATTTGTTGTTGCATCGTTATGTGAAGTCTGGTAATCAGCCGATTTATTGTGTTTGAATTTCTGTATATGCCACATCGTTGTTAATTTGCCACATCTTCGTTATGGAAAGTTACTTGTTCATTAGGTAATATTATCTCTCCCAGGCCTACAAGTGTGTTATCCAATGGTGTGCCTCTTTTTAAAAGTTTTCCTCACATCAAAGGTGTCTTGAAGTTTCATCCAAGCTTGTACATCCATTGGTGATTGATCTACTTTATATTTTGATTTAACTATATCTGAGACAAAGAAATCACAAGCTTATTAACAATGCAAATCTATGTCACATCAAAATTGAGATTTACAACTTAAAAAATGGGATAAATAAACAAACTAAAAAATACATCATTTTCTATTATAAAAACACTTCAACCTAAGATGAAATTTCAAATGACCAAATTATGTATAGGATGGTATAGATTTAAGAAACTTTAGAATAATGCTGATTTAAGGCAACACTACATTGCAAAAAGCAAGGAAAAGGCATTTTTATGTATTTAGCATTGTTGGGTCAGGTAAAAAAATATGTTTGGTTCCGGTTACCCGACCAACCCTAGTATTTCACGCCCGACCCTAAACTTTGTTTCATTTTAAAATATTATAAAATAAATATAATCAGTACCGGTATAATATACTATATATTATAAAGTATTTTATACATGAAACAAAAAAGGTAGTACTGGGAATATATTTAATAGAAAAATCCACATGATCCATGATTTTAAATTGAATAAAGTTTTGTTCAAGAATATCTTGTGTTTCACTCCTGGTTATATACAACACAACCCATGCTTGTTGAGTTCTGTCTTGTGCAAATGAACAACACTCTGAACACCTGGCTCCTTTCCCACTAATGGAGTCTATATAATGACTAATGTGTTAATTTAAATACTAGTGTATGGCAACTCACCATGCAAGCTATGTTAAAGCAAACATGAAGCAGAGGATGACCAATAGCCAAAGGAATTTTATAATGAAAAGTGAAACCAGACAGTTAATGCAAATCACGCATTTGCATATGAACAGATACAATATACATGTACAAATCCCGCCCTGACACAACCACAAACAAATTGTCTTCCTACCTGCCCTAATATTTTTAGAGATGTAACCGGAACCAATCAGTTTTTTTCTTGACCTTACTACAAATTCTTCTGAACATTAACTTTCAATCAAAAGTGTTGTTGCTGCCTACAAACTCTCAAAAGTAAAAATAGCATGTCATATAATGATCAACCATGCTCATAAATTGACTCTGTTTATTATTGGAATCTATACTACACGAATAGAGATAATTTAAATCAGATTATTCTAAAAATAAATATGCACAGTCAAGAATGTAAGATCAGTAAATGTGTACCATAAATGTTTTTATGCAGGATACATGCATTGCATTACGCATGGATGTTGACCCTATTTATATTATTTTATGTTGTTATTAGTTGAAATACTCAATAATTATAATTGGGGGGAAATATACCATATAGGAAATTACATTGTGTAGTGTCACTTTAAGAAACACTAGAATAAAGGTATAGATTTGAGAAACCAGAGTTCAATTTTGGTCCCACATTTAGGGGGAAGTCACTTCCCTGTCCTGCCAAGTTACGGAGAAGTGATGGGATATTATTTCACTTGCATCATGTTTTACTTTAAATTTACATTTTAATGTTCACGATCAGACTTAGCCACCATACACTGAGTGCAATGCCCGTTGCCAGAATTTTGGTTTCTTGATACCAATCAAAATGATTAAATGCTTCACTTTTCAACATCAACAAGCATTGTTATCATATTTATGAGTTTCTTGTATCTTTGAGTAAAATCATAGCATGTAGCATGCTCACAAGAACATTTAGCATCAATGGTTAGTTGGAAAAACACAAGAATTATGTTGAAGGTATAGATTTAAGGACCACTAGAATTATGTTGAAGGTATAGATTTAAGGACCACTAGAATTATGTTGAAGGTATAGATTTAAGGACCACTAGAATTATGTTGAAGGTATGGATTTAAGGACCACTAGAATTATGTTGAAGGTATAGATTTAAGGACCACTAGAATTATGTTGACGGTATAGATTTAAGGAACACTAGAATTATGTTGAAGGTATAGATTTAAGGACCACTAGAATTATGTTGAAGGTATAGATTTAAGGACCACTAGAATTATGTTGAAGGTATAGATTTAAGAAACACTAGAATTATGTTGAAGGTATAGATTTTAGAAACACTAATAATCACATTTAATTTCTAACACAGAGCAGAAACAAATTGGATGGGAAGATGTATGCAGTAAAGAAAGTCAAGTTCAAACACTCAAGACCTGAAGTGTGGTTTAGGGTATGTTGTCTTTCGTAAGTTGGCAAATGGTTCAAACAGTCCAGATGATAAGTCTGTTTTAGGCTAAGTGGTCATTATCTAATGGGTAAATATTTCAAACTGTCAATACCTGAAGTAAGTGATCTGGGTTTTACAAACAGCTCAAACACTGAAAGCCCAATGTCTAGTTTTGATTAAGTGGTCATTGTTTCGTGAGGATGATGAAACAATCCAAGTGGTGTTTGTTTTGTGGGCAAACATTGTAAACAATCTGTCATCATTAACATCACAATAATTATCAGTTGAGATCATACTCGGTACTCTTAACTAAAATTTGAAAATGGCAGGGTGCTGATGAAAATTAGGGCATTTCTATGGGGGTGCTCTACTCGGGATATTTCTAGAACTTCTCTGATGCATTCTGAGCAGGGATGAGGTATTCGTTAATCAGTATTGGTATTCATTATACAGCATTTTCATGTATTTGATGTAATCGTTTTTCGTGCAAATACACAAATACATGTATTCGTAGTGCATTCAATTACAGCTCCAAATGTATGTGTATTCATTAATATTTTCTGAATACATATTGAATATGTTTTAATGAATACATATTGAATATGTTTTAATGAATACATTTTGAATTCATTTATTATAAATGAGTATATGTCGGGGCTCGGGGGCTGTTCCAAAGATATATTTTTTTTTAAGTTTAAACGATTGCGAAGCAAGCTTTAACAACTTATATTAATCTCTCTCTTTGGCGCGGATGAAACCGTAAATGTTGTAATTTGTATATATATCACCATTGAGCAAAATAAAGTTGCTATTGTGTATGTTTCTCGTATTGTTATAATGTAATCAATAATATTCAAAATGTATTTGAATACCATAGGATTATTTGTATTTTTACTCGGTACTCGACCCCATACCTGAACTTCTGGGTACCATTTGGTTGTGATATATACATAGGGTTTTTTCTAGAGCGGAATGGCAGGACGGGCCACCCTGCCCTTTTCTGAACCTGCCCTGTTTTAATGCCACCCTTAGCCTTTTTTGTATGGCTGCGTTTTCGCCGTGAAACTCCGCCCTTTTGTTGTGAAACTCCGCCTTGAAATAATGACCGTTTATGCGGTGTCTTTATGTTTATACTGTGGCCTGTTACGCAACCACCGACACTGGTCAGTTTACCAACTTTACCGCCTTGAAGTTGTTTGAAGTGGTAAACTGTTAATCCTAATAGGTAGTTCACAAGTAATACTTTAAATAAAATTTGAAAGTATTAATTAGACAAATTCCGATTAATTAAAAAAAAAAGCACCATTGCTTGGCCGATTAACAATGAATAAATATTCAGTACATTTAGTGTGTGTTCGTTACTCGAGTCAAAACTCGTCAAAATGCCTACTGCTAAACGGAAAAGAATCACTCTTGAAAAAGAAAATAGTAAAATAAAGAAAATAAAGTATTGTGTCGTTCTTTCGGGTGTCAAATGAAACTCAAAGGTATGTTGTTTATATAGTTTCTAGTCTCACATCTAACTTCCAGGTCAACCAAAGTTTAAAACTCATATTTACACAAATGATAGACCTGTGCAGTACACTAACGTATACTCAGCGTATAGCGAATAAACTACCCAGCGGTGCCTTGCTATGCGGAAACTGATCGGGAGAAACCATTATAACTGTAGGTAAACATTATGTACAGACGAAACTGCAAGCATTAATATTTTTCACGGCCTCTCATGCTGTTATGCAAACCTTCTATATATCATTTCTTTCAAACTGGAGATGTTTGTCTAAAAATAACTATACTATTCTAGTTTTTCTGGGTATAATTTAAATTTAATTGTGTATTGTATGTCAGGTCAGAAAACCCCTACATTTGGGATATTCCAACTTCTTAAAATAGGCTCACAGCATAGTACTATTCGCTATATTCGAGAGTAGGCCTATACGTTCCATTTTCATCTACATGTTGATGTAGTTGTTACTCTGTCATTGTTGCCATAATTACGGTATGTATACATGTATGTACTGTTATGTTTAGATGTTTTATTATCGCATTTCTATACTGTATACATTATAACTTTTTTAAATACATGTAAACACGGAGACAAGGAAACTGTCCAACTGAGCATGCTTTAGACTGCCCGATCACGACACTCCACAAGTATTATTACATAGCCTAGGTTGTTAAATCTTGCAGCTCGATTGTAAATTATTGCAATTACAGTATGAACTACATGTATGAAGAAGAATACAAGTCAAATGTAACATAGATATTATTAGGGTATTTATTTATTATTATTGACCAATTTCTTCCCAAATCTAAGTGTCTTAATTATGCCAAAATGCACCACAGACGTTCTAGATTCTGAAATTTTCCCAAACCCCCCTGGATGGAAGGGGAGCCCCCCTCCCACACCCTCCCTCACTCGGTGCTTCGCTCCTCGATGCGGCGGCACTTTGCGCCGAGTAGTCAAACCTGTTCTATTTTATAGCACCCTGCCCATTTTTGTGGCACCCTGCCCATTTAAATTCCTAGAAAAAACCCTATATACATGTTCTATCACACAATGTTATGAAAACCCTTCATGGGTCTCATTACTTTAATACCGGTATTATGTGTAATCCTTGGGTTGTAATCCTACAATTGAATTGTAAGAAATCAAACAAGTAAACGGTTGATGCAGAGCATCAAGTCACCGGAGAAAATGATTTTATACACTGTTGAGGTAGGAAGTTGAAAGAACGATATAAGAGGAATTAAAAGAAGTAAAATTTGTTTATTTTGTCACAAACTAAGATTATTTATGTCAAATGTTTATTACGAAAATAAGAAACAAATAAGTAAAACTAGTAAATGTCACATGGTGAGAAAAATGTTTATCCAACCCTGGGTTCGAATCCGGGACCTTATGCTTACAGTGCAAACCCTCTACCGACTGAGCTATCCGAGCCGCTTACATATGAAGGTTAATGAATAAGATATATATTCATATACTGGGATATAGTGTTAAAAGAAACATATATAATTTAAAAGTAAGAATAAGATATATATCAAGAAACATGCACACAAAATTAACCAACTATTTTTTATGTATGACAAGTTTCCATGTCTGACCAATTGTTTACTTTCTAGTTTTAATGACTTATCCTATGCATCAGCTAATATTAGATTTTCGTAATATAACATATTATCTTTTCTCACATACACATACATTTTTGTTCTAAGCAGTCAATGGCATTCGCTTTAAAAATATTCTTTCTTTACATATGTACCGTAAATTTTAATGATGCTTCTACCATGTGACATTTCCTACAGTGTATTAAATATAGTCTGTCAGCTTTCTGTCCACTAATCACTCTTCTAACGAAAATCTAGATCTTAGAATGACCATACTATACACATGTATAACATATAAATAAAAACATTTTTTTTAAAACAATTTTTTATATGTTTGAAATAATGGCAAGGGCACTCAGGATTATGGGCAGGGCACGTCAACCTTCTAAAATCGCCCAGCTCGAACACGGATACCTTGAGATAACCACCAGAAATAATATATAGTAGTGTTATATATGGAAAGCCTCAGCTTTCATTCATTGGAAAGTATCAAAGAAAATGTAACTCCAATCATTCCATATTGCGTTTTCACTTGTTGGGTATTTTTATAAGGAAAGAAATACCCGATATAGTGGGGTATAATGCAGCATGTTTGGAGTATGCATCACTGGCCTAAATCTTATATATTATTACAGGTATTAAGGGAAGTAAAAGCTCTAGCCGGACTCCAGCATACCAATATAGTGGGGTATAATGCAGCATGGCTGGAATATGGAAGCGCAGTCCTGCCTAAATCGTCTTGTAAGTGTGTGGCACTACATATTCCATACCGTAGTTTCACTACTTTCCTATTTGACTTCACTATAACTAAGTGTATAAAGAACACTGTTATGTTATATAAATATTTGGAGCAAATAAATAACATTACAATACCGATATTCATAATAATCCTCTTAATTTATTGTAAAATTATTGTACAAAAATTCATTGTAAAAAGATTTCATTACACTGAGAAAAGATCACGGATATATGCCAGTTTGTTTATCTATGAGGCTATATGCTTTTTTCAAAGTCTGTGCGATAATTACTCTACTGGTGCAACAAATATGAATACAAAATAATTTGCTATGTATTCTGCACATATTTATTACTACACTCCCTGTGTTATTTAGCTAGTGCCCAGCATACACATGTACAGCCTTGTGTAATTTAGCTAGTGCCCAGCATACACATGTACAGCCTTGTGTAATTTAGCTGGTGCCCAGAATACACATGTACAGCCTTGTGTAATTTAGCTGGTGCCCAGCATACACATGTACAGCCTTGTGTAATTTAGCTGGTGCCCAGCATACACGTGTACAGCCTTGTGTAATTTAGCTAGTGCCCAGCATACACATGTACAGCCTTGTGTAATTTAGCTAGTGCCCAGCATACACATGTACAGCCTTGTGTAATTTAGCTAGTGCCCAGCATACACATGTACAGCCTTGTGTAATTTAGCTGGTGCCCAGAATACACATGTACAGCCTTGTGTAATTTAGCTGGTGCCCAGCATACACATGTACAGCCTTGTGTAATTTAGCTGGTGCCCAGCATACACATGTACAGCTTTGTGTAATTTAGCTAGTGCCCAGCATACACATGTACAGCCTTGTGTAATTTAGCTAGTGCCCAGCATACACATGCACAGCCTTGTGTAATTTAGCTAGTGCCCAGCATACACATGTACAGCCTTGTGTAATTTAGCCGGTGCCCAGAATACACATGTACAGCCTTGTGTAATTTAGCTAGTGCCCAGAATACACATGTACAGCCTTGTGTAATTTAGCTGGTGCCCAGCATACACATGTACAGCCTTGTATAATTTAGCTGGTGCCCAGCATACACATGTACAGCCTTGTATAATTTAGCTGGTGCCCAGAATACACATGTACAGCCTTGTGTAATTTAGCTAGTGCCCAGAATACACATGTACAGCCTTGTGTAATTTAGCTAGTGCCCAGCATACACATGTACAGCCTTGTGTAATTTAGCTAGTGCCCAGCATACATATGTACATCCTTGTATAATTTAGCTGGTGCCCAGCATACACATGTACAGCCTTGTGTAATTTAGCTGGTGCCCAACATACACGTGTACAGCCTTGTGTAATTTAGCTAGTGCCCAGCATACACATGTACAGCCTTGTGTAATTTAGCTAGTGCCCAGCATACACATGTACAGCCTTGTGTAATTTAGCTGGTGCCCAGCATACACATGTACAGCCTTGTGTAATTTAGCTGGTGCCCAGAATACACATGTACAGCCTTGTGTAATTTAGCTGGTGCCCAGCATACACATGTACAGCCTTGTGTAATTTAGCTGGTGCCCAGCATACACATGTACAGCCTTGTGTAATTTAGCTAGTGCCCAGCATACACATGTACAGCCTTGTGTAATTTAGCTAGTGCCCAGCATACACATGTACAGCCTTGTGTAATTTAGCTAGTGCCCAGCATACACATGTACAGCCTTGTGTAATTTAGCTAGTGCCCAGCATACACATGTACAGCCTTGTGTAATTTAGCTAGTGCCCAGCATACACATGTACAGCCTTGTGTAATTTAGCTAGTGCCCAGCATACACATGTACAGCCTTGTGTAATTTAGCTAGTGCCCAGCATACACATGTACAGCCTTGTGTAATTTAGCTAGTGCCCAGTATACACCATGTACAGCCTTGTGTAATTTAGCTAGTGCCCAGAATACACATGTACAGCCTTGTATAATTTAGCTGGTGCCCAGCATACACATGTACAGCCTTCAACACATTTTTTTTTCAACATAAAATTACCCCAAATTCATCCCACAGCTGCCCCGTAACGATTCAACAAGATGCTATAATCGGCAAATGTTATAAAAAGTCCATCTAACAATTGTCTAAAATATAACTAGATGAATATATATATATATGAGAATATAAGTGTAACATAGTGTGTTGGTCCTTCAGTTGTTACTGTATGTAGCATGGGAACAGACATTGATATCAGTTGAGATCATACTCGGTACTCTTAGCTAAAATTTGAAAATGGCAGGGTGCTGATGAAAATTAGGGCATTTCTATGGGGGTGCTCAACTCGGGATATTTCTAGAACTTCTCTGATGCCTTCTGAGCAGGGATGAGGTATTCGTTAATCAGTATTGGTATTCATTATACAGCATTTTCATGTATTTGATGTAATCATATTTCATGCGAATACACAAATACATGTATTCGTAGTATTTTGCATGGACAGTCATTTTGTTTACATTTTTAACACAGAGGCCATTAATTTGAGCCATATTGAGTTTCTGGTAATATCGACGACTGGGGAAACGTGGTAAGTATTCTGTGTAATTATTGATTATCATTAATCCTATCAATAGGCCTATTAGCATGTGACTTAATTACTGACGTGCTTGAATCGACAGCGAGGCACTGCAATGTTGATAAAACTGTATAATTTGCAGCCATTTTTTACGAGTCAATGGAACATTAATAGTTTTAAAAAGTACAGTGTGCATCTGATTTGATATATTTACTCAAGATTTATTCAATTATGCCAAATCGATCTTTACCACAGAAAGGTAATAGTTAAATCCGCCATCTCATCGCAATAACTCAGAAACGCGAGATTATATGTTGACACATTTTTGCAATGTAAATGAGGCTACGTGAGCTTTCATGTATTTTCGGAAATGATGCCTGATCGTATCTTGCAGATAAGAGTTGTACACAGGTGTATGTAGGTGGCGCTACGCTCGGAAATCAAGTTTCCCCAGGCTGTCATTTTGCCAGAAGTAAATTAGTGAAAAATCGACAGACTGGAACCCAGTTCTGTATGTTACGCGGACAAAACCGAATGGTACCAAGTAGCAGTGCATCATTGTCCATTCTATGTCATAGACGTGAATACACTCACAACTATACAACTATACAAAACACCAGCTACTAATTTAATTATAGATTATTTATAATCCAGGGATCATTCTAGAGGGTGATGTGGGCCGAAATAGTCGCCCTAGGGACCCTGACATCGCCCTCTGGGGGCCCCACTTCTCCCTAAAAAATTAATTTTTTGGTTTTTACGATTTTCAAACAAAACTTTGTCTAGTAAGATACACTGGCCCATTATAAAGCACTCCTTCTATTCAAATGTTGTATTTAATGGTTGTACTGTGCATTTTAACCCTATTTTGGAGAAGTATATTAAAGAACACCATTTAAGGAAGCGATCACGCGCTTTCTATCTTCTCCCAAATATTCTGACCTAGAATGAACCCTGTAATCATTAACTTCATACATACATTTATGATATTCAATGGCTCTTATCTTCAATGGCCCATTTGCGATCCCAATCTGTTTTCGAGTTAGTTTGCAAATGATGTGATGGCTGTCAGTAGCAGGTGCTTGTTTACCCGGTACACGCTACTAGCGTGACGCTAGAACTTCCGAACAGCAAAATAGTCACATTATTATATTTCGAAAATATGTAAATGTTGATGTTTTCATTAATCTCATTCACGTATATCCCGTAAACAGACGTATATATAATGAAATATTTCTTTGTTTTTGTAACGGACGAGGGGCCTCGTGATTTACTTTGCAAGGTCACATCATGTGAGTATGCCACAAAACATTTCTGTTACAAGAGTGTGTTTAAATCCAGAAGGTCTCGGACCCATGTGGCATACAAGTACATATAAACGAATATGGCGACAGCAAATCACTGACAGACGGATATGTTGTCCAGTGGTAACACGTTGGACTGGTAATCCAGGGATCGCAGGTTCGATCCCCCGTCTGACCCTAATAAAATTAACAGTCTTTCAGATGGGACGTTAAACCGAGGTCTCGTGTCGGTACTTTACACTGTACACGTAAAAGAACCAGAGGAGACTCTGGAATGGGTCTCTGTCTGTATCATGCACTATCCTCCAAAATAACTAATCTCTTCAGGAGGCATCGCTCATATGGGCAACCGGTAGCGACGATAAATAAACGTAAAACACACAGCAAATCACTATATCAATATATCTAATTAATCATGTAATAGTAAAGCAAATATTTATATGAAGGACATGTTAACTCACTAAAAAGGCCCAACATGCTTTTATTTTTATAAATAACACACCAAACATCATTCAATGGAAATGAATTTATATAAGCTTTGTATAAAGCTTGTTTTCAGATCCTTTTTGTATTACAATTATTTTATGACATTTGTATATGTATACATAAATATGTAATAGAACAAATAAATACTGTTTAAACTAAACATCATTCAAGTAAATATTAAATTTATTATTAGTACATAAATAAAATTATTTTATTATGTAGATTAATATTCTGAAAGCCTAAACTAAATATTGGTATTCAAATGATCTTAACACAGGAAAATAGTTTAAAGGCCCAATATGCTTTTGTAGTGAGAAAGTATCTTAAATATTTTTTGACATGCATTGATAGTCCGAAAACAGTTTTATTATGCTAATTAATAATAAAACTTGTACAATATACATGTAATATTAACTTGATACATTGGAGAACATAAATAAACACGTTTACACTCTGGCTTTATTTCAACATTAAAAATTAAGTATTTCTGCATTACGTAACGTTTCATACTAAATATTTTACATTTGACACTAATGTACTCACATTCTTGTATTCTTAACAATAATAACATTTACTTGTTATTCCCATGTGTATTACAGTACACAAATCAATTATATGGGTATTATATTGAATTCATTATATAACATACTATAATGTGACACGATATTATCTAGTATATCCCTGTGTTACTGGTTTCCGATGATGTAGTACATAACAGACTCCTATAGGTTTAGAATGTGTGAATGTCATATACTGCAAACAATTTATGCCACAGAATAAACATATTTTACCTTTCATGAACAAAATTCTCGAAGAAAACCGATTGTTTACTTTGTGAGAAAATTTGACAAAATGGCGGCACCTCACTCTCAGTAATCCGGAATGACGTCACATGTTTTCGCCTAACTGTGGAAATTGCCTACAGCACGAGCATTAGTATGTAAAACAACAGTTCTTTTTAACAAAACAAGGAACACTTCAATAACGGGCTTAATTTATCATTTTCACTCAAAATTCATTTGTTGGACAACATTTTGTCTATATACTGTATCTAAAACACTAACATTTAATTTATCTAAAACAAACACACGAGGCATAAGAAGTTGGGGTGTTTTCACTTTCCCAACATTCTGTTTTTCAGGTAGAAAGTTGGGGTTTTGGTATGTTGGTGATAATTGGTCAAAATTGCTATTCTGCACAGCGAAAAGTTACATGCCACATTTTGGATAAAAATAAAACAAACATGTGTATAAACAAGACTTTATTAGCCTTTAAATTACTTAAACAAATACATTTAAACTTTAAGCCCAGCAGTATACTTACCACACATGTAAGGCAAAGGTGTGAAAGTTGAATGTTGGGAAAGTGAGACCGTCTAGACAGCCCAAAATTCAAAGTGTTGGGAAAGTGAGATACAACCGGTTGTGTAAACCTAGTTATTCTCTGTTGGGCACCGTGTGATGTATGCTATCGATGGGTCCATGTACGGTTTTGCACCCAGTCAGAGTAATTAGGAGTGTTGTCACCACTCCTAATTACTCTGACTGGGTGCAAAACCGTACATGGACCCATCGATAGCATACATCACACGGTGCCCAACAGAGAATAACTAGGTTTACACAACCATGTATATCAGTTGGAGAACCTTTGTGACAACACATGAACCTGAAGTCTAAAAACGGTGAAAATCGATATTATTCATAAGAACCCATTGTGTGTAATAACGGACGAAACTCATAAACACAGAACAGTGAGAATATAATGACATTATTTAATCGATTTACGGAGGTTTCGTCAACCTACGGTTTCGTCAAACTGGTGTTATGTACTACCTGTACTGGATGTTTTGTCAAACTGATAATACAGTATATCACACCTTTTAATGGTTATAGCTCAATACTATAGAATACTATTGATTTGAGTAACATCAAGGCCAATATCAAGTGGGATTGTGTATTCATGATGATGATTTGAAAACGCAGTCACTTTAATTTAGTTCACTAAATGTGTTTGTTTTACAATAAATAAATTTAAAATAAATTTGAATATTGTTTGCTTACAAATAAATGCGCTCTATCGTTATAACTGCAATTATAATCAAAAGGAAATAAGATCAATCTAGTCAGGAACCTAGATGACTTCTAATATCATAATTGATTTTTCAATAATAGTCATAATTGCCTTGTTTGTGTTTCGTCTATTATTTATGTAGTAGTTTGTTTGGGAACGCAGATGTGATAAAAAACTTCCGCGACCATAACAATAAACTACTATATAAATAAGGTTGACGAAACGACTACCTGTTTTATACACAATAGTAAGTTTGACGAATTTGTAGTTTAACGAAACACCCAACAACCATTTAATCGTAAATATATTGGTGTGTCATTTTGGGGAGAAAATTGCTAATTTCATAAATGGGATCTAGTGAAATTGGGATATAGTGAAATTAGTGAAAACTGGGGTAGGTTTAAAGTTTTCACCGCTTATTTACCTGTCTGATCTCCATGATCGGTTAGAAATATATTGGAAATTCACAAGATATGTTTATTTATATTTCCGGTAACTGGAGCGTGAAATATCGCGTGATCTCTCACAAGTTGCTATTCCCACAGTTAGGCGAAAACCCGTTCTGGGCGAAAATTCTTCACGCCAGGATACTAGTATCTAGTATAGTGTACATTTGTCCTAAGTGTAAATGATTATTCTATATATATATATAATATATATACTTAAATAACCCATTTAATTTCAGTATTAACTAATTCAACAAATTTATGCATATTGGGACGCCTTTAGTAATATCTTGGAATAAACAGCTTTCTCAAATCCCAATACAAGTTACATTCTAGTACAAAGTGAAATTCATCTTCTAGGCTATTAGTTTCGTTCATTTTTCCGATGTGCTTAATGGTTTTGTCCATCTTCCAGTTTTAATAAATAGTCTGTATGACGATAAATGTAAACGGGCTAAAGATATATGAAATATAGTAACAACAGTAACAATATCTAATTATGGTTGAAACCTATGATGTGAAACATATCTATAAATAACGCTCTGCTTGATTCGTTCGGTCTACTTATTTCTTTGTTTTACAGTAACTAAAAACAAGTCAAGTTCTCAACATTTTGAAAAAGCCAAACTTCATAAAACCCAAGAATATATAATAAATCTCTAATTAATGAACACCAGTTTGTCCTGTTAGGGTAAACTGTTGTATCATGCATCAACATTAAATAAAATCTTGATCCAAAATATTATAGTATTGAAATATCTCATATTCTGTAGTGGCATTCTGCCTAAATCACCATAAATAAAGTCATTTTACGTGTTTTTCTTTACTCCTGATAAACGTTTGCAAAATTGCATGTATTTTTGTTGCTGTAATAAAACTGGTGAACTGCATCCAATATCTCCTTGTTATCTTATCTTCCACTAAGAGTATCATCACCGTACAAAAGCACCCTGAGAGAAATGTCTGTCAATGGGCGTATAGTGTTGATAATGGTTATTCTGTGGTCTGAGTAATCAGGACATGCGGTAAAGTAGTGATGACTGGATTCATTAACTCCGTATTTACAGAGTAGAGAGTTAATGTTTCTCGAAAATAAATGTTCACTGCAGACATTTCGAATATGGGTATGAAGGACTTTGGGACGGCGGACACCATGATAGTGGATTAGGTTTATTAGAGTTCAAGGAAGCAAGTGTATCAATATCCTTAGAGTCCTACATTAGTGGACTTCCATGCTAAAGGCATTTCGCAGAAACGAAGAAGAATTAAAGAGATCACAAAATGGTGTAGATAGTTGAGCTGATTCGATTAGTACACGATTACTTAGTCCAGACACTTAATAACATCAGAGATCTCTGAAGGACACATTATTATTAATCAAGTGTTGACTTTCCATCATCAACAAATGCATGAAGTAAAGTATGGTTTGAATCATCAAATGAAAGTTTGCTGCACACAGAAGTCATTCATAACATTAGCCTTATATACATCATCAGAAACTAGCTCGCCAGTTGATGAATCGAGGATAGATGGGATTGCTGACGAACGCGAGGGTGTAATGGAACGATTTGAGGAGACTCCACCAGTTTTTCAAGGACAAATCACTAGTTTTCAATTTATAAGGTGGTCATAGTATTTAATTTCATGCAGACGGATAAGCGCGACAACATCATTGCGCAGTTGATGAAACTTAGTCCAATGATACAAAAAGATTTTTCATATATGACCACTTTCGTTGTCTAATTTTCTGTTTGATGTCAGATCTTATCCCAAGTTGGTTCCCGAGCGTTGATTGATACCTCTTTGTTTGGAATACATTGTCGAGAATAATCAGATATAGTGGTTGTAATATTAGTGTTGTAGATATCAACATCTTCACTCTTGGAGATTCCAGTCAACAGCTGTTAGCTTCTCACGAAAGAAAGCTATGAAAGTCAGCATCGTTGTAGCGCCATATCAGTCTTTTGATTTGCTTAGATACTGGTTTGCTGAACATTAACACAACGTAGACAGGACAGTGATATTGTATATTCTGTAGTAAGAAAGGATCTCCAACACCAGAGAGGGCTAACGAAACTACATTAGACACAAAGATACGGTCAATAATAGAAGAAGAGTGCTCAGTAAAATTTGTTGGATCGACTATGCACTGTTTCAATGCATTCTGCTGGTATATGAATTCAATCTTCCTGTGTGAGGTGTCCGTGTCCATAAGAGTATTTAGATTGAAGTCACCCATAATTCCAGTGTCATTTGTAAAACCAATTCAATCTTCCATGCACAATTGGTAATTGGCACCTGCATTTGGCAGGCGATGAATAGGCCAAATAAAACCTTTTTATTATTATACAGTTGTAATTCTATCGAGATGTCCTCTATGTCCTGTCTTCCGGTATAATTAACCGTGTCTCTAATCCGTGATTATCACCAGTCCTTCCTTATTGGTTTATGAAAACCTGGAAAGAGGATTTCGTCATAAGAAATTGAGTTGCTTAGCCAAGTTTCCAGTAACGAGACAGTATCAATGTTAATCGATTATTTAAAACATGCTGCCCTTTTTATGTAACAGCACTATAAAACCATCTGGCCAGGACTCTGGGGGGGGGGGGGGGATATCCAATTTCGAAAAGCTTATTAAATAATGATAATAAATATGACATTAATATGCATTTACCATGTACAAATCAGGACATCCACTTGTATTTGTAATTAACTGATTAATTGCAATTGCTAATCGTTCACTGCTTTAATAGTATTTGGAGCAAACTACCGTAATAACCATATAGTATCAAACTACCGTAATAACCATATAGTATCAAACTACCGTAATAACCATATAGTATCAAACTACCGTAATAACCATATAGTATCAAACTACCGTAATAACCATATAGTATCAAACTACCGTAATAA
>CM026395.1:37533850-37592934 GCA_014843695.1 Archivesica marissinica
AAACTACCGTAATAACCATATAGTATCAAACTACCGTAATAACCATATAGTATCAAACTACCGTAATAACCATATAGTATCAAACTACCGTAATAACCATATAGTATCAAACTACCGTAATAACCATATAGTATCAAACTACCGTAATAACCATATAGTATCAAACTACCGTAATAACTACCGTATATAGTATCAATATTCATATCATCGTATTTGATACATTTTTTACAGATGATAAATGACAATATGAAAATATTTACATTGTAGGTTTTCATCTTTATTCCAAGTCTCGTATATTATTATGTACATACATATCATTCAAAGACAAAGTTAAGGAATCATATTAAAAGTACAATACATAGCCATTCTAAATAGAATTATAAGAGACATATTACAACAAAGCATATCACATTATAAAAATTACATGTTTATTATATTAATTATTGGCTCCAAATATTATAAAACACCAGGTGGCCGATTAGGAATTTTGCTGAGTGTATGTTCTTTCAACACCAGCACAATTCTTCAGCATTGTCCAGTATAGCTGATTTTTATGTTTGGCCTCTATTAATTTACTAGTTTCACTTTTGTCATACTCATATCTAGCTTTACGTAAACAACGTTTATATTGTGATGTAGCTTCTACTTTTTTTTGGTTTGTCTACCCTATAAAAATTTAACGCAGAATAGAACACTCGTCTCTTTATCATTACATTCTGATGTATACCATTTGAATGTAGGACGTTTCGGCCTGGCCTATTTTCAAGGGAGGCTGTTTCGGCCAAAACGGTTTTTTCATGGAAATAAAAGCAGAGAAAATATTACCGTATGTATTAACATGATATGATATTTATGTGTTGACATGATATATGTTTCGGCCAAACTATTTATTTATTAGTGGTATATACTATAAAAAGCAGAGAAAATATCACAATTCAGTCAATAAAATTGTTGAATGGCTATTCCAGATATAAATAATTATCGTGTCATGGGTTAGATTAAGGAGAGTGGCTTCTCCTGTTGATTATTTGTGTTGCTTTGATATAATCAGTTTCACACCCGATTGGTTGTCATGGGTTAGATTAAGGAGAGTGACTTCTTCTGTCGACAGACGAATCTGTAGTCCAGTGGTTAACACGCTGGACTGGTAATCCAGGGATCGCAGGTTCGATCCCCCCGTCTGACCCTAATATAATTAACAGTCTTTCAGATGGGACGTTAAACCGAGGTCTCGTGTTGGTGCTTTACACTGTGCACGTAATGGAACCAGAGGAGACTCTGGAATGGGTCTCTGTCTGTATCATTGCACTATCCTCCAAAATCTAAAATAACTGATCTCTTCAGGAGGTGTCGCTTATATGGGTAACCGGTAGCGACGATAAATAAACGAAAAACACACACACTCTTCTGTTGATTATTTGTGTGGCTTCTCCTTTTGATTGTCTGCTGGGTACTGGTATATAAAGAATGCCAAAATGTCACATATTCAGTACAGATGGATCTGTAGTCCAGTGGTAACACGCTGGACTGGTAATCCAGGGATCGCAGGTTCGATCCCCTGTCTGACCCTAATAAAATTAACAGTCTTTCAGATGGGAAGTTAAACAGAAGTCTTGTGTCGGTGCTTCATACATATGAGCGACGCCTCCTGAAGAAATTAGTAATTTTAGATTTTTGGAGATAGTGCATGATACAGACAGAGACCCATTCCAGAGTCTCCTCTGGTTCTTTTACGTGCACGGTGTAAAGCACCGACACGAGACCTCGGTTTAATGTCCCATCTGAAAGACTGTTCATTTTATTAGGGTCAGATCAAAATATTTGGAAAACAGTCATACTATATAACAGGAAATTATAATCTCTATGGAAATTTGCTTTATCACTGATGATACTGATCACTTTAAGATATATAAAAGTTGTGCATAATTTATAACCTTGAATAGAGTGAAAATTAAACATCCATTAAATTTACACTGCTCTTTACCTTCATACAGCTTTGGCTACAATACATAACATCCATGGAGGTGACAATCTCACAGACTCGGACAATGATACTGGTATCATCTTCCAGGACTCAAGTGATGATGATCCTTCTGATGTCATCGTACAGACTTACGAGAGCTGCTACTCATGCGCCTTGGGTCCTAAGATCAAGGAAATCCCTTCAAATAATTCCAGCCTGGCATCCTCCCCACAAAATAATGCAGCTAGTCCTCCAAAGACTGTCGGGGTGTATCCGAAAAACAGGAGTCACAATGATATGATGGAGTATCAAGACAGCAGTGCATTTTTCAGTCGCAGGTTTAAGCTGGACAATACCCCGTCAAAAAATATGAGTACCGCTAAAGTAGAATCTCGGACTTGGTCATTATTGTCAGGACATTTCGGTAAAGTGAAAACTGCCATAGAACCAAATGTAAAGTTTACATTAGGCACTAATGTGTTGGAATGTGACACTCATTTTGATATATGTGATGGAAGTGTGAACGGGCAGAGGGATGTCAGATCTCGGAGAGTGTATAAACGTAGCATAAGCTGTGATCCGATAGCAACGAGAGAAATGACACGGCCAGCGGAAGATAGTAATGGTCCACATTTTATTGAAACTGAATTTCCTCTACAGGTAGGTATTATAAGATTGTGAAGCCTTTGTTATGTAATGGATACGGTGTCCTCTTTGTAACCATGATGTTGTGAGTTCGAACCCTGTCAGAATCACAATGATAGTGTCTTTAGGCAAGACGTTTAAATCCCAATTTCATCAAGGATGAGATCTGAAGATTAATCTAATGTTATATAGACTTGTTTCAATATTGAGCTAAAATGAATTTGTATAAACTCTTACTATATACTCTTATATATATACTTATCATTTTTCCTGAATTTCTTATCGTGTAGGAAAGATGGTTATTAGTTTTAAACAAAACAAATCTATCATTGTTATATCTGTAATAAACTACAGATACAGCTGTTCAATTTTACTCCCCATGTAAAAACCTTATTTATGGGATGCACAACATTTAACAATTTTATATTGGAATTAAATACAGCGATTGGTCATGATTTATAGTTGATAGCTGGAGGAGGATTTTCAGCGACACTGGAATACAGAAGGTATTTTACAGGGAGGTATTTTGTAAAGCCATCAGCCAAATGACATACAAGGCGAAAATATAATACACACATTTATTTGTTCGTAGCATTATATTGGGTCATATTAGAATGGGATGAACATTTGTCTTGCTGTTGTTTATTGGTGAATAAACAATTGTTTGAAGTTCTGATGCGTAGGAATTAACACCTTAGGATATTGTTTCCTATACAACGACTGCTTTCCTTTGGCATGCACGTTGATGACGTTGAACAGTAACCATTTCTGCCTTGAACCAAAAGTTCTTCATTATCCATAACTCTCTTATCTCTAGATGAATTTCGTTCAGATTTGAAGGAAAGATAGTTGGAAAGGATGACTCAAAAACAATCAATTGCATCTACCTCGTAATCCATAGATCATGAGTTTGAACCCCGCCAGAACCGTGGAAGGAATGAGGTCTCAAGAATGACTAAATTAATGTTGAAATCTAATCTTTGCTGTTGTCACTGGAAATCCAATTAAAATCAAACAGTGGAATGGCCCTTTCCTTTAGGTGACCTTGTATATGACCTATTTCTGTCAATATTAGTGTCGTGGTTATTGCAGTGGGAATGTACTAGTGTCTGCAATGTATATATTCTGTTTTCAGAAATCTGTGACTTTGTACATGCAGATGGAACTATGTAGTCATACATTGCGAGAATGGATGCAGGTTAGAAATGAAGTCTGCCAGTCTGAAATGGACCTTATTGCTTACACAGGAAAAAACATGACCATTTTTCGACAGATTCTTAAAGCTGTGGACTATATACATTTGCAAGGTGTTATCCACAGGGATTTGAAGCCTAGGAATATATTTCTCCGAGAAGACAGTCTTTCTATAAAAATTGGAGACTTTGGGCTCGCAACTGATGATGTAGTTGCTAGTCCGATTAGTGATGATTCGTTTAATGCTCTTGATGTGTCTTCTAGACGACTAGTCCGCACAGCAAGTTCGGATCATACATCGGGGGTAGGGACATCAACATACGCGGCCCCGGAACAGTTACAAGGTTCTGGATATAACACTAAATCTGATATTTACAGCTTGGGTGTTATATTGTTTGAATTGTTTCAAAATTATGGAACAGAAATGGAACGCTACAGATGCTTAGGGGATCTAAGGACAGGCGTCATTCCCAATATGGTACATGTAAACTGGCCAGTACACACTCGATATATACGACTTATGACAAATGGAAATTCAGAAATCCGCCCTTCAGCCAAATCCATACTACGTGGGGAATTATTTGTATCAAAGGACCAATTGATTGAAGATATGAGGAAAGAAATTGAAGAACTTAAAAGACAATTAGTAGAGAAGGATAAGACCTTGGCAAAAAGAGATTCCACTATAGCCAAACTGATGGTAGAACTGAATGATACTAGTTTGTTTGCTGGTACCAGTACTTGAACAGGGATCCTAAATGGATATGTAGGGCTGTGATCAATATCATTAATATTGATTTTATCGTCGATATGCCAGAATTGATATACATGCATCGATATGCATTTTGAAAACGCTCTAAATGCTCTTTTGGCATAGAATCTAAAACTAAACATTGTAAACAAACCGGAAGGTGTGCTGTCAAAACGACATGCGCAAGAACAATGTTATCTTGTTTTTGACTTTAAAAGCCATTCAGCCATTAACCATTTACTCCATAGATACACCTTTTGGCGACTCTGTAGCAGATGTCTATTGAAAACATTGTGGAAAATGGAGCGTTTACTCGTAATTAGCAATTGCTCCATTTTCCACATGTTTTCAAAACAATTAAAGAATTGCATTTTCCTTTTGTCTAGATATTCATCCTTTTCATCAGATGCTTTCCTTGTGGATAAATCTAAAAATAGCATATGGAGTAAAGGGTTAATTAAATTGACAATGGATTTATGAATAAAATAAGTTATTTCAGACTTTTGAGTTAATATCATAATATTGCTATATTTTCAAGTTGATATATCAATATAAATTTTAAGGCGATGAATATGAGCTTGTTGGTTCCCTGGATTGACAATGTTTGCTCGCTGGTACCAGTGTTATCCAGGGATCATGAACGAATAGATGCTAATGCGATTGACCAATAAAATGGTTGCTCACTGCTATGATTATTTCAAGACAGTCGGTGCATACTCAAACTAATAATTGTGCCATTTATTGTTTGTTTTCTGTTTATTAAGGGATTATTAACTTATTTGTTTACTTTTATCAGGGGGTTATCTGTTTACTGCTATAGATGGTTCTCTATTTACCAATATGAAGGGATAATGGGTGTGTGTAAATCATGATACTTGCATGTGGCGCCGTTTAAAATGCGGATGCATTATGCAGGCGCTATATATATAGAGAGAAAATGCGGACGCTATTGTAACATATAGGGAAAAAGCGGGTGCTATACGTATTACTTCATAAAGGTGTGAGATTAAACATACTTATGATCGCCATGTTTGTTAGTGTGTCACTTGTCTTTTCTTTCATTCAGTATGTTATTTTCTTTAAATTGTTGATGAAATTATAAAAATATTTTGTCTTTTTCAAAAGTATGCATCTTCTTTCTATCTTCCATTGTCCCTTTCCGTTATTATTTCCGTCAATTTATATAGCAATTTCAAAATGTCGGTAAATATGTTAATAAATAATAACATAGATAAAATAAAAGTGCCAGCACTGAGATGATATTGCATCTTGACTGACTGCGTACAGGTATAAACTATTTACAAAGTGTTCAATATGATACCAAAATTTGAAATAATTCTTATTAACAATGATCTCATAATCCGAGCATCCGCAGTTTGTTCTATGTTCAATGTCATACTAGTACTTGAAACAATTCTTATTAAAAATGATGTCATTAATCGAGCTCCCTTAAGTAAAAGCTATACAGCCCGCTAATTCATATGTATTTCATAGCTCCCGCATTTTCTCTATCCGTCTATAGCTCCTTCATTTTCTCTATTCGTCTATAGCTCCTTCATTTTCTCTATCCGTCTATAGCTCCTTCATTTTCTCTATCCGTCTATAGCTCCTGCATTTTCTCTATCCGTCTATAGCTCCTGCATTTTCTCTATCCGTCTATAGCTCCTGCATTTTCTCTATCCGTCTATAGCTCCTGCATTTGCTCTATACATCTATAGCTCCTACATTTGCTCTATACATCTATAGCTCCTACATTTGCTCTATACATCTATAGCTCCTACATTTGCTCTATACATCTATAGCTCCTACATTTGCTCTATACATCTATAGCTCCTGCATTTTCTCTATCCGTCTATAGCTCCTGCATTTTCTCTATCCGTCTATAGCTCCTGCATTTTCTCTATCCGTTTATAGCTCCTACATTTGCTCTATACATCTATAGCTCCTACATTTGCTCTATACATCTATAGCTCCTGCATTTGCTCTATACATCTATAGCTCCTACATTTGCTCTATACATCTATAGCTCCTACATTTGCTCTATACACATAGCTCCTGCATTTTCTCTATACATCTATAGCTCCTACATTTTCTCTATCCGTCTATAGCTCCTGCATTTTCTCTATACATCTATAGCTCCTACATTTTCTCTATCCGTCTATAGCTCCTGCATTTTCTCTATACATCTATAGCTCCTGTATTTTCTCTATACATCTATTGCGTCCGCAGTTTGTTATATGTTCAATATGATATTAATGTGTGCTCTATGTTCAATATATATGCTAAAACTTTAAATAAATATATTTTACATGATCTCATAATTCGAGAGTCTGTTTGTTCTATGTTTAATATCAAACACAAATTTGGGGGGGAAATCTTAGTAAAAATGATCTCATTCCAGTGCCCGCCTGTAAAAGGTATACCGCCCGCTAATTCCTATGTATTTCATAGCCCTTGCATTTTCTCTATACATTTATAGCGCCCACATTTTCTCTGTACTAGTATATCTATAGCGCCCGCAGTTTCTCTGTACTAGTATATCTATAGCGCCCGCAGTTTCTCTGTACTAGTATATCTATAGCGCCCGCAGTTTCTCTGTACTAGTATATCTATAGCGCCCGCAGTTTCTCTGTACTAGTATATCTATAGCATCCGCAGTTTCGCTGTACTAGTATATCTATGGCGCCCGCAGTTTCTCTGTACTAGTATATCTATAGCATCCACAGTTTCTCTGTACTAGTATATCTATAGCATCTGCAGTTTCTCTGTACTAGTATATCTATAGCGTCCGCAGTTTCTCTGTACTAGTATATCTATAGCGCCCGCAGTTTCTCTGTACTAGTATATCTATAGCACCCGCATTTTCTCTGTACTAGTATATCTATAGCATCCGCAGTTTCTCTGTACTAGTATATCTATAGCATCTGCAGTTTCTCTGTACTAGTATATCTATAGCATCTGCAGTTTCTCTGTACTAGTATATCTATGGCGCCCGCAGTTTCTCTGTACTAGTATATCTATAGCATCCACAGTTTCTCTGTACTAGTATATCTATAGCATCTGCAGTTTCTCTGTACTAGTATATCTATAGCGTCCGCAGTTTCTCTGTACTAGTATATCTATAGCGCCCGCAGTTTCTCTGTACTAGTATATCTATAGCACCCGCAGTTTCTCTGTACTAGTATATCTATAGCGCCCGCAGTTTCTCTGTACTAGTATATCTATAGCATCTGCAGTTTCTCTGTACTAGTATATCTATAGCATCCGCAGTTTCTCTGTACTAGTATATCTATAACGCCCGCAGTTTCTCTGTACTAGTATATCTATAGCGTCCGCAGTTTCTCTGTACTAGTATATCTATAGCGCCCGTAGTTTCTCTGTACTAGTATATCTATAGCGCCCGCAGTTTCTCTGTACTAGTATATCTATAGCGCCCGCAGTTTCTCTGTACTAGTATATCTATAGCGCCCGCAGTTTCTCTGTACTAGTATATCTATAGCGCCCGCAGTTTCTCTGTACTAGTATATCTATAGCGCCCGCAGTTTCTCTGTACTAGTATATCTATAGCGCCAGCAGTTTCTCTGTACTAGTATATCTATAGCATCCGCAGTTTCTCTGTACTAGTATATCTATAGCGCCCGCAGTTTCTCTGTACTAGTATATCTATAGCGCCAGCAGTTTCTCTGTACTAGTATATCTATAGCATCTGCAGTTTCTCTGTACTAGTATATCTATAGCGCCAGCAGTTTCTCTGTACTAGTATATCTATAGCATCCGCAGTTTCTCTGTACTAGTATATCTATAGCGCCCGCATTTTGTTATATGTTCAATATGATATTAATGTACCTGCCATTCATACAGTTATATCGAAGCGTCTGCAATTTACCAGTTTGCTCTATGTTCAATATCATATTAAAACTTAAATAAATACATGTATATCATACAATTATGACTATATCTCAGTATTAATATGTGTTCTTAACATACAGAAGAATGACAGGGTAGAACCATCACTAAGGTGGATACGCAAAGTTACCCGGCCTAGGACAGGGTAGAACCATCACTAAGGTGGATATGCAAAGTTACCCCGCCTAGGACGGTAGAACCATCACTAAGGTGGATACGCAAAGTTACCCGGCCTAGGACAGGGTAGAACCATCACTAAGGTGGATATGCAAAGTTACCCCGCCTAGGACAGGGTAGAACCATCACTAAGGTGGATATGCAAAGTTACCCCGCCTAGGACAGGGTAGAACCATCACTAAGGTGGATATGCAAAGTTACCCCGCCTAGGACAGGGTAGAACCATCACTAAGGTGGATATGCAAAGTTACCCCGCCTAGGACAGGGTAGAACCATCACTAAAGTGGATATGCAAAGTTACCCCGCCTAGGACAGGGTAGAACCATCACAAGGTGGATATGCAAAGTACCCGCAGGACAGAGTAGAACCATCACAAGGGGATATGCAAAGTTACCCCGCTAGGAAGGGTAGAACCATCACTAAGGTGGATATGCAAAAGTACCCCCCTAACAGGTAGAACCATCACAAGTGGTAGCAAAGTACCCGCCAGGACAGGGTGAACCATCACTAAGGTGGATATGCAAGTTACCCCGCTAGGAAGGGTAGAACCATCACTAAGGTGGATATGCAAAGTTACCCGCCTAGGACGGGTAGAACCATCACTAAGGTGGATATGCAAAGTTACCCCGCCTAGGACAGGGTAGAACCATCACTAAGGTGGATATGCAAAGTTACCCCGCCTAGGACAGAGTAGAACCATCACTAAGGTGGATATGCAAAGTTACCCCGCCTAGGACAGGGTAGAACCATCACTAAGGTGGATATGCAAAGTTACCCCGCCTAGGACAGGGTAGAACCATCACTAAGGTGGATATGCAAAGTTACCCCGCCTAGGACAGAGTAGAACCATCACTAAGGTGGTCTCGGTATATCATGTTGTGCCACCAAGTTTTGATGAAACTGTAACTTTGCCCGATATTAATTGGTTAAGCAGTATTTATTTATTCATAAGTAGTAGACAGTTATGTACAGCAGAAGTAGAAGCAATTGACAGTAGTTCATGTACACAGCTTGTTTAGCATTAGCACATACCATATGTCCAATTTACTATTGCACTATAAATACATTCATGTTATACTGGTGACATAATTTTGAAAATTCCCCCATAAAAGTTGGTAAGTGGATCACTGATGACCCCCACACTTTAGAACCTGGAGAAAACAAATTAGAAACTGGAGAAAACAATGTGTGTAACCAGGATGTAAAAAGCAAATATGGTCACATCCTTATATATATCGGATATAATTATATGGAACCAAGTGGTTACTGATATATGGACATGAAATATGTGTGATGAGGAAGCCAAGGTCTGTGCGACTACTATAGTTGGACTATTTAGTTTATACAAATTTAATTTAGTTCGATTGCGAAACAACTTATATTAATCACTCTCGAGACCTCATTCCTGATGGAATCCATCGCCACGAGGGAGAGAGAAGAGGCAACGTGGAATTTAAATGCCTTGTCTTGGCAAGGGCATAATCCTAACGGCTCCAGCAGGGCTCGAACTCCGGACCTTTTTCACCTGAAGCGAACGCGCATCCACTGCGCTATCACGACTTCCACTGGACTGTCAAAAAAGAAACAATACCAAACCAACTTGACGAAAAAGATGCAAACATATAAATGCCTATGTTAAGCCACCACTTTTCAGCTCGGAGTGACGTATGACTATGATATTCATCCATATACACAGGTATATAATGCATCCATATTTTCATAACGCCGATTTTTCGTTTTGCACGTGATCCTCGAGGAACACGATTTGCTATACATGGATAGATCCACAAACCAGTTTGTTGTACTCGTATTGTAATTACTTCGAGCAAAAACACGAAAACGATCTGCATTTTCCTCAAAAGAAATGCCCAGACTCGACCAAAATGCGAGCAATTGGGATGGTTGAAGCTGGTTTACGTCATAACGACGTCGCTAATCGCATCAGTGTGTCCCGGATCACGATCACACGTCTACGTGGACGGTACCGAACATGTGGATCAACTGATGACCGACGACGCGAGAACAGGACCGTCGTATTCGGATTTCATATGTACGTGACCGCTTCCTGCCCGCTACTCACACCACCATCGTTACTCCTGGGGGGACCAACACTAGAATCAGTGCTCAAACAGTTCGGAACAGGCTCGCTGAACGTGGAATATGTCCTTACAGACCGTACACCGGGCCCCTGTTGACGCGACGTCACCGGAACGAACGTCGTGAGTGGACGGGTGAACATGCATGTTGGACTCGCTTACAGTGGAATTCCGTTATGTTTAGTGACGAATCGCGTTTCTGTTTACGGCGTGCAGATGACAGGGCTCGAGTTTACAGTCGACAGGGAGAACGTTATGCCGATGCGTGTGTACGTGAGGTGGATCGGTTTGGAGGCGGTAGCGTTATGATATGGGGCGGCATCACATTCGACGGCCGCATACAACTTATTATTGTTGACGGAAACTTAACCGCACAGCGGTACTGTGATGCCTGTTGTTTTGCCATTCTTTTCACGTTAATCGACGCGTCACACTGTTCCAACAGGACAACGTCAGATGACATACTGCACGCATTACCACTCAATTATTGGAGCGGGGGATCATTGAACATTTACCGTGGCCAGCATTGTCACCAAACTTGTCTCCGATCGAACATTTATGGGATACCTTAGACCGTCGTGTAAGACTCCGTCAGCCGGCGACGTTACACCAACTGAGGGATATTCTGCGTCAGGAGTGGAACAACATTGACCAATATGAGATTCTGACAATTATTCGGTATTGACTATTGTGTGAATATTCCAATTGACCCCTTGGTCACAAATGACACCACAACGTAACAGATAATGATGGTATGATCGAATTTTTAAACTTGTAACATTGTCTCGTATGTTTCAATCTCGGTACACGAAATTTCAGATGAATTGCTTATTTAGTAATTAAAATACATATATGTTTATACCATGTATCGTTTCTTATTTGACTCAGTATATATTAACTAGAGATTAATAATTCAAATTTAATACCAAAAACTGTGAGTCAAATCTGACTTAAGGAGGCAGAGAAAGTGGCTGCTTAATAGAAGTCAAATTATTAATAATAAAATAACATATTTGGAATCTTGAAACTGGCTGCTTGATGGAGGCCACATGTCCGATTGTAAATAGGATCTCTCGCACAAGGACTAAAAACATGTATGCACAGTATCATCGACAACTAATATTCGAAAAATAAATACATATTTACCTGCAAGCTGTTAACAAAAACCATTGGTTAAAATAACTTGCATGCAAAACTTTAACAAGTTGAAAAGGGCAGCGAAACCACTGTGCCACGGCAGATTCTCATCTACATATGTCTGTTTACTCTTTTACACATATCAGTTCCATGACATTCATGATTTTTTAAACATTTCAAACAATTAACTGCAACATACAACAGTAACAGCACATAAACGGTATGCATTTTATTGATTTACAACACCTGTTATTATATGCTTTCCTAGTATGCTGAAAACAGAAATATACAGTAAAATTAAGAAATAAATGCAGTAGAAGATGCTTAACACAATACATGCATACTCAACATAAACGACAGTACAACCGCTACTGATTAGTATATGTAGCTACTGTAGAAACGACAGTACAACAGCTACTGATTAGTATAGTTAGCTACTGTAGAAACGCATTTGATTATAAACCAAAATTTTCTTTCACTTTAAATATTATAGATAGATAGAGATAGATTTCTTTATTTATAGAGGGTGACCTAATTAGTTTTGAACTAATCCTCCTTAGGGCCCTCTTCAATTTGTTAACACTATAGAATAAATGTACATACACAATAATTATAACATAGTTATGCCGTACAATATACATGCATAATGTTGTACAATGTAACTTAAACAACAGCCTAAGTAAATCAGGTACTTTGATAGAAATACAAAACGACATAAGCATATTCATTTACAATCATTATATATATATAACTGTCTAGTGTCTACCAATTAAAACGTTGTATCCATACTTTACATTTTGTCTTGAATATATTTAAAGATCTGGATGTCTTAATTTCAAATGGTAGACAATTCCATATCTTTGGACCAGAGTATTCTAATGATTTCTTATACATTTCACATCTAGGTCTTTGAATATAGAGATCCATATTTGAAACATTTCTCAATGTCATATCTGAAGTAACTGAATTGCAATGTCTTAATTGAAAATGTTCATTCAAATAATTCGGTACAAGATTGTTCATAATTTTGTACATTGTTACTGCTTTTTGAAAAATAATCCGTTGGTAAAAAGTCATTATATTAATTTCAGACATTGATTCACGCAAAGAAATATAATCTTGGCCCAGAATGAATTTACAAGCTCGTCTCTGCAATCTTAATAATGTGTTGATATTTTGTTGTGTGGTGTTTCCCCATATGATACAACAATAATCAAAATGTGGTTGGATATATGCCTTGTAATAAAGTATTCTGTAGTTCAGATTCACAATATACCGTATTGTACCTAATAGCCAAATGTTAGTTGAAATCTTTTTCACAATATATTTGATATGTGAGTCCCATTTTAATGAATCCTGAATGTGTACTCCAAGCAACTTCTCTGATTTGCTGGTTTTCAATAATATATTTTCATATTTAAGAGAGAGTGTAGGGTTAGGGAAAGCACATTTTCGCTGGGCTGTCATCATAAATAGAACTTTCGTTTTGTCTGTATTAATCTTCATTCCATTTTGGAAACATCAGTATTTCAAGTCTTCCAAAGCTTGTTGTAATCTTGTTTCTAACACTTCTTTCTTATTATGGATATCATATAATGTAGTATCATCTGCATATAAATCGCTACCGGTGATTTTATTTGAAAACATTAGTGGTAAGTCATTGATAAAAAGTAAGAATACAAGAGGTCCTAATATTGAGCCCTGCGGGACTCCACAATTAACAGTTCTATTTTCAGATAAAACGTCATTTATAGAAACAGTTTGCTTTCTATCACAAAGATATGACTGAAAAAGCTTCAAAGTATTGTTGCTACATTTGTATAATGATAATTTCTTTAACAAAACAGTATGATCGACAAGATCAAAAGCTTTTCGAAAATCGACCATTACAATTCCAATCAATTTTCCCTCATTCATTGCTCGAATCCATTTATCTATCATATAAAGTAAAGCTGATTCAGTTGAGTGGCCAGTTCTGAAACCACTTTGTGTTTTGTGAAGTAAATTGAAGTGATCAAAAAAAGTCTGCAGCGATTTATGCACGTGTCTTTCAAAAAGTTTCGACAAAGATGGTAAAATTGAAATAGGTCTATAGTTATTGACGTCATTGGTTTTTCCACTTTTGAATAATGGTTTGACTTTGCAAATTTCCAAGCTTCAGGGAAAGTTGATGTTTTCAAACTCTTATTTATTATAACAGTTAAATGTTGTACAATGATATCAGCTGAAAGTTTTAACAGCTTTGGTCCAATATTATCGATTCCAGTAGCTTTAGAAACATTAAGTTCAAGTAATTGTTTTCTGATATTACTCTGTGTAACTTCTGGTATTTCAAACACTACATCAACAGGTACATGTTCATTAATAAAATCTTTTATATAGTCAAAGTTTAAGTGATCAGGGACTGGATCTTTGATATTAGATGCAACATTGACAAAGAATTCATTAAATATATTTGCCATTTCAACATTTTGAGAGTAATCAGATCCTTGATGGTATATTGAGTTAATATTGTTTACAGATTGTGTTGATTTTCCTGAACCAAACTCTTTAAAAATCTTCCAGACAGTACGTGGGTTATCTTTACCAGACACTTTGTTTCTAAGTAGTTTATATTGATTAACACCTTGCTCTGATTTATCTTGCTTCATTTTATCGCGTTCTTTCATAGTATCTAAGATTTCTGTTGTTATCCAGTCTGGTTGATATTTCCGTTTCACTCGCTGAGTTTTTATTGGAATATGCTTATGTACAATTTCTAAAAATAGTTTACACCACATATTTAATATTTCATTTGGATCATCATATATATAAACAAAGGTCCAGTCTGCAATACGTAAATCTTCGCAAAAGGACTTCTCATTGAAGTTTTTAAATGATCTATATGATATTGTTTCATGCATACTTTTATTATTTGAAAAGTTGACTTTACGATTACAGAATACTGGGTAATGATCACTGATAGAAAGCTTTGGTACATACATATTGGCAATGTTTTCTTCCATGTTAGTATATATGTGATCAATCAAAGATGCAGATGATCTAGTTACCCTAGTAGGTTCCGTTACTAACTGTGTAAGACCTAGTGGGATATAAAAATTTGCCCATTCATCATTTGTATAACAATCAGTGAGGTTTCTATTGAAATCACCTAATAAAATTATTTCTTTATCTTCATAGAACATATTTTCGATAAACAATTTAAATCTGTCTTTCCACTCTATTTTAGAGTGAGGATAGGATGCCTATACACATTGCAAACAAAAAATGGTTTACAATATTTACAATATATTTCAAGAACAACAACCTCAATATCATGCGTTTCTAAATCATAACGGCGTTTCACATTTAACCCATCTTTAACATAAACTAAAATTCCGCCACCACCATTTCTGTCATGTTGGTCTCTACGAAATGGAGGTAAAAATCCTTTTATTAAATAAACATTTGTATTTACATCATCTTTAAATTTTGTTTCACTCAGCCCCATAATATCAATTTTATTTTTATCAGAGGTCATAAGTAGCTTTACCTCTTCAAATTTGTCTAAATTATTAAGACCTTGAACATTTAAATGACCGATATTCATGCCATTTTTATGCAGACCGATGTCTGTGGTATCAATTACAATACCATTAAAGCTGTTGGTCGAGTCAGGATGATTAGCTAAACTAATTTCTAAAGCATTACAAATACAGTTTGATAATTCACATTGTGAACATATTGTTTGCAAAAGATTAAATCTATTGGATGTAGTGACATCAAAGTCATTTCCAGACACGTCAGCATTGGCAACATGGCCTGATTTCTATTGCTTATAGCAATGTATGGCCTTATGGCCAAGACGGTCACAGTTAAAACACCTTCCCGAGAATTTCCACTGAAGATGTCTATGAGTTTATGTTGATTTAGATTAGCCCACGTCGATTTCCATATGTCTGTTTCACTGGTGCCATAGTTGTTGTTTCTATTTTCAAGCGATGTTCTTCATGGTACAAATACACATCTATTAAAGTCACCACAAACCTGGGTGAAGTTATTTATTGTACCTAATAGTCTTTTTATACCAGATCGGGATAGGTGGATGTTATCCTTAAAGTTAAAGAAATAATTGATGGGATTGCCATCCTTATCACGGAAAGCTTGGCACATGTCTATGCAATTTATACAAGCTGCTGCAGCAAGTTCTTCAATGCAGTCATTGAACTGAAACACATCTACATCTCCGCGAGGACAAAGAGTACATACTACAATGGCCATTTTTGGATTGCTGATTTTTAAGCTTTCTAACAGGGTCATATATTTCTCCTTGAACATTTGACCAGACATACCCCTGGCTACATCATTACCCCCTATGTAGATGATAACCGTGCTAAAACTTGACAAATCATACAGTAAAATATCATCTGCTATGTCATCAATGCCAGCGCCACTTATTGAATACTTATGCGTTCCTTGTGTAAGTCCTTGTGGGTTAATACCATGAAGAATAGAAGATCCAATAATAAGTGTTTTTGATCTCATAGCATTACGAGTACTATTTCTTGGTCTGATTTTTTCCCTATTGTGTGTCAGAGGAGTTTGATTATTTATATGCTTAATGTGAACATTTTGCCTGTTCCCTTGAATTGTCTCAATCTTGTAAATCGGAGTGTCTTTGCATATTTCACTCTGTTTCTGTGCTGGTAAAGATTGAGAAGCATGCTTAGTGTGCTCACTATTTTGGACAGGACTATCAGGACTAGCATTTTGTAACACTCCATGACATTCTCTTCCTTTTAATAGTTCTTTTTGCAAAGACAAAAAATTATTCTGCATTTCCAGCAAATTCTTGTTGATTTTTGTGATATTTTCAGCATTTACTTGAGATTGATTTACATGTCCTTTTCCGACTACGCGTGGCTTTGTATCAGTAGATCGTTTCGGCTGGACTGGTGATGCCTGTTTTAACAGTTGTTAATGCTATCATGCTTATTTTCCTGATTTAAGTACTGGAACAGAACTTTTTTAGCACTATTAACTAAACTATGAGATCTCCAGATCATGTGTCCAACTCCAGTAGCTGTTACAGTTGACGCATGTATGTCAACTGAAATGTTAGTTTTCATACTATTAATGTGTGTAGTACACTTCAGATTTTCATCATTCCCGAGAGCAAAGTCAGATCTTATTTTATTCACAAATATGTTAAATATGTCTCTTTTGCAGAACACAACAATAGTCGCTGAATCACATTTTACAGTTTTATACAAAATGCCTTCAAATTGGTCAGTACACTTCGAATCCAATTCAAATGTGGATTCATCAGACGCACTATACCTCAGATTATGTTGCGCCTCGTAATCCATCAGATTATAGTCTGTCTGTGTTCTAGAATCTCCATCGCAAGCACTGTACTCTATCCAACTGAATGAAAATTGCAACAGTATCCTTGCCTTCTTTGTTTAAGCACTCACTCACAAATCCTACGGTACTGAGCAGATATAAAATTTCAACCATTTGTACCATTTAACATTCATTTTGTTGACATATGCCATCACCCCAACATCACGGAGTGAGCTTAAATATATACTGGGCGAGTTTTGTCAGAATTTGATTGACTAGTTTGACAATTATTTGAAACTTAATCTTAAAAAGTGTTAATTGAATACTCATTTTAAGGTTCGAGTCATATAAATGTGTACAAGATCATACATATAACCCAAGGCTATACAAACACAAACAACTGAAAACATATATGTGTGCTCATGCAGGGATGCATTTATGTGTTTGTTGTATTTACTACTTTAGTTTGTTTACCTGTTTTGACCACATATTCCGTGCATACAGCTTCTGTGATTTCTTGGTTGCTCTCTTCACATGTTGCCTATACATGTGTCTTCTATACAAGTACTGTTTATTGACAGGTACGCTGTGCATAGGTGTCCTGAAGTCTCGAGTTCTTCATGTAACAGGTGGTGTAGCGATAGCTAAATTGAGCAGCAAGGTCATGTGATGAAGCACGCTCACGTGAAACCCACAATTCCTGACATGAAACCCACAATTGATGACGTGGTACACAATACACACATCTAGGCAATATCAACATGCTTGTAATTTTAACATATCAGAACCATAATTTCTGGATAAAAGATCGATGACAGCTTCGAAAAGGTAGTGTTTTCTCTAAAGATATTATCAATCTTCTTGTCTAAACCAAAAAGATTCCACTACAACTCACAAATCATGTAAACTTAGATTGTCTCATTTGTACAATTTCCCCACCCAGTATAAAGAACATGGCAATCGATTTAAACTGCTGTCGTAATTAATTCTAACCAAAAAATCTCAAGATTCACATTATACCAGGAAGAACGAGTTATTTCTTATGCAAGCAGATCACTTTCGAAATCCGAGCGAAATTATTCTGCTTTCAAGCTAGAATTGTTAGCACTGAAATGGTCCATAACAGAAAAGTTCAAAGATTACCTGGCGTTGAACCAATTTACCGTCTACACAGATAACAACCCGTTAACCTATATACTGACTAGCACAACGTTAGATGCGACAGGCCACCGTTGGGCTACTGCGTTAGCCAGTTTCAACGTTGACATACAGTATAAACCAGGTCGCAAGAACATCGATGCTGATGTGATGAGCAGACTTCCATCACCCCATCAGAAGAAAGAATACATCACCGACCACAACAACAGAGCTGATACTTACCAGAAGCTGCGCAAAGCTGAAAGAGAAAACTTAGACAATACTTACCTGCATATTGATGGTGATACCTTCTTACGCCGATGCGATACCATGCTACAATATCAACATTGTTGAAGTGACTGAAGATCCTGGAGTACCACTAGCCCAGATATAATGTCACGAGATTCGAAGACAACAACGACAAGACGGATTGATCGAGAGATGGCGAAGAGCGGTTATCGACCAATTTTTACCCAGTGTAGATCAGTGTACAACGAAAGAAGACCTATATATGAGAAGGAATTTTGAAACTTTAAATATGAGAAGAGGGATCTTGTATAGAGAACTGAAGGTAGAAGATAAAGTTACCTATCAACTTGTACTACCCCATTGTTATTGCCAACATGTGTTAAAAGGGCTACACACATACATTGGACATCCGGGACGTGACAGAACCGTCTCGTTATATAGTTCTGGCCAGGAATGACCCGTGATGTTGACAATTATGTGACACGTTGTGATAGTTGCATCCGGAGGAAATCGCCACCCAACAGTAGATCGCACTTAGTCAATGTAGTAACAACTTATCCATTAGAACTTGTGTCCATGGATTATCTTTCGTTAGAGCCATCCAAAGGCTATGGAAATGTTTTAGTCATCACATATCATTTTACGAAATACGCGCTCGCAATCCCTATTAAGAACCAGACAGCTAAAACCACAGCAGATGCATTATATAATAACTTCATACTTCACTATGGAATTCCAACTAAACTACATGCATATCAAGGAGCTAATTTTGAATCGGAATTAATCTAGGAACTTTGTAATCTCATGGGCATCTAGAAAACAAGAACATCGCCATATCATCCTATGGGAAATGGTTGCACAGAGAGATATAATCGTACCCTTTTGAACATGTTAGGCACTTTGGAACCTAACAAGAAGACAAACTGGAAAGACTATATCGCACCATTGACATATGCATACAACTGTACGAAGCATGAGTCAACCAAAGTTTCTCCGTTTGCTTCGATGTTTGGAAGAGCGCCAAAGCTACCTATTGATTCCGTATTTGAATCTGTTATAGAAGAACCAGAAGATGAGAGACAGTCCAAGAATATGAAGATTTACGACATCAATTAAAGTTGACAAACGAAATCGCGAGAGAACATGCGAATAAAGCCAGGATCAAACAGAAAGTTACATATGATAAGCGAGCGAAGGCATCCAAACTAGCTGTTGGTGATATGGTTTTAGTCAAGATATTAAAACATGATGGGAAGCACAAGATACAAGACAAGTTTGAAGATGAGCCGTATGAAGTCATCGAACAAGTAAAGCCAGATATTCCAGTGTTTAGAGTTAAAACAAGAAGAGGATCAGAGAAAGTGTTGCACCGAAATCACCTGTTACCTATCCTGACAGAAGAAGCAGCGGACAACAGTCAGAAGACAGTTCCGGTTCCTAAGCCTATAGGAACAAGAAAACCAATACAGTATAAGTAGAAACTGTAGCCGTGGATGTGAATGCAAAGGAGTGCAGTGGTGAAAATCCGAGAACAAGTGACGTCACAGATGAAGATTCTGACAGTGATGGTGATGTAGGATATGCATTCCATAATGAGAGAGGTAGGAGTCACAACTTGCGAAATATAGTGGAGATTAGAGATTTTCGCCATACAGAAGATACAGACATCCAGCACTCGGATGGAGGTGATGATCAAAGTATTGACGGGATAGACACAAATAGAGCGGAAACAGAAAGTGATGAACGAGTAGATGTAGAGCACATGGTAGCAGCAGATGATGAACGAGTAGATGCAGAGCACACAGTAGCAGACGGTGATGAACGGGTAGACGCAGAGAACGCAGCAGCAGAAGTTGGACACAGTGAAGTGAGGAAAACCGCACATCCACCAATACAACCATGGCCGCCTGAGAGATACAGAGATTTCCAGATGTATCAGATGACTGGAGACACCGCTTTCAATGTTCAGAGACCGAGATATACTAGACTGCATCCGTTGAGCCTGTCTATGAACTCGAACATCATTCAGGAATTAGATTCGAACGTGGTTCATCGGATAATAAATTCAATTATGAATTGATTTTTTTAAACTGAATACACATGTAGTGGAATTAATAGTATCCAGAAATACATAAGTCTTCAAGTACTAAATATAAATACCAGAGTTGAGAAACTAAATAATTTGTTTAAAGTAAGGTTGTGTAACTGTGAGGAAATTACGATAGCATGAACTTTAATTGATATTATTTAATTGCTATCAACTCGAGAATGTGAGGTCACGTTAATTGTTTTGCGCAGAGTAGGAATGGCATTTAATTATTTTAAGTGCAATCAATATTAATGTCATTATTCAATAAGCAGTATTGAGTCTATATATATCCTTTGTGTATGTGCTGCATACCATTCTAGATAATGTTCATGAGGGTATTTTATGGTTACATATGTCACATAAATACAATGATTTTAGTCTCATACCTTGCGTATGTTACTTACCACCTGAAAACTCGTCTAGATATACGGATGTTAATGCCTTTTTCGATAATATTTTAACAAATGTATATCAATATCAGGATAAAGGGCTTTTATATATGTGTGGTGATTATAACAGCCGTTGTGGTAATCTTGATGATTTTATAAAAGGTATTGATGATATATGTGACCGTGATATTATAGATTTTACAGTAAATCGATATGGGGAATTACTAACAGATTTCCTCATTAATACAAACATGTGTATTTTGAATGGAAGAAATTCCATTGCCAATGGTTTCACTTCGGTTTCAACCAAAGGATCATCTGTTGTTGATTATTGTTTAGTAAATCACAGTTCTTTAAGCAAATTTACCGACTTTTCGGTTAAAAGTACATCTGATTTGATAAATGAATCTGGTAATGTGAATGTATTAACTCCTATCGGCATACCAGACCATTCATTGATTACATGGGGCATCAAGTTGGATCTTTGTGAAAATTATATAGATCAAAATGCATTTAACAATGCTAGTCATCCAGAGCCATTTGACAAATGTGATCTTACTTGTGTTCCTGGTAATTTTATGACTGAAACAGGTACTTTGTCTCTAGTTAATGCAACTATTTCAAAATTGGAGTGTAGTTTTAGAACTCAATCAGATATTGATGAAGTTTATAGTGAATGGTGTAAAATTATTAAGCATAATATGTATACTTCTTTGCCATACAAAACGATTTCTTATGGATTGTCTAATAAAAAACGACGCCCGGGTAAACCGTGGTGGTCAGAAAGGTTGACTGACTTATGGTCGGAAGTATGTGAAGCAGAGCGCTTATGGTTACGATGCTGTAATAGAAGTGATAAATCACACCTAAAATCAAATTATGTTTCAAAACGTAAAATGTTTGATAGTGCAGTACAGAGAGCTAAACGATTTTATTGGTTTTCAATTCAAACGCAACTTTTGAATGACTGTAAAATTGACCAGAACAATTTTTGAAAATCGGTGTTAATTTCACATATAAAAAGTTGATACCAATGGAAGTTACATTGGAAGATGATTCAGTATCATTCAATGTAACAGATGTTTTAAATAAATGGAAACAATCGTTTGGCTCTCTTTTTCGTAGTAGTCCGGATAGCTCATTTGATAACAATTTGTATGTTAATCCAGACGATACGGACAGCTCATTTAATCATCAAATTTCTATTATTGAAGTTCAGAAAGCTATTGATGGTGCCAAAAGAGGTAAAGCCTGTGGTATTGATAATATTTCAGCCGATGTTCTCAAAAATGACACTGCCCTTTCATTTCTACATGTACTATTCAATGTTTGTTTTAACAACGGTACCGTACCTACTATATGGGGTAGATGTATCATTAACCCTATACCTAAATCTACAACCACTGACCCACGTGATCCTATGTCTTATAGGGGTATATCGCTTGCATCATCAATGTATAAATTGTACTGTTCTATTTTAAACAATCGATTATCAGTATGGAAATATATCAGTATTATCAGTATCTGAGGAAAATGATAAGATTGAGGATGAACAAAATGGTTTTAGAAAGTCTAGAAGCACTATTGATCATATCTCATCGCTTACAAACATTCTAGACACACGTAAAAAGCATAAAAAATCTACGTTCTGTGCATTTATTGATTTTCAAAAAGCTTACGACACTATTGATAGAAATGTTCTTTGAAAGAGACTACTAGAAAATGGAATTAACGGTAAAATGTTTAAGGCCATAACATCACTCTACTGCAGTGTTGAATCTTGTGTAAGAGTTAATTCTTTCAAGACAGAGTGGTTTAATGTTAATTGTGGTCTTAGACAGGGTTGTATTCTATCCCCACTTCTGTTTAATTTGTTTATTAATGACCTTACAGTTTATCTAAAATCATTTGATATTGGAATAAATGCTGGCGATGAAAAGATATGTATATTGCTCTATGCAGATGATATGGTCCTTCTAGCCGAATCGGAGTCTGATCTACAAATACTATTAGATGCTTTGAATAACTGGTGTATTTTAAATAAAATGAATGTCAATGCCTCAAAGAGTAATATTGTACATTTTCGTCCTAAATCGGTACAGAGAACAACCGTCAACTTTATATGTGGTATTAAATTAATACAAGTTGTTGATAAGTATATGTATCTTGGTGTGTTGTTAAGTGAACATGTGGATTATAACATAATGACTAAAGCAGTAGTTCAAAGTGCTAGCCGTGCCCTTGGTCTCTTAATTGCCAAATGTAAAGTTCTAGGGGGTGTCCCATATGTTGTATATACCAAACTTTATGAGTCTACAGTGCTGCCTGTTATAAATTACAGTGCACCAATATGGGGCTTCAAAACATTTTCATGTATAGATTCAGTTCATAACAGAGCAATGAGGTTCTTTTTGGGTGTAGGCAAATACACTCCAAATACTGCCATTGCAGGAGAAATGGGTTGGAAGCCGACTGTTGTATGGCAGTGGAAAAGCATATGTTTATTCTGGTCCAAAATATCGTCAATGGATACACATCGTATGAACAAACGCATAGCACTTTGGGTGGCTTCTAAGGCAACTGTTTCATGTAAAAATTGGTATTATTTAATTGTAAAAGTATTTAATGAAAATAATTTAAGTATGTTTGCAAATATTACCGAGCCTAAGCCATCATCATTAGTATTCTCAATGGAAAGTAAACTAATGGCTAGGTTCAAATTAAACTGGTTTACATCTATTAATAGAGATGTTGGTATATCGGGTCGAGGTAGAAATAAATTACGGTTGTATAAGCTATTTAAAACAGAATTCAAAGTAGAAGACTACTGTATGATGTTTTTACCTCTTAGTCATAGAGCTGCTTTGAGTACATTTCGTTGTGGTGTTGCACCAATAAGAATAGAGACGGGCAGGTACGAGAATCTGAGTGTAGATCAAAGGAAATGTCCATTCTGTGACTCCGTTGAAAATGAACTACATGTTATTTTGCAATGTTGTACGTATGCAGATATTAGGTTACCGCTTATTAGAAAAACAATGGGTATTTATGGTAATTTTATTAATCTTTCTGATTCAGAAAAGTTTGTTTTTATTTTCTCCAGCAAGGAACTGATAAGATTATGCGCCAAAACCTGTTTTGAAATTCTTCAAAAACGACGGTTTTTGACGTGTAAATAAAATCAGTATGTTATGTAGTTCATAGATTGTAATATATATATATTTAGCATGTAAATAATGTATCTCAATTGTTTCTTAATACTATGAATACTTTTTATTGCCAACTAAATAGTCTATGCTAATCAGTTCATCACTGATCTGATCAGAGGTGATAATTGTTTTTTTATACCATTTTTTAATTAATAAGCGCGTTAGTGCTCTTTTTCAATATCAGTGTTTTAATAAATATTTTAAGCACTTCTTAGATAAGATTAGCGTAGGCACTTTAGATTTAACACATTTATATCTAAGAGTAGGTCTTGTTTTGGACCGAGAATCTCACTGATAGCGGTTACCCATGGTGACGTTTTGCGGCTGTGGTGTAATGGTGGCAATGTGCCCGTCACCATTTTGACGATTGTCTTCAGTTTGGGAGAGTATCGGTCTGGATCAACCTATATAAACTCTAGTTTTAAGAAACTTATATGTTGAATCGTGTTCTATTGTGAATTGTTACTGTTACTGTCTCTTATAATTCATTATTGAGTGGCAATGTACATCGATATGTTTTTATTATATTGAATGTTGTTTGTTGTACATTGATGAGACGTAAATAAAGAATAAAATCTAAATCTACGTGTAAGTATTTTTTTTGTATAATTGTGATTTCAAAAGAAATGCTTGGCAGTTGATTTGTAAACCACAGATCTGTGTATTATGATGGAAAACGATAGTGTTGTATATGGTGTATATAGGTATTGTGTAATATTTTTACTTGTTTGATGACTCGTCATTTTTCGGACAGGGGGAGTGTGTGACGGAGTCCGTTTTTTATCATTCTTTTAATTGTCGGTAGTTTCGTAACTTGCTTGTAGTTTCCTAGCGTAGCTATAAATAAGCGATGTGACGTAATTGCGCGGGGACTTGAAAAATTAAGAAAGATACAAGATACAAAAAGCAGACGTATCTAATTTCGTCAAAAACATGTCTACTTTAGCAATTTAGACTAACTAGCTAATATAAGGAGAGAGATGCAAGCAGGCAGCGAGAAATCCCAACTTGGTGTGTGTGTGTGTGTGTGTGTGTGTGTGTGTGTGTGTGTGCGTGCGTGCGGGTGGTGCGTGCGTGCGTGCGTGCGTGCGTGCGTGCGTGCGTGCGTGCGTGCGTGCGTGCGTGCGTGCGTGCGTGCGTGCGTGCGTGCGTGCGTGCGTGCGTGCGTGCGTGCGTGCGTGCGTGCGTGCGTGCGTGCGTGCGGCGTGCGTGCGTGCGTGCGTGGTGCGTGCGTGCGTGCGTGCGGCGTGCGTGCGTGCGTGCGTGCGTGCGTGCGTGCGTGCGTGCGTGCGTGCGTGCGTGCGTGCGTGCGTGCGTGCGTGCGTGCGTGCGTGCGTGCGTGCGTGCGTGCGTGCGTGCGTGCGTGCGTGCGTGCGTGCGTGCGTGCGTGCGTGCGTGCGTGCGTGCGTGCGTGCGTGCGTGCGTGCGTGCGTGCGTGCGTGCGTGCGTGCGTGCGTGCGTGCGTGCGTGCGTGCGTGCGTGCGTGCGTGCGTGCGTGCGTGCGTGCGTGCGTGCGTGCGTGCGGCGTGCGTGCGTGCGTGCGTGCGTGCGTGCGTGCGTGCGTGCGTGCGTGCGTGCGTGCGTGCGTGCGTCGTGCGTGCGTGCGTGCTGCGTGCGTGCGTGCGTGCGTGCGTGCGTGCGTGCGTGCGGCGTGCGTGCGTGCGTGCGCGTGCGTGCGTGCGCGTGCGTGCGTGCGTGCGTGCGTGCGTGCGTGCGTGCGTGCGTGCGTGCGTGCGTGCGTGCGTGCGGCGTGCGTGCGTGCGTGCGTGCGTGCGTGCGTGCGTGCGTGCGTGCGTGCGTGCGTGCGTTGCGTGCGGCTGCGTGCGTGCGTGCGTGCGTGCGTGCGTGCGTGCGTGCGTGCGTGCGTGCGTGCGTGCGTGCGTGCGTGCGTGCGTGCGTGCTGTTTTTAAATGTTCAATATATTCAATAATAAAGAAAGCCACTGGACACCTATTTGAATATATCCTAAGTATATAGATATTATCTGAAGGTATACATTGCATATGGAATGTTTTATTTTTAGGATTTGTATTATTGTTTCATGTATATTTAGAGTGTGCATTTGTACAATTACAGATCGCGGATAGAATAGGATAAAGAGAGAAATGACATGAAATAAAAGTATATAAATCATCAACAGCGTTTTATTGAATTCTCACCACTACACGAGTTACATATACATGGTATACTATCTCACATACATGTAATATGTGCACCGACATTTCTGTTGCTCATACATTTGCAGATCTGTACTGGACTGTTGAAATCTGTAAGATATTAGTGCACACCAATATGTGGTGTATACTTACTTTCAAAACTGCCATTTCGATGTTTAGATCACCAAACATTATTATGAAGGAATGTACGCCATGTGAATGAGGCCATGTCCACTGTATTTGCTTGGCCATCGCATACAGTGGTTTGTCCGCAGCAAGGACTGGTACTTGGCCAGGGTTGAGATGTTGAACAGCTGCCTTGGAATATTTGATCATAGCTACTTAGTGTGCATTGTCCAGGAACAGTGGTAACAGTGTATTTAGTGCAGCTGGAGGTATTTCTCCTTGCTGTATGTGGGCATGGTAGGCTGACCAGTTTCCAGCTTAGCTTTGTCAAGGGCTGCCGAATAAACATACACGTTAGTGGAAACACATTTTATTGATAATGTTATTCACAGTTAAATCTCCCGTCGAAGATTTTTTTTTGTTGCTGACAGAACCCGTGTCCTAGTATGGAAATGTGACCAGCTATGGCCAATGTATGTGGCAATTGTTTGCAAAGTATACATGCATGCAGCTTAAAGTTGTGTTTTATTTGAAGAACAATATAAAGACTCGGGATAGGCGTTATATTTGGACAGCTTTGTACACAATTGTTTCAGATAGGGCCATTTTACTGATCGATGCGAAATCTGACATCCCACAGAGTAGAATCCCTGTACTTAAATATATATACTAGTACCCCCAAACGTGCCGAATCCCTGTGCCCGGGACCTGATCTGAAAATAAACGTTATGGTATATATACTCATTGTGCAAAATGTATTGCTTGTACCATAAATGCACACTTACTTTGCTATTCCGTTGCACGATAGTGTTATACATGTAACCCATGTCATATTTATCTAAAAGAGTAATAATTATTGATATTTAGTACATGTACATCATAATATTTCCAAACCCTGCTGCAAGCATACCACCCAATAGTTTCCCTTATATGGCCTAATAAAATCACTGGTCTGAATCATATCATAATTATATAGCCTGGTCCCATACTATGTCTTTGTATAATATATACTAGTCTTCACTACTATTGTGTATAAAGTATTATGGGTGAGTGATTGTGAGTGAAAATCAGGTCAGATGTGTGAATGAGTGAACTAACTCAACTAATTAGGTGCACTTTCCAACTAACTTGTTCAAGACCCTTATCCCACACTCTATCTCTACTAGTCAAACGGATACGTTGCAAAGCTATCCTGTTTACGTTAATATATACTATACTAGTAACTTTATACATATATATAATAGCCGGACTATTTTGTATTGTGAAATTTAGTAGAATGATTTGTACATAATAATATTATGTATATATTGTATTTTACAGGCTCTTTATATCCATATATACGAAAATACGAAAACAACCAGAGTTTGTTATATCTATAAACTCCCCGGTCTACAAATGGCTCCCCGTCGGGGAATTGAAGAAAAGAGCCAGAGTCGGCAACATGCTTACGGGCCGTAAAACGGAATGGGAAAAGTGGAGTCGAAAGGCGCCACGAGAGAAGGGTATACCCAACATGGATTATTCAAGTGGAAGTGTTTTTTAAACGGGAAAGTGTGTTTTACAAGTGTGTGTTTTTTTAAGTGCAAGGTGTAAATATTTAGGTGTACAGTGATTAATTGATCTGAAGTGTTATAACTGTTTTTATTATATACAGGAATATTGTTTAAGGATATTGTCACGTAAGTGTTTTGTATTATGTATTGTCTATATTGTTGTGTTTTTGAAAGGTATCGGTTCGTACCAGTCATTTTGTAAATTTCATTTTAAAAGCATTTGTATTTCATTAGTCTACTTCATTTACTAGGCTTTTCATACTAGGTGTGTAGTTATTGTTAAAACTGTACATGATCTATTAATTGATAGTCCTAGTAAATTCATTGACGGTTATTTTTGATTCCACGTATTGTATTCTCGTGTGATTGTGAACCGATATATTTCAAAATGGTATACATATAATTAGTGTGCTACATTTGTAAATTCAGTTACTATACATTATTTAATTGTCATCATCATTCGGTGAATGTGTCACTAGAGTTTGGTAGTGACCTACTTCTGAAAAATATTATTCAATTAAGTGTATACGTTATTTATACAAAGCGGTGTCGACATAGAAGTTCGATTACCTGGTTGTATACATATGGTTTCTTTATTCTGTATTACTAACACACATCCCTGCATGTCATTATTCACAAGTTGCACATATTAATTAAACTTATTGTTCCGGCAACATTGAATCGTGAGTAGCAGAAAGAAAGGTATGTAAGTGAGTAGATGTTGTTGTAGTATCGGATAGATCTATATTGTATATTATATTTATGTGATCTGTGTTACCCCATATATTTCTACGCCCCAGTATAATATTACCCATATAACTAGGTTATATATACGCCCTTGCTAAGGCCTGTGGTGGTCATTCTTTTCAGAGGGTAATGTTGTTCCAAATTTCGTGTTTCAGGTATAGATAGATGCCAGTAGGAGCACCAATTTCTATTTGCCATACAACATATTGTATAATCACTGTTAAATCAATTAAATTTATTTTCAGGATTATATGTATATTGTGTTACAGTCCAGTAATTGTGTATTCTTTTACAGTCCATTAAATTTTGTGTTGTGTGTATTGTGTTAAAATATAGTCTGTGTTTATTTACAGGTATACAGTATTGATTGTGGATAGGTTAAATTCCTGATCTGTTTACATACAATCAGTTTACACCTTTTCATTGTGACCTACTTATTTATTGGTCAATTCAGTCTTTATATTGAAGGTGTTACATTGTATAGACAGTTATAATTAGCTACTGTTGATTCTCAACAGAGTATTAAAGGCCAACCATACATTTGTTTTATAGCATATATAATTCTTGCGTTTGTAATTTTTTTGCGAAATATTTTTGCGTTTCAACAATTATTTATCGTGATATTACGTACGGTTGCGACGGTATTTTTGCGCCGTATTCGCGTGTCCACTATTGATTTTGTTGCATATTTTTGTGCAACTCTTGTATTTATTGTCCTTATATCCTGGTTATAATTTTTATAATGGCTACACCAGGAAAGGAGAGGACTCCTGGAGGATTACCCCCGGGGATGATGGACCAGGTTTATAAACAGTTGAGTGAGCATTTTGACTTGGTTCCAAAGTCAGCTCAAGCACCCCCACCGCCCTTGCCCTTCACTTCTTTCAGAGGCAGACGGTTTGACATTCCAGACAACCTTGCAGATAGTACCCCACCAGTGCAGTCTTTTCTTAATAGACCACCTTCTGGATTTCCTTTTGTTTCAACCCCCAATGTACTTCCATATCCGACACAGTTTTCATCCAACCCTCCTAAGATACCCAGCTTCTCGGGTGATGAACCTATCAACAAGGGGGAGGTGCCTTACGTTATATGGAGATATGAAGTCCAATGTATGATGAACAATCCGGAAATATCAGCCACCAACCTGTTGTACACTGTGCGCAGTTCCCTTCGTGGTTCTGCCCGTATGATGGTGGTTCCGCTAGGTCAGGAGTCAACACTTGTCCAGATTATGGATAAGCTAGACTGCATGTTCTCAGATGCATCGACCAAAGAGGACCTGCTGACAGAATTTTTTAATTCCTCTCAGGCAGCGGACGAATCAGTAACATCCTATGCATGTCGCCTAGAAACGTTGTTACAGGCCATCATCAATACGGGTCAGTTACCAGGTGTTGCAAGGAATGACATACTTCGTCATAAGTTCTGGACAGGGTTATCCTCGGATATGTTGCGACTGCAAACCCGCCACAAGTATGATACTCTGGCGGACTACAACCAATTACTTCGAGAAATCCGCAAAGTTGAGAAAGAGATGTTGCGCACTTCGACTTCTTCTAATCTCAACTCTTCTTCAACTGGTAATGTTCTACAGACAACTCCTTTCTCGAAGAAGGTTTCTGTTAAGAACAATACAGTTACAGCGGACTCAGACGTGCAACAACAGTTTTCTTTATTGGAAAAGAAAATGCAGTCTCGCTTGGATCAGTTAGATACCAAACTCACTTCCTGTGAGAACATGATGGACCAGAAGATCAACTCCAAGTTCGACCAGATTTTACAGAAGCTGGACTCTACCCACAACCAGCAACAACAACATCAGTCATTCTCTCTACCACCACAACCATTTAGTACCAACCGAGGTCGCGGTCATAGACCTGGGAGATACAGTGGTGGCAACCAAGCTTCTGGTTATAGTCAGCAGGATTACAATCCGCAAGGATCACACCTGCAGCCGAACTCCGGACCAAGGTCATTTGGTCGCGGAAGAGGGAATTTCCCAATATCGCCAATCGTTAAACTAGATACCGTCTCTGTTGAGGGCCAAACAGGGACTGGTTATCAAGTTGCCCAAACAAACCCACACCCACCAGAACAACAATTTGTGAACCGTCTTATAGGTTCACCGAATGAACATGATATTGTTATCAACGGCAGTTCTTTTAAAGCCTTGATTGATACTGGTAGTCAAGTAACCACTCTTTCTCTTTCTTGTTTCAAGAGACTTTCACATGTTGTATTACAACCTCTCACCACTCTTGGTCTTGACTTATCAATTGCTGATGGTTCACGCATGGGGTACTCAGGTTATTTTGAGTCTACCATCACATTACCGTTTTTATCTGTTTTTAAATTGGATATTCCTGTTCTGGTCATCCCAGACAATAGTTTTAACAGAACGTGTCCCGTCATTGTGGGAACAAACGTTCTTAGAAGGTGTAAGACATTTTTGTCCCCATCTTCAGACAATTCTACTGTTGACATCCCAGTAGAATGGAAGTCGGCGATGGATAGCCTCGACTCCCGGACCTTCTCAGTAAAAGCGTGCGGTACCAAAACAATTACGGTAGCACCATATGAGACAGTTACTATCAATGGGATAGTCCGTAATTTCGACAACAACATCTCATCTGTTGTCACTGAGACACCGGAAACTGTTACAGGTTATACAGTATGTCCTCGGATTGTTAAAGTCAATCAACAATCCACAGTTAAATCCCATCCATGATTTGTAATATGACTGCGAAGACTTTATCTTTTAAACCCAAAACACAGATTTGTGAACTTTCTGAAGCAACAGTTGTGGATGATCTTTCTACATATATTTGCCAGGATACATCTTCAGATACCTCTTTCGAAGACCTGGGTGTCAACGTTGACCCCAGGTCTTCGAGAGAGGTATCTGAAGATGTATCCTGGCAAATATATGTAGAAAGATCATCCACATACAACAACAACAATGAAGTGCCACATTAATATTCATGAGACACCCCTACTATGAGCTAGTTGTGATATCGCTAGTTATAGTATCGATCTTAACGAGACGGGCAATAACTCGTCATATTCCGGTTTCTTAATGTTTGCTGGAAATAAATGGTGGCCACTGTTGGCGGCTGGCTTGTGTTTAGTCCGTGTTTCATGGAATCCGGAAGTAAAACTAAACGACAACGAAGAACTAGTCTAATGGAGATATGGTAAATAAATCATCTAGCTGATAGTCACTTACATGTTTTGTCGAATTACATTCTGTGAAATCTCCAATTAGGGACATGCCGCTTGGCTAGTCCTATAAATAAGACGCTTTCTGGTCAACTCGTACCTATATCAACTCGTACCCAAGTCGACTCGTACCCATTTTGTCAACTCGTACCCATTTTTTGGTCAACTCGTACCCATCGCAAGTCAACTCGTACCCATTCCATATTTTGGCCCCAAAATGAGTACCAGTTGACGAAAAGCATGGGTACGTGTTGACCAGAAAACGTTAGGACAAGTCAACTCTAACTCACCCCTTATCTAATATCTTGTGGCATCCGTGGTCCAGTAGTGGTAGAGTGTCGGATTTGGAATCCATCGGTCCCGATTCGATACTCGGTCAGGCCAGGTATGTAGTGTCATTGAGCAAGGCACCTCACACAATTGATTAGTACTGGTTAACCACTTAGGTTGGCTAAGCTTGCCCAGGAAAACATGTCTACGTCCCCCGTAAGGGGTTTGACATTAATGGAACATACATACATCTTCATAACTTAAATAATATATAAAATGAGGAAATATGCATGAGGATCGCGTAAGAAACATCAACAAAATTTACCGCGGCACTAAATTGCATTTGGTGTTACTCAGTGTGGCAGTTTCACTTTGGTGTTATAAGTGATTGTTACCTGTCTCGGGAAATTCATGGTTTTCACTATTTACAATGTTCCTTGTATTGTTTGTGGCTATAAATATGCAAATGTTTAATGCTAATAAATGTGCTACCAAATCTAATCAATATTTCAAATGGATATAACACATGTTCACCATGCTGAGTTGACACACTCTAAATCCAGGTCACGCTTATGTCATTGTGGGTCAGAAATTGGAGTAAAATGATGTATCCAGACGATATCATCGAAATTGATTGACGATGTTTTGAAATTAACTTCACACCAATGTTCACCATATTAAACCAATGTTGTATGCGTAAGACCCAGTTCTAAAGTCAATGCCACACTTATGGCATCATGGGTGTAATTTTCTAATACTGTCAGGGGCGTACCCAGCCAATTTTGATGTGGACTCCAAACGAGCACCATAGGTGCGAGTATTGTAGGGGGGTCTGGGGGCATCCCCCCCATAACATTTTTAAAATCTGGACGTCATTTGGTGCACTCTGGCGACTCTGAGAACTAATTATATTGTGATAAATACACTTGGATGTATGTTTTTTTTGCGGCAATTTGTAAAAATGTCTGAACTATACTGTACATCAGTGCATCGTCTGAGTTTCATGTCTTTAGCTGGGTATGTGTATGAAAAAGGAGTGCATCTACATGTATGTAGATCTACCTGCTTGTGCCTATACTTGTGCTTTTACTTGCAAAGAACTGCTTAGTACTGGAGCTTACCAGGAACACTGTTAACGTACTGTTGAAAGATGGCGTTAAACTCAATCAAACTGCACGTGCATATAGATCTACGCTGTAATTATTAATCTACTGGTAAATGAGGGTTGATTTTAATAGTCCGTAGACCTACATAGATACAGACAGGTGAATTTTTTCGTGCCTATAGATTTGTAGCATGGCTAGGCCAGAGAGACGCTCAGTTGTCATAGTAGATCGTAAATAGTTCCGTAACTCTACGCATGACACTGAACGACCTCTCGGCAGTAGCCGTAGATACAGGCATGGTAATTAGTACAACCAAACATGTATATATATCTGGGTACAAGGCCCTGTTCATGTTGTCTATGGCGCTCTTCAGATCAGCTGGCCTGTCTGCCTCAAGGAGCCACCATGTCCTCCAACGTGACACTTCACGACGAAAGCTCTCACGGTCGCCTGTGAGGTCTGTGCTGTAGGCGTCGAACACGCTGCCCTCCTGCTGTGGCGTAAAGGCCTGAATCCTGCTCGGGAGTAGGTACTGGGCCAGAAAGCGGTCATTGGCCGATAACAGGCGCTCCTCAATCGCGGTTACCAGGTGGTCTAGGAAGGGGTAGTATAGGGCGGCCCGTTTCCAATACGATGACGTCAGAGTTTTACTCTAGTCTATATACATTACCACAGATAGTCTACTAGTCTGTATAGTAGAAACTCATTTCGCTCGCGTACGCGCGGTTTTCCATGATGTGGCCGCCACTGCGTACTTGCGTATAGGCAGTTACGCGCCTGACTGTTTAGCTATTCCCGTATTAAAACAGTGTCATAGCTTAGAAGTTTTTTCTGCATAAAAAACAATTATTTTTATATGGTTCCATACATATATGATGCAATATACACCACTTACTGACTTTATAAGGGTACAGATGGATCTAATCCAGAGATCACAGGTTCGATCTCCCGTCTAACCATAATAAAATTAACAATATTTGAATTAGGACAATAAACCGAAGTCTCATGTCGATACTCTCCTGCACTATAAGTAAATGTATGAACAAAGAAATTTAACTATACATGTATATCAAAGTAATATAAAGTTAGAAAATATCTAGATGTTTGTTCTAAAGTGTATATTTGTTATCATACTATTACTCAGAGCCTCAAATTATATTGTAAATTTATGTATACATCATTTTGTCACGTTTGTCGCGCACCCCTTCCTGGAGCATTGGCCTGTTGACTCTAAAAGAGGTGCAACATGGGCTTGCCTGGTCTCAGCTTTTGGTCAATATTTGAGGGGGTAATGAATGGGGTGTAAAAGCTATAAATAACGGAGGCGATCTGAACAATAAATATAACTTTATTAACACAATTTAAAAATCAAGTTGTTCAAAATATTAATACTCAATATATATATAATCAAGCTACATATGGTCATTTAATTACTGTCTTGTTCTTGACCTGGGTATCGGAATTAATGTCTCAAAGTCACATCCTTCTGCACGGTCTGACACTGAATAAACCTAGATCTGCAATGCACACAGTTACACTGAATTATTATTATACACTCATGGGTACCACTCTATATAATTAACACTCGCAGATGTATAGGCTTACTTAGAAAGCGAACAGTGCTGGAAATGTGACCCCCATTGGTTAATGAATGACACGAATTTTCGAGGATATATTAGCGAAGATTGTCGAGCGTTACCACTTGGAGATGGAAAGTATTTTTCATTGCGAGAAGTGCTCTCCGACTTGTGAGTTATGTATGGAGTTTTATCCATTTACCACGTGACTTAATGTGTTATTCAAACACGTACTATAAAACACGCGAACAGATGAATATTATCGCAGTTGTTGTTTTATCCGCAACGAGAGTGATTATCGATTATGAAGGAGATGGATATGAATACTGAAAACGATATATCCGACGAAATATCGAGTATGGTGGTGGAACCAGCACTGTCGGAGATTGATGAAGATCTGTTATTTGACACGCGGAACATTCGATGTCATTTGACAATTATAAAATGGATCGGAGTCATTATCATTACTGTCATTTGCGCCGTTCCAGTCATCGTGATAGCTACGAGTCAAAGAGCGCACTACGGATATACAGATATTGGTGCATATCCGAAACCGGATTTAAATAAATCGGCTTGCGTATTTGTGAAACAGTTTAATCTGAATCAACACGTATACGCGACAGTCTGCAATCGAGACAGGTACGTGTTCGTAGACGATACGGCTTCTATTATCGGAATTAACGTAAATATTCACTAGTGGCTAACTCTTAACTCTTTCAACACCAACTAACTGACATGGACTGGTCCATGATATTCTTAGACCAATAAATGAATAAGAAAATCACATTCGGACCAGTTCATTTATCAAGATGGGTAATTTTGTCTAACATTAGTAATACTACTTGCAAAACGTGCAGATCCTGATGAGACGGCTCATCACGAGCCGGCTCATCTGGATCTACACTTTTTGTAAGCCTACACTTAAGGAAAGAGCTAACTATACCAGTATAAAACTACCCATAACTCAGCGAATATAGGTCAGATCTTGCTGAAATTTTCAAAATATAACAATAAGACATGTGAGATCATAATTAAATGTAATTCATTTGATCAGAATACAAATTAAAGCAGCTGTGTCGTTTCCTGTTGCGCGAAACCTAAAAGTCACAAAAAGTCACTACACTCTGTTCACCAAATTCGATCTGTTACATAAGGGTCTAGTCCCGGGTCTAGTAACGGGTATGTCCTCCCTGGGCATTAATCACAGCAATACAACGTCTGCGCATGGATGTGACGTACCGATGAATGTAAGTATGGGGTAGGTTGGCCCACTCCTGAGCAATTTTCGCTCTCAGCTGCGGGATGGTCTGTGGCGCGATACCATTTCTTCTAACGCGTCGGTTGAGTTCATCCCAGATGTTCTCAATCACGTTAAGATCGGGAGACCTGACTGGAAGTGCCTTTATGTTTACGTTATTAGCATTGAGAAACGCTAACGTAGCCCTGGCTGTGTGAGCAGGCGCACCGTCTTGGAGAAAGCTCAAACCACGGTTGTTTCTCATCATCGGAACTACTTCTGGCTGAAGGACTTCATCTCGATATCTGGCTGCGGTAAGATTGCCATTTATAAAGACAATGTTAGTCTTGTTGTGCATAGACACTCCCGCCCAGATCATAACGGACCCTCCACCGTACCTATCACGCTCGATCACGCAGTTGTCGTTGAATCTCTCTCCCCTTTCGCGATATACCCGTGTACGGCAATCATTCTCCTGTAAACGAAACCTCTTTTCGTCCGTGAAAAGAACTTGGGGCCCAGGCCGCTTGTGTTACTCTGCGATTACGCCGTGCCCAACGATCTCTCAGACCCCTATGCCTCGGTGTAAGAACGATACCTTTAAACGGTCATCTACATCGCATGTTAGCCATGGTAAGAAGCCGATTCCGTACGGTTCTCGCAGAGATGTAGCGCCCGTGAGTGCCGAGTGTTTCCCTTGCTATTAAAGCAGCTGTGCGCCATCGCTGTTGACGGTGGATCTGCAGTATATGCTGGTCTTGTGCGGCAGTAGTTATACGTCCACGTTTGCGGCGAGGGAGGTCGTCCACGCTGCCCGACGCCCTGTACTTTCTTACCAGCCCAATGATTGTGTGACGGTTTACTCCCATTCGTCTAGCAACCTGCAACATATACGGACAAAACGATTTATTACATGGTGAGCATGTATACATAAAAATATTGCGAATAATAATAGTGACATTACTAATAAAATAATTGATGTAATATTTTGTTTATGGTTACGATTGACCTACTACGAATATCAGCTAAAATAAATTGATACAATTATTAAAAAATAATTTAAATACGTTGAAAATGAAACCCACCTCTCGCTGGGAAACCCCGGCGGTAATTAGCCCGATGGCTATTCCGCGCTGCTGAATTGACATCCGGCCCATTTTTGTGTTTTTTGGATGTGATAATCGATATAGCTTCCAAAACGACCACGTGCAATTTTTGTTCGCACCAACCCACAATTTTCTCGTGCATTTTGTGATTTTATACGTTTCACGGCTTCGGCGCAGAGCGTTAAAAAATCGATAAATGTGAAAGAATGATTATAATTATAATGACCTAGATAGACAATGTTCGAAATTTCGTGCAAAGATATTAATAAATATTAAAAATGGTATAGTTGGCTCTTTCCTTAAGTGTATATAGAGGTATGTGGTGTTGAAAGGGTTAAGCAACTGACGCCAAGAATTGACACAGCAATCTCCGAAGCTAGAATCTATTGGAAAAAACTGAGGATTATAAAACACTAAAATGGAGCAAACGTACGTTCATATGCTGGAATCTTATTTCGAAGTGTTGTACGCTAAAGCGATATCGTCAGCCTTGCAGAATGTGATTAAGAATCTGTGCGATGGATGTCAATTTGGATATTTATCGCAGACTAAACATATGTGCTTGACATTATCGATAAAGGAACAATTGGACCTATACTTTGACGAGATCGTGAATGCGGTGGACGAGGAATATGTTCTGATACAATGGCAAAACGCTGTCGAGTGTGAACTTACTTTGTTTTGTATATATAACTTTTGTATATATTGTTATTAAACGAGTATAATACCCTACGTCTTATTATTTATTGACTTTTATTATTTTTAGAAGGATTTACACTATCAACTATAATAGATACAGTTTTGCGTGGCTAACACTGATGGCTAAAGCGTCTTGCTTATAATTAATGTGTTTTATATCGTAGTGTAATGATGATGATGATTCTCTCTCGAACCAATGGCATATTTTATTGTTCAAGATACCATGCTTCTACCCGGATACATATACTCGAGTTGAAGGTACAGACATCAAAATAGTTTACATACGACTACTGTTACTGAAACAACCACTAGTCTGGGATCAGGATAAAATGAGCGCAACACAAACGTTTTACATATTGTTTATTAATGGTCTACACATTTGGTTATATACGCAACTATTTTCTACACACATGGAATACACAGTTGTGAAAGTGTTATATATGTCATAATCATTCAGAGCAAGATTTTCTGAACCAAATCTATGTACGATATTATCCAGGGAATGTCCTAGAGCTCGTTGACGGAGATAGTACAAACAATACAATCCGCAAACATTGGAATTGTCACTTTGAATTTGTTGCGTATTATGTATCATACGATGAGTATGACGTATAATCCATCAATTGAAATTGTCGCCGTAATATCTAGCGTTATGTCCGTAACTGTCAAAGAACTCCACGCTTCCCGGTTTGTCTAAATAAAACGCACACCAATGTTTGCCGGGTTTAGTGTATAGGTCAGTATTGGCGATAAATCCGCAAGGATATTGTCTTATAGTCTGTGGTAAACGATCCGCGGCAAATACACCCACCACATTTGCACGTAACACCGGATCGCAATCGATGCAGCATTGTAGCTGCGAAGTGTTCATTACTCTACGATGATGTCTCTTTCTTTGTTTATCTCGAAGAAACCCGGGGCATCGCTATACACGATACAATTCATCGGCTCTGAAAAATACAATGGAGCAAATTTTCAAGTAACGTTCTTTAAAAAATATATTAATCTACACACATTTACCACAATGCATATGTATTTTAAGCAGTATTTTACTACAGAATCTACTTGATAAGAAATGTTAATACTTTATATATAGAGATACATTGAATTAATACGTTAGCTTACCCGTTAAACCGTTCTTGAACTGCACTTCCAACCTCACGTTCCCGTTCTTCACAAGAGACATGTACTCCCCGTGACCGGCGGAAGGCTGGTTCCAACTGGAAGGCGAAGAGGGTGGAGCCGCTTATAAAGTGAGTTCTATTCACCCCAATCCCAGCGTCTTGTCTCCATTTCCCGGCATACTGTAGGAGATTAGCGTAGGCTCTAGTGTCCGTCGCTGCTAGTAAAATCCATTTTTAACGGATTTCCGCCCACGGGTAGTCCGTCGGCGTACACGGCGAAATGGTTGATGTAGCAATGTTCGAAATTGAACAGATTGGTAGTGTAATCCCCGTTCACTGCTTTGCTCTTTACGAATCCGATAATCACTTTCTCCGGTCTACTACCGTGACACATATTCTCCCAGTTGAAGGATGTACTACCCGTCGCGATGCTCTGAGAACGACACTCTGACTTCGTGAACGGGTAAAGAGCGTTCTGTTTCTCTAGAATCTTGGAATGACCGAAGATCACCGCTGGGTTCACCCTGACCTTTCTTGCTAGGATATAGATATCCTCGATATCGATTTTAAAGTCTGTCGCCGCATCGACCGCTAATAAAGCGAAGTTCACGGGACTCCTGTACATCTTCACCATCACGTCGACTTGATTCAACCGGTACCGCTCCATAGCAAACAGGTCGTGAAATATGGGACCTTGTAAATCCCAAGTATTAGAAGTCGCTATAAGATTCGCTCTTGCGAATAGTCCGTTGTTGTTACCGCTAGGATCGGGCACGCCCGGGCTGTCTGCATCATCCATGATCCATCCTTGACTCTGTATTTGGGTAGACAAGGCGTCGTGGCCGTAGTTTAGCAGGGTTTGAATGTAAGCCCTGTAAGGATTGTAGTTGCAGGTAATACTGGCTTTGTTCTGCAGCGACACCTCGACGCTCGAAAACATAGCTTGCAAAAACAAATTAGCCGGTCCAACTTTTTCCGCCGTCAATGTCCGACTTGCGTACTTTTAATCTCACATAGATCTGCGAATTCTTCAAATCCAAGTAATCCATAGAATTTTGACCGCTGATACGGAATTCGAATGGACCATCGCCGGATACTTGCGACAACGGTCGTATTTCCTCAAAGTGGGTTTCGGTCACGCTCGTCTGAGTAGCGGGTAAATCGAACAAAGACAATTCCAACACCAACCCTTCCCTAAACTCGTTTTCGTTATACACAGACATTATTCCTTATGAAAGACGTCTCTAGGCGATGTTGTATTTTGTTTCTGACGTTGACGTTTAGCTCCCGTCGTCGACTTCCCTTTTGCCTTCCTTTTCTTACCCTTTCTACCGCCTATCTGAATGTGATTCGTCGCTTTCGAAGAATGTATATCTTCTCTCTCCAATTCCGACTTCGCCTGCGCCGTGGTTTGTTCGGCCGGTAAAACAGCTTTAATAGTATAACCTTTCTCGTTGGAATGTTTTGATTGGTTAATAGCTATCACGCAAGGACGTCTTCCTCCACCTCTTTGGTTTAAGGACGTCTTTCCTGTACTCAAGCGTTCGAAAAAATCGACCCAAAACTGCGGATTAGGCACGTACAATTTCATCCTGATTTTATATTTTTACTAGAACGGATACTGCTTCAAATGAAGTGTTAGTCTCACTGGTTTCACAAATTCTGACACGTACTCATCGTCTTCTCCCTTTATATAGATGTCGAATTCTCTAACTTCTGTCTTGTTGACTGTTAAGAAAAATGGATTATCGAAAATATAATCCCATCTGCCCTTGCTGCTCTTTTCTACCCGTCTCAGCAACGAACGTTCCTCACCGTGTACGATACTCTCTTTGCACAAGTCCGTGTAGATGTAAAGGCCGTCGTCAGCTTTCATGGTCGACTTTGCCTTTTCAGTCGCGTGAAATTCCACTAATGCCACTTTCCACGTTCCCGGTAGAAACAACGGAAATGTTAATTGTACACTAATCTTGTACGTTTTATTGTCAACAAAATAGTTATCACTCTAGTTACTTTTAATGTATATGTAACGATCCATCACCCTTTAAGCGCTTTAACGACCGGTTTTAATAACAGAGGTACGATGTTTTGGTTTTTCTTGAATATCCTCAGACGTTGTTTATGCGTTAGCTCTTTAGACACCATTCGTCGAATACTGGTTCTGTATTCGAATAATAGCCTTTTATCTTTGGGTAGTAGCGGACAAGTACCTCGTAAAACGTTATATATCGCTTCCGCGATAGCTCTAGATTGTCGTTCCGTCGACGTTGACAATATAGCGGTTCTCTGGACGTCAGAAGCTTCTATCAAGAACTCGAATAACGGCAAGTACGTCTTAGCCATGCTGGGTTAACTATGAAGGATCGGTGGTAGGTACGCGTCTATTTATAGCCGATAAATCGTTTTCCGTAATCCAAGAATCGTACTTAGCACCCCAGCCTTTCCACCTCACTAAATGTTGCTTTAGAACGCCTCGTTTTCGGTTGCGTAGCACCTTTTTCACTAAATAGGTTTGTTGTTCAGTCGCTTTATTTATTTGGTTCTGATAAAATGTTCCAGTCACGACGTGGCCGGCATAATCCTTCAATCGGTATTGTAGTATACCTTCGGTTTTAAAGCGTTGGTCGACTACAAACAACTCTCGTGACCATCGTTCGTCGTATTCTTTTTGGAATTGTCGACGTTGAAAAGAAATTCTCACCAGATCGCCTACTTTAAATTTGTATTTTATTACTAGTAACTTTATAGGTTTTTTCACCTTTTTTGGATCCAATTCGTACTGCGTTTTCCAAAGTTCGGCAGAATCTGACTTCTTTACACTAGAGGGTGTACGCTTGATAGAACGATGGTACGTCTTGTTATAACTTGTTGTTATGTCTTGAAGTTTGTCAATCCAATGATGGGTTTGTTTACGGGTCATGTAATGAACAATTCGCGACTTTATTGTTTTAATCGCTCTCTCCGCGTATGATGCCTTCACCAAATTCTGTGTCACGAAATAACCAACGTCTTCTTTTTTCAAGAACTCTTTAACGTCCTAGTTTACAAATTATGTTCCTTTATCGCTTCTGGTTCGTGTCGGATTCCTCCCTTCTTGAAAAATTGATTTAAAGGCTTGGACCATTTCTTTACCAGTTCTCCGGCGTAAAGCTACTGTCCAAACGTACTTTGAGAGGATGTCCACAGCTAATACAAAATAGGCATAGCCATCATTTACTTTCTTGTAATATTCCATGTTGGCAGTATCCACGTCCCATTGATAGTCCACAAAAGGCGCCACTACCCTCCGTCGTTTAAACTTGGTTCGTTCTTCTCGGTGTATTGCATAATCCTCTTGTTTTACCAACCACTGACGAATTTTAGCTTTTCCTAACACGAATTTTCCTTTTCGCACGGCTCTGTATAACTTATACAGACCGGCATAAGCGCCTGGGTGCTTTGGATTGTAGTAAATACTTGATACGTAATCTTCGTACTTCATAGTTTGAGCCATTTGATCTTTTTAACTGGAGACGATGTATGCTTTCTTTTCACTGGGATCCCCGGAGGAGGGGGAATAGCACCTTGCCCAGACTGTTCAATCTGAGGTAGTGATGGTTGCGGACTCTCTTTCACTTTGATGTCGGGATCCTCCATTTGAACTTCCTCGTGTTGATGATCTCCTTGAACAAGCTGATTATTTTCTGTTTTCCTTTGAATATTATCCAAAATGTGTTCACTAGTATCTGGTTTAGTAACATGAGAGAGTAAACGCTGGTATCTGTCATAAGGCAGCAACACCATTTTATTCATGATGACGATATTGATCCATCAGGTTACACAGCAAAGAATGGCAGATTATTTCGATCCAGCCTTTTTTTTAAACAATTTGATATATGAGTGTGTCTTCTCCAGGAAACACACGAGTCCACACACGGTATTCCTCTCCCGCATTAGGCGAAAAATCTAATACCAAGTAGCCATAGGGTTGAGCTGTAGCATCTTTATAAGCCTCCAACACAAAAGTGCTTTTACCTAAGAAAGCCTGACTCGCCAGACATTGCAGCTGTGAGATGTCACGTGGGTTTTTCATCAACACCAAAATGTGTGTATTTAAGTTAATAGTCCGACTGTGTTTTCCTTTACAATATAAATTTTGATTGAGATAAAGAACGCTTAAATGCCGATGATGCATCCCCTTCACAAATAAGTTCTCCATGTCCTTTGAAGAAGTGACACTATCCATTAGATCATCCAGGATAACTATGTTACAATGTGACTTGGTGGAGAGATTTTCCAAGTCTTCTTCACTGGGTAATCCTAATATGAAATGTAACGAACGGAAGTTCTCTTTCCATAGCGATATAAAGCGGTTGATCAATTCCATAACAATAAAGCGGAGTCCTAAACATCTCATCCTTATGGCGAAGAAGACGATGCACCCACCATGATTTACCGCTACACGTGGCACCGGAGACAGAAATCGACGTACACTCCGGGAAGGGATACATCATCCTAATGTCTAGTTAATCTTATGTTCCTTTAATATAACTTAATGTTGATAGACGTCTTTTAAAACTGTCGTGGGACAATTAGTTATTCTTGAAAATAAAAGAATATGAAGGGGTGTATTAAGTGATCCCATGTTACCGGATGCGCATTTTACCGGAGGCGCAGCCATTTTACCGTAAGTTTGGTGACGTCATTCCACCTAACGCGCGAAAATTAGGGATATTTTGAAACGGAAACTTCGCCATTTTGACGGGAACCGGTTATGTCTCCATTTTGAAACGGACAAGGATATGCCGCCATTTTGAAGCGGATACGGATATGCCGCCATTTTGAACAGGAAACGGATATGCCACAACAATCAACAGTTCAGAGGGATTCCTCGCAATCATTGTCTGGGGAAAATGTCTCCGATCTGCTTAGTAGTTCACATGTACCAAAGCAAATTAGTGCAGATCAGTATGTTAGCATGAGACCGTCGATGGGTTGCCACCTCGGAGCGCGGTTGCTGGACATTGCGACCATTGATATAAAAACCAGACTTCGGAGCTGTACTGCTTCACGACCTACTATCAGAGCAGCGAATGACGCTGGGTACTATGGTGGCTTATATGACAAAGCGGTTAATTTGGCAGCACAACATGAACTTGTTGTTTGTCAACCGCGAGTTGCTGCAACCCCAATTTAAAGTGCAGTTTCAAAGAAAACCGAGAGCTATTGCCCTACTAGGTATACGCATGGAACAATGTCTAGATGACCTACATATTGACATGAAATCTATTGCACAGTATAAAATCCCAGATTCTCCTCCTTGGACCCTTAAAACTGCCGAGTTTCGCTTTGATCTCACTTCTGATAAAAAGTCTATTACAGACAGGAGCCAGTTTCAAACAAAATATCATGAAATCAGGGAATTTTATTCTGACTTCAAAGCCATATACACAGATGGTTCAAAAGCTGGTGACACTGTTGCGTCAGCAGCAATCTTTGGGAATAAAAATCGGAAATGTAGACTTCCAAACAAGTCCTCAATTTTCTCTGCCGAACTGAAGGCCATATATCTCGCTCTAGATCTTGCAGTGGAATCACACTATGTTCAATATATCATTTTCTCTGATTCCTTGTCTGTTTTACAGGCTTTGTATTATGAAAAGTTTGAAAATCCTATTGTTTGTACTTTGCTTGAAAGGATTTCTTCCCTTTCAGAAACAAATACATTTGTGTTCTGCTGGCTTCCGAGTCATATGGGAATAAAAGGTAATGAAATGGCTGACCAGAATGCAAAGCTGGCTTTGTCATTATCAATTTCTAGGATTAAAGTGCATTATACCGATTTTAAATCTACAATTCTTAACTTAATTCAATCCTCTTGGCAGGCCCAATGGGATGGTGAAATTTTTAACAAACTTCATTCGGTCAAACCAACACTTGGCGAATGGTGCCCAATTTACAGGCCTATTCGTCGAGAAGAAGTCATTCTTGCCCGTCTCAGGATTGGTCATTCTCGAATATCACATTCATGGCTGTTGTCACGAGATGATGCACCAGAATGTATCCCATGCAATACTCTATACACGGTGGAGCATATCTTAATACACTGTGTTGACCTTCAACCAATCCGATTGCAGTACTACAATGTGGACAACATTAAAAAACTCTTCAACTCTATCAGAGTAGAGTCCATCATATCATTTATCAAGGCAATAGGAATTTATAATAAGCTGTGATATCAATTGTTAATCATGCCTTTGTAGTAATCATTCATTCATATATTACCTGTAATTAATCTTACGTCTTTATAACTTCTTAGTATTAATTTTTACGTAATGCATATACTTATATAGAATTTTATTTCATACACTCGACAATAAACATAACTTTAATGCGCGCTACATGACCTTAGATGTCGATGCGCCGTAAAACACCATTCATTCATTCAATATATCATTTTCTCTGATTCCTTGTCTGTTTTACAGGCTTTGTATTATGAAAAGTTTGAAAATCCTATTGTTTGTACTTTGCTTGAAAGGATTTCTTCCCTTTCAGAAACAAATACATTTGTGTTCTGCTGGCTTCCGAGTCATATGGGAATAAAAGGTAATGAAATGGCTGACCAGAATGCAAAGCTGGCTTTGTCATTATCAATTTCTAGGATTAAAGTGCATTATACCGATTTTAAATCTACAATTCTTAACTTAATTCAATCCTCTTGGCAGGCCCAATGGGATGGTGAAATTTTTAACAAACTTCATTCGGTCAAACCAACACTTGGCGAATGGTGCCCAATTTACAGGCCTATTCGTCGAGAAGAAGTCATTCTTGCCCGTCTCAGGATTGGTCATTCTCGAATATCACATTCATGGCTGTTGTCACGAGATGATGCACCAGAATGTATCCCATGCAATACTCTATACACGGTGGAGCATATCTTAATACACTGTGTTGACCTTCAACCAATCCGATTGCAGTACTACAATGTGGACAACATTAAAAAACTCTTCAACTCTATCAGAGTAGAGTCCATCATATCATTTATCAAGGCAATAGGAATTTATAATAAGCTGTGATATCAATTGTTAATCATGCCTTTGTAGTAATCATTCATTCATATATTACCTGTAATTAATCTTACGTCTTTATAACTTCTTAGTATTAATTTTTACGTAATGCATATACTTATATAGAATTTTATTTCATACACTCGACAATAAACATAACTTTAATGCGCGCTACATGACCTTAGATGTCGATGCGCCGTAAAACACCATTCATTCATTCATTGCTGCAAGGCAGCAACATCGCAACAACATTGCCGCAGATACACCCAAAGAGTATTGGAGACTTAACTTGTTTGTTCCCTTCATGGACCACCTACTGTCCCAGCTACACGACAGACTGTGCATCTGGACCTCCAGGCTGAAAGCTCAGTATCTATTACCAAATAAAATGCGGCAACTCTCGCCCGAAATATGGAAGGAGATAAAGGAAGAATATGTCCCTTTCATAGATCGCATGGCAATAGATACTGAGCTGGATGTCTGGAAGAGAGCGACAACAGCAGCACCAGTTGCATCTCTGGTAGAGGCTGTGGATGAAACGTACCAACTGTACCCGAATATCCATACAGTATTCAAGGTCCTTCTCACAATGCCAGTATCAACGGCTTCAGCGGAGCGATCATTCAGCAGCCTTCGCCGTATGAAAACTTATCTCCGCTACACTATGACCGAGGAGAGACTTACTGGATTGGCATTGATGCATATCCACAGAAATCACGACATTAACATCGACCAAGTCATTCGTGATTTTGATGCGTCCGGGCATAGGATAATCGCTTTGGTGTTTGCCACCCACTAAGCATGTCAAAACAAAGCAGTACCCCGGTATATGCAAAGAAGAAGAATTATATCTATATAAAAATATGGAAAAAAATATGAAACAAATATATAAAAACAAAAATGTACTGATGTACTCATCACCGCCTGATGAGACCTACGGAGAGGTCGAAACGGACATTTTTTATGGATCTTTATTAAAATACTTCTTTATTTATGTCCAGTTTACCGAAAGTATTTGCCTTTTAAAATGCACCAGAGGCCTTCTTTTCGCGTCTAATTTCAAAATTGTCTCAGGGGAGACCTCCCGAACCCCCACCAGCGGGAGGGGGAAACCCCCTCCCACACTCTCCCCCATCGGCACTTCGTGCCGCAATCTGCGTAAAGATTCTAAATATCTGGTTACGCCCCTGCTACCATTAGTTGTTAAGTCATTGTAGGGTTTAAAATAAACATATTATGGTATGTGGGGTGTATGTCAGTGAGTAGTACGGGCATCTCTTTGCTTTTTCTATTTATAGTAACTCATTTGCATATAAGGTAATATAAAGTAGGTCACGCGCGTGCGCGTATATTTTTAGAATACGCGTCACCTGATGACGTATCGCGCAACTACCGAGTTCCGTGTACGAAGGCGTATCGGACGATCTAGTAACAAGTCTCTACGCGGCGTCCATTTTGGATGACCTCACGATTAAGTTATATCCGGGCTTATCGGATAATGTACATCTTATAATTCGCGCATAATGCGACATATGTACGCTATTATATATCCGGAGCGTTGTCGCATTTCTTCGAAGACACGTACGTCAGAATAATCGGTACCCGGTGGCCCCGCCACGTACCCGGATGACACACTACGTCTCATGCTTCCAGTCGGATCCGTTCTCGGGTCAATAACATCCACGCAGAGCCGCTTCCAACTGGTCCGTACATGCTCCGCCCACACACGGATTCAGATCCGGGCTTACCGCTGGCCGGGGTAGAGTTATCGCTGCATCGGCCTTCATGTACGGTACGTGCTATGTGAGGCCTGTCGTCCGTGTAGCGAGTGGATGGTTGTCGCGGGACAACGACTGGCTGTCACGGATGTACCGAGCTCCGGTTACCTGATGGTGACCAAATCCAGCTCGCAATCATGGGACAGGCACCTCCGTACGACAGGAAGTCGCGATAGCGCAGCTTCAGGTCCGGAGTTCGAGCCCCGCTGGAGCTGTTACGAGCGTGCCCTCGGCATTTGAATTCCCTCTTCTCTCTCCATCAGGAACGAGGTCTCGAGAGTCGGAATAACTCGTTTCGCGATTGAGCTAAAATAAATTTGTATAAAAACCGGATGAAGTTAAGCGAAGCGAAACGACGTTCTTTTATGACATCGGTATACTGATCGGTACAGTAACAGAGTGAAAGTGGTGTATAAGAAAACGAAGCGTACGTTTCTTTAAATAACGACTACGAACCGCTCTAAAAATAGCGAGCGCGTACGTTTCTATAAATATCGACTACGAACCGATCCATAAATAACGATTACGAACGCTTCTATAAATATAGCCCGATTAGAACGGACTTAGGCCTCAATCGTTTCATAAGCTTCACGAACTTCAACCATGCTGTCAACGGGTAAGTTCATTATATTATTCAAACTCGGCGTACGTTTTTATCGAGTAAGAAATCCTAATTATATGCTATATACAAACTTAACCTATGTACTTTAGCGAAAATGAATAATATATATCTTATCTCGTTACATATAATTCCATAAAAACGCGATAAATTATTAATAATCCGTAATGTACGTTTTAGAGGGGCATGTCACTAGACAACTCGTAGCCATAGCGTATATGAAATACGAATAAAGTACACGTATTTTATCGTATAGAGTGATACAACGATTAATATAAATGTCTAATCGTTAATACGTGGTGTTCCATGCCCGTTAACATAATTAACTGAATCCAAGCGGTATGAGGTATGCCTGTCTGCTTGTATGTTTGTCAGTTGGCCCTAAATAATCTTAACAATTTATATAGAAATGCGAGACAAATTTATAACCATCACGAACGCAGCAGGTACACAAAATGACACAGGTAATTATAAATATCGCGAGGCAAATTGTTTCATGATTCTAAAGTAATTAATACGTTTACATACCAAGGTTGTCAATGCCATCCGTTAAAAGCTAAAGGTAAGAAGGGTAATTAATTACGAATTACTACAAATCGACGCGGAAATCCGTAAATGTAATTAAGAAATGTTAAAGTAAAAAATTGGGAATTGACCGGTTTTGACCCTAGAAATCGATTCAGAACGTATCAATTAGCAGAATTTGATATTAAACGCTAGTAGTTATGGCATAGGAAGTCGAGGCATATTGTGTTGTCGTTATTTATACAAAATGAAACAATTGTTGATCTTTTAGTTACATTTTCGTAAGAAGTCACGAATTTATTAAATTTATATTATTGGCAACTCACCCGTACCAGTGCACGTGCAAAACATCTCAACAGTGTAGAATAAGTAAAGATTTCGGATAGAACCACTCGACCTTTAATTAAAAAGGCAAGTTAGTATAACATGTGTGTGGTTTACGTTTATTTATCGTCGCTACCGGTTGCCCGTACGAGCGACGCCTCCCGAAGAGATTAGTAATTTTGGAGGATAGTGCGATGATACAGACAGAGACCCATTCCAGAGTCTCCTCTGGTTCCTTTACGTGCACGATGTAAAGCACAGACACGATACCTCGGTTTAACGTCCCATCTGAAAGACCGTTAATTTTATTTGGGTCAGACGGGGGATCGAACCTGCGATCCCTGGATTACCGGTCCATCGTTTTACCACTGGGCTACAGATCCGTCTGTTTATTATAACACCGGTTACTTATTATTTATATGGATTGATTAATATTATCGATATATAATATTGAATGATTACAAGAATTCCCCACGGCAAGTACGCATACATTTAGCAAACGAAAGCGATTTTAATTATTTGCAGATACGTCTTAAAGACAATCTTGGTTGGGTGTTAATAAAATATTGTCCATTAATGACTCATCACAGACGGTTCTTGTCTTATGAGATAGCGTAGTTGTGATAACTCAGTAGCAAGCCCTGTCTTCACCATCAATGGGATATCTCCGCATCAATTAGGACCAATTAGCTGAGGACGACCTCCCGATTAAGTTATGTACGCACTCAGGGCTTATCAGTTAATCCGCTATGTTGTAGCTTAGAGAAATGTTGAATGCGAATTGGATGGATGGCTATGGTTGGACGTGTGTGTGGACGTGTGTGTGTGTGTGTGTGTGTGTGGTGTGGTGTGGTGTGGTGTGGTGTGGTGTGGTGTGGTGTGGTGTGGTGTGGTGTGGTGTTGGTGTGGTGTGGTGTGGTGTGGTGTTGGTGTGGTGTGGTGTGTGTGTGTGTGCATTTAGACCTGAACGGCCTAAATAACCAACGGTATATTCAAACCATTTTTCCGTAATTATTCTACCATTTGATAGATAAGTTGTATTGTCAGGAAACTGTATACACATGTATATAGTCTCTAAACAAACAGACCTATCAAGAAATAATGATGTTTCATGTATATTTCCGTGAATATGCTTTATGAATACATGTTCACTTATATCAGTGTATGAAGAAAACATGGTGAATTTTGAAATCTTTCAGAGAGCTACCCATTATATATGTAGCCCCTGTAATTAATTAGTGCCACATATACATATTTTGAATATTGGATGATATCTAATTAACATATCCCGCAGCTTCCAAAACAAATCATGGTCTCACTATCTGTAGAACATCATTCACGTAATATTTTATGTCTCAAATAATCTTAAGAATTTAGCTAGGAATTAAAGACAAATTTCTAACCACCATGGTACCAAATCTGACGCAGGTAATTATAAATATCGCGTGCCTTTAAATAGCCCGTGAACGAATCATACATTCAGTTTAGAATATTTATCCAACCTCTTCAACACGAAACATGTTTTTTATAGAACAATTGACTTCAGCATTTCAATATATATATATATATGTATACCATTCTGTAGAAATTTACATTTTTCACTGGTGGAGTTTCGCTTTAACTTGTCTCATGATTTAGTTATGTGTTTGTGTTATGTTGTACCTAAAGGCAGCTCAGTTCTATTCTATATACATATAATAAACGGAGATTCGAACACCAATGAGTCTTTCAAGTCGAGTTACATGAGTCATCGGGAATTATTTGCTATCGTATTAAGCTTCTGTAGGAACGTCGCCAACCAACAGTTATTCAAATCAGCAGTCATATAATTAATTGATATCATTGTGGATCTTAATTAACCATGCTTGCCGACTGATAAGCCACTTTATTCCAGGAATGAACGTTTCCGAAAGACTGTTTGCGCGTCAAAATGTACGCGTGTCAAGATGTCAAATAAATCAAACTTGAAACGATCCGAATCATGTTTCAAAGGCGAAATATTTGGAAAATACCTTTGATTTGACCTGATAAGCAGACATGGGGGGTTTATAGCGAAATAAATATTTCGTTCTCATTTTTGACATTGCATTTTCCAAGTAATTAATCCTATATGCGTTACTGAACATTCCCGTTAAGTGGTTCTGGTGATGTATACGTTTAAATGGACGTATTTTGCCGTTATAGTCAAGTCAAATCTGGGCCTTCAACGCTCTAAATTAGCTGGGAGCTACGACATTTTTAGTTCCAACTAGATATATTGATAAGGTGCGCATGATTTTTTTAGAATAAAAGGTGTATATAGACACAGACAGACAGACAGACAGACAGACAGACAGACAGACAGACAGACAGACAGACAGACAGACAGACAGACAGGCAGGCAGGCAGGCAGGCAGGCAGACAGACAGTGTATCAGAGTATTGTATTCTATTCAACTGATTGCGTTCTAATAAATGTAGATATTTCTAACTATCTCTAATCGAACATATCGCGCGTTTAGTATTCGCTCCAATGACAAACAAACGTCAACTCAGGAGCGCGAATGACAGTTATATGAAATCTTAATTTCACTTTTGAAAGTGTGTATGCCATAAATTTTTAAACATTGTTTAATGATTCAATGTTGTGTTCGAACTTCGAATGTATGTTTACCACCGTGAGGGATTGTAACATAGGGCTAGCCGATTAGCGCAGGGGTTAGCATTTCGTTAGTGTTGGACTAAGAGAATTAACTTGTAAACTTTCCTATCTGCAACATAAAAAAGGGTTATTTCCCTTTACTACATAGCTGTAATGACCTCATTTATGCTGTTATCTTAACAGTTTGTAGACCATTCTGTTCGTCTCTCCTATTGTATCACTGTTATTTAATTAGTTTATACAAATTTATTTTAGCTCGATCAGGAATGACTGCATGTATACTTTCATTCCCACCAGTGAGAGTGATTCATATAAGTTGTTAAAGCTTCTTTTCCCAATTGGGTTTTCAGATCCAAGCAGGTGGATTTTCTCTGGGATACTCTCGTTTCTCTTTCCAAAATGAATGATTCCATATATGCTTTCATCCGCAACAACGAGGGTGATTAATAAAGTTGTTAAAGCTTCTTTCACAGTCATTTTTGTTGTTGTTTTTTTTTTGTAGAATAAATCTTAAACTAATACCCTGTTAAAATGTTATTTCAGCAAGACAGCATGCTAAAACAATTGGAGACAATTGCAGAGACCGTAGAAAGGTAATTGTCATTTTTGAATATTTGTTGACACTATGAATTTGTGATAATGAAACACATAAGAAACTGTAAATTAAACTTTTTATTATCTATTTGTAACAAAAATTATGTTAGAATAAACTATGTGTAACGGGAAACTATATTATAACAATAAACTATATTATAACAATAAACTATATTATAACAATAAACTATAAAACAAAACAAAAAATTATAACAATAAACTATATTATAACAATAAACTATATTATAACAATAAACTATATTATAACAATAAACTATGTTATAACAATAAACTATGTTATAACAATAAACTATATTAAACAAAAACTATTATAACAATAAACTATATTAACATAAACTATATTATAACAATAAACTATATTATAACAATAAACTATATTATAACAATAAACTATATTATAACAATAAACTATATTATAACAATAAACTATATTATAACAATAAACTATATTATAACAATAAACTATATTATAACAATAAACTATATTATAACAATAAACTATATTATAACAATAAACTATATTATAACAATAAACTAATGGTCTTTATTTTCTTCTGTTTGATTCATAAAATGATCACAAATCTGTTTCTAAGATCTGAGCAAATAATCCCTGAGCACTTTATATATATTTCAACACACAACACGCACACGCACACGCGCGAGCACACACACACACTGTGTTCCCTGAACACTTTATATATTTTCAACAATATGTATACACACATACATTCTGTGTTCCCTGAGCACTTTATATATTTTCAACAATATGTACACATAACGCAACCATCTCCTCATAACACACATACATTCTGTGTTCCCTGATCACTTTATATATTTTCAACAATATGTACACATAACGCAACCATCTCCTCATACACACATACATTCTGTGTTCCCTGATCACTTTATATATTTTCAACAATATGTACACATAACGCAACCATCTCCTCATACACACACACATTCTGTGTTCCCTGATCACTTTATATATTTTCAACAATATGTACACATAACGCAACCATCTCCACATACACGCACACACATTCTGTGTTCCCTGAGCACTTTATATATTTTCAACAATATGTACACATAACGCAACCATCTCCTCACACACACACACACACTGTGTTCCCTGAACACTTTATATATTTTCAACAATATGTACACATAACACAACCATCTCCTCATACACACACACATTCTGTGTTCCCTGAGCACTTTATATATTTTCAACAATATGTACACATAACGCAACCATCTCCTCATACACACACACATTCTGTGTTCCCTGAGCACTTTATATATTTTCAACAATATGTACACATAACACAACCATCTCCTCATACACCACACACATTCTGTGTTCCCTGAGCACCTTATATATTTTCAACAATATGTACACATAACGCAACCATCTCCACACGCACGCACGCACACACACTGTGTTCCCTGAACACTTTATATATTTTCAACAATATGTACACATAACGCAACCATCTCCACATACACACACACACACACAGTGTTCCCTGAGCACTTTATATATTTTAAACAATATGTACACATAACGCAACCATCTCCTCATATACCTAAACAATATAGATTATGATATATATTTCAGACAAGCCAGTACCGTGCATGTACGGAGAGCGTTGTTAAGTAATATGTTATAGTCTTGATTTAAGAAACAATTGACAACATGTAATAAATGTTTTAAAAACACATGCTTTGAATGAAATTTACTTTATAGAACTAGAAAAGTATGAAATGGAGAATACACCAAATTTTATATTATTTTCTTTCATTTTGTTTAGTAAATATAATCTAAATATTTGTGTTTGTTTCAGACAGAGGAGTCATATGTTGTGCTGAATATGTACACGATTAAAATAGTAAGGTATACCTTTATAACACTAATGTAAAATTGCGTAGCAAACACATATTTTTAAAAAAAACATCCATGAGTATAGACAGTATTTGCTAACCTGTCCAAACAAAATACAAATCTTATATACAACCTTACCACTAAGTGCATTTACTGCTAAGTACATCTAGACAAACTTACCGCTCTAAGTGCATCTAGACAAACTTACCGCTCTAAGTGTATCTAGACAAACTTACCGTTCTAAGTGCATCTAGACAAACTTACTGCTAAGTCTTTATGATATGTTAACTATAAAACTTATAACAAAGTTACGTGTAGTAAGTTAAGTCTTTATGGTATGTTAACACAACATGTATGTTTCCAACAGACATTATTTACCAAATTGGAGCTAGTTAACCCATGGAATATGTCAGAAAATCTCTTGGCCATGATTTTATGTAAACGAAAGACATACATGCAGTGACTGGCAAAATGATGTAATTAGAGAATAGATTGGAAATAACACATCGGAGCTCATATGATACTTTAGTATTGCAATCTAATTGGCGGCCGTCTTCTTCGTTGAGGATATCTTCTCTCCATAATTATCTCGACATCAGTTTCATTGTTAGCAGCCATGTATCCAATTATCGCATCACTAATATCTAATACTTTTTGAACAATTAAATCGCAGATGGTATATGCTAGTTCAATGAGTCTGTCTGTGAATATGCGGACAATTATTATGAAGTTGATGGGAATGATCACTTCAAAACCTAAAATGATATAAAATACAGCAATGTTCCTTGATAAATTCTATAGTGTGGCATTTAGGATAAGTGAAAACTGTCATCAGATAAGTGTTTCAAAAGACACATATGCTTTTAAGTTAGTCACTTTTATCAACTGGTTTATTGATGTATCTGTTAATCGTTCCTCTAACAACAGGCGCATTGAATACAATATCTGATGTTTCCTCAGATAAATTAGAGAATCTGTCATGTTCATACGGCATCATTTCTATATCGACAGATTGTCGCGATCTTCCTTTACACATCACACGGATGAAAATAAATAAAAGTATGATCGCGATAGCTGCTATAGCACTGATGGTGATGATGATGATGATGTTATGGGAATCTATAAAAGAACATTTCAATAACAGTTTTAATATTGGCAGTATGATTGACATTTGAAAACTGAACTATCATTAACTGAAATATATAAACACAATTTAAGATGTTACATCAACGTTGGTGACTTATTGCTGCCTCCAAAGGACTCATTTATTTCAAAATATATTCACTTCAGTGTACTTCTGCATAAACATTTTCTACACTGTCCATTATACTAAGCCTTGAATCTGATTGTTGCCCCTCAATTGGACATAGATATGTATCATCAGATTGTACTGAAGATGCAGATGATGAAGCTCTATAAATCTGAGTTTCCATGTTTCCCATTTCTATGTGATCTACTATTTTATTTGCGACAATGCTAGCTAGCACTACGCAATTTACAATATAAAATAATTGCAAACAACAACATAAAAATTAATAGATAAATTAATACACTAATTACTATGATATATGCGTATGATGTGCTGGATGTTGTTTCATAATTTGTAACATTGTGCATTGTAACTGTTTTGAGCAAATAAACACCTGTTATCAACTCTGCAAGTGTTGTCAGCTCTGTAGGTCTTGTTGTCGTCAGCTCTGTAGGTCTTGTTGTCAGCTCTGTAGGTCGTGTTGTATAGTCAGCTTTAGTCTGAAAAATAATGTAGAATATTTTGTTTGGGTTTTATGTTGCTATCAATACTATTTCTGAATTATAAAGCAATCAAGTCCACAAGTCAGGGTTTGAACCCATCACTGCCTGATTCTCCATTATCTAGAGGCAAACAATCTACTGTTCCACTATAAAAGCCAGTTCTAGTCAGACAGTATATATCTTCCTATCTACCGCTATAATTATCATGGCAGTCAGTTTGTTTGTTCGGGTTTTACGTCTTCATCAGCACCATTTTGGGCTATATCGACGACTGACAGTTTACCTAACAACACCTTTCCTGGACAGGCTCCAGCGGTTAACCAGTACTTGCTGCATCAACCTCCGTAAGAAACTGCCAACTTTTTCATATAAAGTGCCAAGGCTTCAGCGGGGCTCTAACCAGCGACCTTCAGTGATGCTAGGTTGCAGCGGTATACAAGTCAGCTACCTTAACCACTCGACCACAGAAGATTAGAAATATGCTCATAGGACTTAATCTTACTTGTGTTTTGGTCGTTTGTTTATACTTCGATTGCACTGGTGTTTGAGCAGTTGAGTCAGACTGAAATAGAGAATAATGAATTTCACAGAATATTTCATTAGTTCTTTAAATGTGAATTGGAGACTATATGTCATCGGCATTACTAGTAAAATACAGCAGTACTCATGTACAGCTACTAAAGCTGTATTCATTGTTTAAGGGAAAAAATAGATAAGTAAATAAAAAATATGGACCAACACTGAAATTCAAATTGTGTTGATATCAGAATACAGCACTTAACATGTAATGTAAGCTATGCAGAGCTTTCATGTAACACAATGGCTCGGACTATTAGGTCAAGTCGTCACCCTTGGGACACTGGTTCTCCCTAATCCACTTTTCATATATAATGTTATCCAATAAAAAGCTACACTGGTCATTGTAAAGCACTCCTTCCATTCAGGACACTTACCTTACAGCAGGATACTGGCTTCAACGCATCAACGTAAATCTTTACACACGTGTAAAAACCGCCTCTAAGGACATCGCATGATGATGATGGTAGGCTACTTTGATGTTCAATATACACACTGTCTAGCTTAGGTACATTACTAATGTCCAAAATGCTGTCTGGAAATCTAACCATTTGCAATCGTGTGATGTATTTGTTTTCCATTTCGAAGCTATCAACTCCTGGTATGTCATATTCAATTGCGCATACACTTCTTTCCCCACACACATGGTCCAACAGAATGTCGGCACTAATTATCCCATAACTAACGAAAAATGCAAAAAACTGTATAAAATGCATCATTGTTTTGACAACACGTTTTTAGATTACACAAAACAGACTGCTTTACCTAAATTAAATTGACATACACAATGTAATAAGCTAAAAGAGTTTAAGTAGCGAAAAGAAACAACATGCAGTAATCTTCCTTACAGTCCCGCTAATGTAAGACGGTCACTCAAAACACTGCGTTGACTTGTTGTTGTTACGTTTCTTTGTTAAAGTAAAACTAATGTATAGCTTTGAACAAACTGTAAACTAGCATTCACTTAAATGCTTTCTAACTGTCTCTTTACAAAATAATAAGCTGCCGTTTTGTCAACGCCTATTCCAGCTTCACTAGCATCGTTGAATCTACCTGTTTGTAAGACTATGTGAATATGATCTATGTGGTTGAACAGTTGACTCACGTGTGGTCTCATTATTTCCAACCCATTTTGACGTTGGAAGCAATAATTCCAGTTCCTCTTAGCTCTTCTAGCATCTTGCTGGCTTAATGACGAGGAAGGAAACACTCCAGATAGTGCTACAACATCATCTAGATCAGGTTCCCACAAAAAACTGATTGCTTGAAATTGATTCACTCCATTTTGAAACTGTTTATTAATTTCATTTCTACAAAACGGACATTTTTGAATATATTCAAAGCAGTCTTTACACACAAGAGATGTGCATTGACACTGGTTTATGAAATAAGATATACACACTATATCACCATATATACCTACATTACTACAAGATATGCACACTATCTCACTATATATACGTACATTACTACAAGATATACACACTATCTCACCATATCTACGTACATTTCTACAAGATATACGCACTATCGCACCATATCTACGTACATTTCTACAAGATATACGCACTATCTCCCCCTATATACGTACATTACTACAAGAAATTATTCACTATCTCACCAAATCTACGTACATTACTACAAGATATATCCACTATCTCACAATATTTACGTACATTGATACTAAATATACACACTATCTCACCAAATCTACATACATTACTACAAGATGTATCCACTATCTCACAATATTTACGTACATTACTGCAAGATATACACAGTATCTCACCATATATACGTTCATTACTACAAGATATACGCACTATCGCACCATATATACATACATTACTACAATAACTACACAATGTCTCACCATATCTACGTACATTACTACAATATATACACACACTATATCACCATATCTACGTATATTACAACAATATATATCCACTATCTCACCATATCTACATACATTTCTACAAGATATATACACTATCTCCCCCTATATACGTACATTACTACAAGAAATTATTCACTATCTCACCAAATCTACGTACATTACTACAAGATATATCCACTATCTCACAATATTTACGTACATTACTACAAGATATACGTACTATCTCACCATATC
>CM026395.1:37593934-37649838 GCA_014843695.1 Archivesica marissinica
CAAACTTACCGATCTAAGTGCATCTAGACAAACTTACCGTGCTAAGTGCATCTAGACAAACTTACCGTTCTAAGTGCATCTAGACAAACTTACCGCTCTAAGTGTATCTAGACAAACTTACCGTTCTAAGTGCATCTAGACAAACTTACCGCTCTAAGTGTATCTAGACAAACTTACCGTTCTAAGTGCATCTAGACAAACTTACCGTTCTAAGTGCATCTAGACAAACTTACCGCTCTAAGTGTATCTAGACAAACTTACCGCTCTAAGTGTATCTAGACAAACTTACCGCTCTAAGTGTATCTAGACATCCTTACCGCTCTAAGTGCATCTAGACAAACTTACAGCTCATATGATACTTTAGTATTGCAATCTAATTGGCGGCCGTCTTCTTCGTTGAGGATATCTTCTCTCCATAATTATCTCGACATCAGTTTCATTGTTAGCAGCCATGTATCCAATTATCGCATCACTAATATCTAATACTTTTTGAACAATTAAATCGCAGATGGTATATGCTAGTTCAATGAGTCTGTCTGTGAATATGCGGACAATTATTATGAAGTTGATGGGAATGATCACTTCAAAACCTAAAATGATATAAAATACAGCAATGTTCCTTGATAAATTCTATAGTGTGGCATTTAGGATAAGTGAAAACTGTCATCAGATAAGTGTTTCAAAAGACACATATGCTTTTAAGTTAGTCACTTTTATCAACTGGTTTATTGATGTATCTGTTAATCGTTCCTCTAACAACAGGCGCATTGAATACAATATCTGATGTTTCCTCAGATAAATTAGAGAATCTGTCATGTTCATACGGCATCATTTCTATATCGACAGATTGTCGCGATCTTCCTTTACACATCACACGGATGAAAATAAATAAAAGTATGATCGCGATAGCTGCTATAGCACTGATGGTGATGATGATGATGATGTTATGGGAATCTATAAAAGAACATTTCAATAACAGTTTTAATATTGGCAGTATGATTGACATTTGAAAACTGAACTATCATTAACTGAAATATATAAACACAATTTAAGATGTTACATCAAAGTTGGTGAATTATTGCTGCCTCCAAAGGACTCATTTATTTCAAAATATATTCACTTCAGTGTACTTCTGCATAAACATTTTCTACACTGTCCATTATACTAAGCCTTGAATCTGATTGTTGCCCCTCAATTGGACATAGATATGTATCATCAGATTGTACTGAAGATGCAGATGATGAAGCTCTATAAATCTGAGTTTCCATGTTTCCCATTTCTATGTGATCTACTATTTTATTTGCGACAATGCTAGCTAGCACTACGCAATTTACAATATAAAATAATTGCAAACAACAACATAAAAATTAATAGATAAATTAATACACTAATTACTATGATATATGCGTATGATGTGCTGGATGTTGTTTCATAATTTGTAACATTGTGCATTGTAACTGTTTTGAGCAAATAAACACCTGTTATCAACTCTGCAAGTGTTGTCAGCTCTGTAGGTCTTGTTGTCGTCAGCTCTGTAGGTCTTGTTGTCAGCTCTGTAGGTCGTGTTGTATAGTCAGCTTTAGTCTGAAAAATAATGTAGAATATTTTGTTTGGGTTTTATGTTGCTATCAATACTATTTCTGAATTATAAAGCAATCAAGTCCACAAGTCAGGGTTTGAACCCATCACTGCCTGATTCTCCATTATCTAGAGGCAAACAATCTACTGTTCCACTATAAAAGCCAGTTCTAGTCAGACAGTATATATCTTCCTATCTACCGCTATAATTATCATGGCAGTCAGTTTGTTTGTTCGGGTTTTACGTCTTCATCAGCACCATTTTGGGCTATATCGACGACTGACAGTTTACCTAACAACACCTTTCCTGGACAGGCTCCAGCGGTTAACCAGTACTTGCTGCATCAACCTCCGTAAGAAACTGCCAACTTTTTCATATAAAGTGCCAAGGCTTCAGCGGGGCTCTAACCAGCGACCTTCAGTGATGCTAGGTTGCAGCGGTATACAAGTCAGCTACCTTAACCACTCGACCACAGAAGATTAGAAATATGCTCATAGGACTTAATCTTACTTGTGTTTTGGTCGTTTGTTTATACTTCGATTGCACTGGTGTTTGAGCAGTTGAGTCAGACTGAAATAGAGAATAATGAATTTCACAGAATATTTCATTAGTTCTTTAAATGTGAATTGGAGACTATATGTCATCGGCATTACTAGTAAAATACAGCAGTACTCATGTACAGCTACTAAAGCTGTATTCATTGTTTAAGGGAAAAAATAGATAAGTAAATAAAAAATATGGACCAACACTGAAATTCAAATTGTGTTGATATCAGAATACAGCACTTAACATGTAATGTAAGCTATGCAGAGCTTTCATGTAACACAATGGCTCGGACTATTAGGTCAAGTCGTCACCCTTGGGACACTGGTTCTCCCTAATCCACTTTTCATATATAATGTTATCCAATAAAAAGCTACACTGGTCATTGTAAAGCACTCCTTCCATTCAGGACACTTACCTTACAGCAGGATACTGGCTTCAACGCATCAACGTAAATCTTTACACACGTGTAAAAACCGCCTCTAAGGACATCGCATGATGATGATGGTAGGCTACTTTGATGTTCAATATACACACTGTCTAGCTTAGGTACATTACTAATGTCCAAAATGCTGTCTGGAAATCTAACCATTTGCAATCGTGTGATGTATTTGTTTTCCATTTCGAAGCTATCAACTCCTGGTATGTCATATTCAATTGCGCATACACTTCTTTCCCCACACACATGGTCCAACAGAATGTCGGCACTAATTATCCCATAACTAACGAAAAATGCAAAAAACTGTATAAAATGCATCATTGTTTTGACAACACGTTTTTAGATTACACAAAACAGACTGCTTTACCTAAATTAAATTGACATACACAATGTAATAAGCTAAAAGAGTTTAAGTAGCGAAAAGAAACAACATGCAGTAATCTTCCTTACAGTCCCGCTAATGTAAGACGGTCACTCAAAACACTGCGTTGACTTGTTGTTGTTACGTTTCTTTGTTAAAGTAAAACTAATGTATAGCTTTGAACAAACTGTAAACTAGCATTCACTTAAATGCTTTCTAACTGTCTCTTTACAAAATAATAAGCTGCCGTTTTGTCAACGCCTATTCCAGCTTCACTAGCATCGTTGAATCTACCTGTTTGTAAGACTATGTGAATATGATCTATGTGGTTGAACAGTTGACTCACGTGTGGTCTCATTATTTCCAACCCATTTTGACGTTGGAAGCAATAATTCCAGTTCCTCTTAGCTCTTCTAGCATCTTGCTGGCTTAATGACGAGGAAGGAAACACTCCAGATAGTGCTACAACATCATCTAGATCAGGTTCCCACAAAAAACTGATTGCTTGAAATTGATTCACTCCATTTTGAAACTGTTTATTAATTTCATTTCTACAGGTTTTTGAATATATTCAAAGCAGTCTTTACACACAAGAGATGTGCATTGACACTGGTTTATGAAATAAGATATACACACTATATCACCATATATACCTACATTACTACAAGATATGCACACTATCTCACTATATATACGTACATTACTACAAGATATACACACTATCTCACCATATCTACGTACATTTCTACAAGATATACGCACTATCGCACCATATCTACGTACATTTCTACAATATATATTCACTATCTCACCATATCTACGTACATTACTACAATATATATCCACTATCTCACAATATTTACGTACATTGATACTAAATATACACACTATCTCACCAAATCTACATACATTACTACAAGATGTATCCACTATCTCACAATATTTACGTACATTACTGCAAGATATACACAGTATCTCACCATATATACGTTCATTACTACAAGATATACGCACTATCGCACCATATATACATACATTACTACAATAACTACACAATGTCTCACCATATCTACGTACATTACTACAATATATACACACACTATATCACCATATCTACGTATATTACAACAATATATATCCACTATCTCACCATATCTACATACATTTCTACAAGATATATACACTATCTCCCCCTATATACGTACATTACTACAAGAAATTATTCACTATCTCACCATATCTACGTACATTACTACAAGATATATTTTTTTTTTGTATTCACTATCTCACAATATTTACGTACATTACTACAAGATATACGTACTATCTCACCATATCTACGCACATTACTACAAGAAATTATTCACTATTTCACCATATATATGTTCATTACTACAAGATCTACACACTATATCACCATATTTACGTATATTACAACAATATATATCCACTATCTCACCATATCTACGTACATTTCTACAAGATATATACACTATCTCCCCCTATATACGTACATTACTACAAGAAATTATTCACTATCTCACCAAATCTACGTACATTACTACAAGATATATCCACTATCTCACAATATTTACGTACATTACTACAAGATATACGTACTATCTCACCATATCTACGCACATTACTACAAGAAATTATTCACTATTTCACCATATATACGTTCATTACTACAAGATCTACACACTATATCACCATATTTACGTGCATTACTACAAGATATACGCAGTATCTCACCATATCTACGTACATTACTACAAGATATACGCACTATCGCACCATATCTATGTACATTACTACAATAACTACACAATGTCTCACCAAATGTACGTACATTACTACAAGATATATCCACTATCTCACCAAATCTACGTACATTACTACAAGATATATCCACTATCTCACAATATTTACGTACATTACTACAAGATATACGCAGTATCTCACCATATATACGTTCATTACTACGAGATCTACGCATTATCTCACCATATATACGTTCATTACTACAAGATATACGCACTATATCACCATATCTACGTATATTACTACAAGATATACGCACTATCGCACCATATCTACATACATCCCTCATCTTCCAACACAAAACATGGACCTTACCATAGCATTAGGTCGTCGGAACATGTATTACGCCGTAGCGTTTCAGTTTTTGTATCTAACGTTTCAATTTTTTGACAGTAGCGTTTCAGTTTCTGACACGAGCGTTTCAGTTTCTGTCATTAGCGTTTCAGTTTCTGACACGAGCGTTTCAGTTTTTGTATCTAACGTTTCAATTTTTTGACAGTAGCGTTTCAGTTTTGTAGCCAGTCATTTTCAAGTATATACACGCCGGAGACCATTTTTCGTGTTCTTCCCAAGGCTGATCCGAGGGTTCCCACGACATCACCTTCACACCGCAAGAGAAACAGGTAACTTTATCCGCGCTTCCGGTATAATAGAAGCCCGCTTTAGCCAAATACATTTTATTCGGTTCGATCTGTTTCGACCAGTGTTCAAAACTCTGTAGTCGATTTTCGTAAAACATCATCTCAGACACGGAAAACTGAGACACTTTGGTTGAATCGCTCTGATCGATAATGTTCATGTTGATGGTTAGCCACTGACTTCGGAAGTGCGGTGTTATCGAAAAACGGCCCAATTATATACAACTTCAACGTTTGCGATTGGTGATTATTTTTAGAACTTGTAGCCCATTGGTTGCTATTTTTACGAGTTCATACCAGCGTTATTTACCAGTTTACAAAGTCATTCGGGTTACATTCCGGACACTGCGCCGCTCCTAATTGGTTCATGTGATCGCTCCTTAGGGCGCACGGTACCACAGCGTCCAATTCGGGTAACGCCTTTCCAATCTCAGGTATCAGTTCCTTCAATCGTTTATATTCAAAGGGCCTTAAACATAGCCCCTTTTTTGTAGGCACCACCTCCGTCTCGGGCTTCCAGTACTGTCTGATATCCACGCACACGTTCCCCTCCTTCGCGGTAAGGTTTACGTTTCCGCCCAAATGCGTTTCAAACGCTTCTCTGTTCTCTAAGACCTTGTCCACAAACTCTAGCTGATCAACCAAGTTCTTCCATCGCATCAAGGTTAAACTAATGCCCTTTTTCGTCGGTTTGTCGTCTCGCCATTCTCGTAAGTCGACTCTAAGCTCCCCTTTCCATTCGTTCACCCTTACGTAACGACCGTTGCCAAGGCTTAGTTCGCATCTAGTCATGTTGGTTGTTCGAGCGTAGAAACTCTAATGACACTAACTAAAGTTACGCCGTCTTTTATAGATTTAAGTCCCTTCTAATCGGTCGATATTTATAGAAGCGTACGTAATCACTATTTATAGATCGATTCGTAGTCGATATTTATAGAAACGTACGCGCTCGCTATTTATAGAGCGGTTCGCTCCCATTGGTGTCTATTTATAGCTCTCATTGGTCGGTGCAATCGGGTATGTAGTGTAGACTAGACACAGTAGTGTAGTCGCTTCGTTTTCTTATACACCACTTTCACTCTGTTACTGTACCGATCAGTATACCGATGTCGTAAAAGAACGTCGTTTCGCTTCGCTTAACTTCATACGGTTTTTATACAAATTTATTTTAGCTCGATTGCAAAACGAGTTATTCCGACTCTCGAGACCTCGTTCCTGATAGAGAGAGAAGAGGGAATTCAAATGCCGAGGGCACACTCGTAACGGCTCCAGCGGGGCTCGAACTCCGGACCTGAAGCTGCGCTATCGCGACTTCCTGTCGTACGCAGGTGCCTGTCCCATGATTGCGAGCTGGATTTGGTCACCATCAGGTAACCGGAGCTCGGTACATCCGTGACAGCCAGTCGTTGTCCCGCGACAACCATCCACTCGCTACACGACCTCGGTACACGGACGACAGGCCTCACATAGCACGTACCGTACATGAAGGCCGATGCAGCGATAACTCTACCCCGGCCAGCGGTAAGCCCGGATCTGAATCCGTGTGTGGGCGGAGCATGTACGGACCAGTTGGAAGCGGCTCTGCGTGGATGTTATTGACCCGAGAACGGATCCGACTGGAAGCATGAGACGTAGGGTGTCATCCGGGTACGTGGCGGGGCCACCGGGTACCGATTATTCTGACGTACGTGTCTTCGAAGAAATGCGACAATGCTCCGGATATATAATAGCGTACATATGTCGCATTATGCGCGAATTATAAGATGTACATTATCCGATAAGCCCGGACATAACTTAATCGTGAGGTCATCCAAAATGGACGCCGCGTAGAGACTTGTTACTAGATCGTCCGATACGCCTTCGTACACGGAACTCGGTAGTTGCGCGATACGTCATCAGGTGACGCGTATTCTAAAAATATACGCGCACGCGCGTGACCTACTTTATATTACCTTATATGCAAATGAGTTACTATAAATAGAAAAAGCAAAGAGATGCCCGTACTACTTCAGTGGCCATACTTGTATACAAATAGCCGTTATAATTTATGGGACCCTATTATTTGTATTTGTAACACTTGTAAAATAATATAAGTAACAATTTGCTAAAATATATTTAGTTGATGTAAATTTGTTCTTGCAAAAGTTCAATCGTTCTCGTGACCTCATTCCTGATTGAATTAATCGCCATGAGGGGAAAGAGAAGAGGCAGCATATGATTAAATGTCTTGTCTAAGCCGTAAGGACACCACCACCGTAGTTTCAATGGGGTTCGAACTCACAACGTCTGGATTACGAGGCGAACGTCATTATCCATTACACCACGGAGGCTCCTTAGAGTTTGTATTTAAGCAGGGAAAGAAAATTCAGAGCTCCCAATGAGTACTTTTGGTGAAAATATACGTAATTTTAAGAAAACTAGTTTTGAACCTCCTGAGAGGGACAGTCTGTCTATCTATCTATCTTCCTTTATGACAAACCCTTTACTTATGCTTCAGTTGAAAGTGTAACAATATGGCCTATTAGATGTATTTTAACGGCTCCTTAACAAGTTAAGATAGGAGCGTAATGTTATTGATTCAAACTCTGCTTCAATATTGCTTTAGATTAATCATATTTTATTGCAAATCAATGGTAAATATGTCATGCACAAAAAGATATAATGCATGAATGTGCAAATTGTTTGAGCCACAAGTTTTAACAACATTAAACTAAACATAGTTTATGTCAAGCAATACCACATTTACAAATATACATTTTATACAAAATTTAGATACATGAGACAATGGCCCGCATCAGAAATATTCAATATTGCTGATACTGGGAATGAAAAATTAACAAGATATATATATAATGTACAAATTAATGTATTATTTAATGCAGAATTAGCATAGAATATTCAGTCGGTTCTTTGAAACTTTGAAAATTAACCAAATATTTTGAATGGCCTCCATTGCCGAATGGTTATCCCTCACCATTGCAGGTTCCGATTCATCTGATGATGTCGAATATGTGAGGAAGTTATCAAACTAGCTTGCGGAAGGTTGGTGGTTCTACTATTATCTGGAGAATCGCCATATGACCTGGTGTGACTTTAAAAACCCTAAAAACTAACAAATGAAATATCCTGATAGTTGTATTGTTTTCAGGTAGTATATAATGGTACTACTGCGTTGGATGAGGTGTCGTGCAAAGCTTTGCTGCATGGCATTTTGCGGGGTGATTGTGTTTTTGGTGGCTTCCATTGCAGTATATGGACACCACCAGTACAAGAAACAACAATGTAATGATGTTGAATCAAAGCAGATAATAGACGATATGGTATGCTATGTTTAAAGTTGGTATAATAGAACTATTTCAGTTAATTTAGAATATTTTATTTCACATAATATTACACATTAATTCATTACAGTGTAGCTTTCGTTGTGTCCGCTTCCTAACCGAGGGATGTGAATTGACACAGGCGCTTGTTTCAGTCAATAACAACATAAATAACCCTCACATGAGAAGAAGGGTAGATGGGGTATTTTATTTATTGAGTGATACACGCGCCTGTACATCAGTATTGTGGTAGTGCCCCATTGCAACACACTTAAATGCACATTTATCTGATCCATGGTGGTAGTGTCCTCAAGCAAGACACTTAAATGCACATTTATCTGATCCATGGTGGTAGTGCCCTCTTGCAAGACACTTAAATGCACATTTATCTGATCCATGGTGGTAGTGCCCTCTTGCAAGACACTTAAATGCACATTTATCTGATCCATGGTGGTAGTACCCTCTTGCAAGACACTTAAATGCACATTTATCTGATTCATGGTGGTAGTGCCCTCAAGCAAGACACTTAAATGCACATTTATCTGATCCATGGTGGTAGTGCCCTCTTGCAAGACACTTAAATGCACATTTATCTGATCCATGGTGGTAGTGCCCTCTTGCAAGACACTTAAATGCACATTTATCTGATCCATGGTGGTAGTACCCTCTTGCAAGACACTTAAATGCACATTTATCTGATCCATGGTGGTAGTGCCCTCATGCAAGACACTTAAATGCACATTTATCTGATCCATGGTGGTAGTGCCCTCAAGCAAGACACTTAAATGCACATTTATCTGATCCATGGTGGTAGTGCCCTCTTGCAAGACACTTAAATGCACATTTATCTGATCCATGGTGGTAGTGTCTTGACAAGACACTTAAATGCACATTTATCTGATCCATGGTGGTAGTGCCCTCAAGCAAGACACTTAAATGCACATTTATCTGATCCATGGTGGTAGTGCCCTCAAGCAAGACACTTAAATGCACATTTATCTGATCCATGGTGGTAGTGCCCTCAAGCAAGACACTTAAATGCACATTTATCTGATCCATGGTGGTAGTGCCCTCAAGCAAGACACTTAAATGCACATTTATCTGATCCATGGTGGTAGTGCCCTTGCAAGACACTTAAATGCACATTTATCTGATCCATGGTGGTAGTGCCCTTGCAAGACACTTAAATGCACATTTATCTGATCCATGGTGGTAGTGCCCTTGCAAGACACTTAAATGCACATTTATCTGATCCATGGTGGTAGTGCCCTCAAGCAAGACACTTAAATGCACATTTATCTGATCCATGGTGGTAGTGTCCTCAAGCAAGACACTTAAATGCACATTTATCTGATCCATGGTGGTAGTGTCCTCAAGCAAGACACTTAAATGCACATTTATCTGATCCATGGTGGTAGTGCCCTCTTGCAAGACACTTAAATGCACATTTATCTGATCCATGGTGGTAGTGCCCTCAAGCAAGACACTTAAATGCACATTTATCTGATCCATGGTGGTAGTGTCCTCAAGCAAGACACTTAAATGCACATTTATCTGATCCATGGTGGTAGTGCCCTCAAGCAAGACACTTAAATGCACATTTATCTGATCCATGGTGGTAGTGCCCTCTTGCAAGACACTTAAATGCACATTTATCTGATCCATGGTGGTAGTACCCTCTTGCAAGACACTTAAATGCACATTTATCTGATCCATGGTGGTAGTACCCTCTTGCAAGACACTTAAATGCACATTTATCTGATCCATGGTGGTAGTGCCCTCTTGCAAGACACTTAAATGCACATTTATCTGATCCATGGTGGTAGTGCCCTCTTGCAAGACACTTAAATGCACATTTATCTGATCCATGGTGGTAGTGCCCTCTTGCAAGACACTTAAATGCACATTTATCTGATCCATGGTGGTAGTGCCCTCTTGCAAGCCACTTAAATGCACAGTTATCTGATCCATGGTGGTAGTGCCCTCAAGCAAGACACTTAAATGCACATTTATCTGATCCATGGTGGTAGTGCCCTCTTGCAAGACACTTAAATGCACATTTATCTGATCCATGGTGGTAGTGCCCTCAGCAAGACACTTAAATGCACATTATCTGATTCATGGTGGTAGTGCCCTCTTGCAAGACACTTAATGCACATTTATCTGATCCATGGTGGTAGTGCCCTCTTGCAAGCCACTTAAATGCACAGTTATCTGATCCATGGTGGTAGTGCCCTCAAGCAAGACACTTAAATGCACAGTTATCTGATCCATGGTGGTAGTGCCCTCAAGCAAGACACTTAAATGCACATTTATCTGATCCATGGTGGTAGTGCCCTCAAGCAAGACACTTAAATGCACATTTATCTTATCCATGGTGGTAGTGCCCTCATGCAAGACACTTAAATGCACATTTATCTGATCCATGGTGGTAGTGCCCTCAAGCAAGACACTTAAATGCACATTTATCTGATCCATGGTGGTAGTGCCCTCAAGCAAGACACTTAAATGCACATTTATCTGATCCATGGTGGTAGTGCCCTCTTGCAAGACACTTAAATGCACATTTATCTGATCCATGGTGGTAGTGCCCTCTTGCAAGACACTTAAATGCACATTTATCTGATCCATGGTGGTAGTGCCCTCTTGCAAGACACTTAAATGCACATTTATCTGATCCATGGTGGTAGTGCCTCGCAAACTTAAATGCAATTTATCTGATCCATGGTGGTAGTGCCCTCAAGCAAGACACTTAAATGCACATTTATCTGATCCATGGTGGTAGTGCCCTCTTGCAAGACACTTAAATGCACATTTATCTGATCCATGGTGGTAGTGCCCTCAAGCAAGACACTTAAATGCACATTTATCTGATCCATGGTGGTAGTGCCCTCAAGCAAGACACTTAAATGCACATTTATCTGATCCATGGTGGTAGTGCCCTCTGCAAGACACTTAAATGCACATTTATCTTATCCATGGTGGTAGTGCCCTCAAGCAAGACACTTAAATGCACATTTATCTGATCCATGGTGGTAGTGCCCTCAAGCAAGACACTTAAATGCACATTTATCTGATCCATGGTGGTAGTGCCCTCAAGCAAGACACTTAAATGCACATTTATCTGATCCATGGTGGTAGTGCCCTCAAGCAAGACACTTAAATGACATTTATCTGATCCATGGTGGTAGTGCCTCAAGACACTTAAATGCACATTTATCTGATCCATGGTGGTAGTGCCCTCTTGCAAGACACTTAAATGCACAATTATCTGATCCATGGTGGTAGTGCCCTCAGGCAAGACACTTAAATGCACATTTATCTGATTCATGGTGATAGTACCCTCTTGCACAACACTTAAATGCACAGTTATGTGATCCATGGTGGTAGTGTCCTCTTGTAAGACACTTAAATGCACATTTATCTGATCCATGGTGGTAGTGTCCTCAAGCAAGACACTTAAATGCACAGTTATCTGATCCATGGTGGTAGTGCCCTCTTGCAAGATACTTAAATGCACATTTTTCTGATCCATGGTGGTAGTACCCTCTTGCAAGACACTTAAATGCACAGTTATCTGATCCATGGTGGTAGTGCCCTCAAGCAAGACACTTAAATGCACATTTATCTGATCCATGGTGGTAGTGCCCTCAAGCAAGACACTTAAATGCACATTTATCTGATCCATGGTGGTAGTATCATCTTGCACAACACTTAAATGCACAGTTATCTGATCCATGGTGGTAGTACCCTCAAGCAAGACACTTAAATGCACATTTATCTGATCCATGGTGGTAGTGCCCTCAAGCAAGACACTTAAATGCACATTTATCTTATCCATGGTGGCAGTGCCCTCATACAAGCCACTTAAATGCACATTTATCTGATCCATGGTGGTAGTGCCCTCAAACAAGACACTTAAATGCACATTTATCTGATCCATGGTGGTAGTGTCCTCAAACAAGACACTTAAATGCACATGTATCTGATCCATGGTGGTAGTGCCCTCTTGCAAGACACTTAAATGCACAATTATCTGATCCATGGTGGTAGTGCCCTCAGGCAAGACACTTAAATGCACAGTTATGTGATCCATGGTGGTAGTGTCCTCTTGTAAGACACTTAAATGCACATTTATCTGATCCATGGTGGTAGTGTCCTCAAGCACGACACTTAAATGCACAGTTATCTGATCCATGGTGGTAGTGCCCTCTTGTAAGACACTTAAATGCACATTTATCTGATCCATGGTGGTAGTGTCCTCAAGCAAGACACTTAAATGCACAGTTATCTGATCCATGGTGGTAGTGCCCTCTTGCAAGATACTTAAATGCACATTTTTCTGATCCATGGTGGTAGTGCCCTCTTGCAAGACACTTAAATGCACATTTATCTGATCCATGGTGGTAGTGCCCTCTTGCAAGACACTTAAATGCACATTTATCTGATCCATGGTGGTAGTGCCCTCAAGCAAGACACTTAAATGCACATTTATCTGATCCATGGTGGTAGTGCCCTCTTGCAAGACACTTAAATGCACATTTATCTGATCCATGGTGGTAGTGCCCTCAAGCAAGACACTTAAATGCACATTTATCTGATCCATGGTGGTAGTGCCCTCAAGCAAGACACTTAAATGCACATTTATCTGATCCATGGTGGTAGTGCCCTCTTGCAAGACACTTAAATGCACAGTTATCTGATCCATGGTGGTAGTGCCCTCTTGCAAGACACTTAAATGCACATTTATCTGATCCATGGTGGTAGTGCCCTCAAGCAAGACACTTAAATGCACATTTATCTGATCCATGGTGGTAGTACCCTCTTGCAAGACACTTAAATGCACATTTATCTGATCCATGGTGGTAGTGCCCTCAAGCAAGACACTTAAATGCACATTTATCTGATCCATGGTGGTAGTGCCCTCAAGCAAGACACTTAAATGCACATTTATCTTATCCATGGTGGTAGTGCCCTCATACAAGCCACTTAAATGCACATTTATCTGATCCATGGTGGTAGTGTCCTCAAACAAGACACTTAAATGCACATGTATCTGATCCATGGTGGTAGTGCCCTCTTGCAAGACACTTAAATGCACAATTATCTGATCCATGGTGGTAGTGCCCTCAGGCAAGACACTTAAATGCACAGTTATGTGATCCATGGTGGTAGTGTCCTCTTGTAAGACACTTAAATGCACATTTATCTGATCCATGGTGGTAGTGTCCTCAAGCAAGACACTTAAATGCACAGTTATCTGATCCATGGTGGTAGTGCCCTCTTGCAAGACACTTAAATGCACATTTATCTGATCCATGGTGGTAGTGCCCTCAAGCAAGACACTTAAATGCACAGTTATCTGATCCATGGTGGTAGTGCCCTCTTGCAAGACACTTAAATGCACAGTTATCTGATCCATGGTGGTAGTGCCCTCAAGCAAGACACTTAAATGCACATTTATCTGATCCATGGAGGTAGTGCCCTCAAGCAAGACACTTAAATGCACATTTATCTGATCCATGGTGGTAGTACCATCTTGCACAACACTTAAATGCACAGTTATCTGATCCATGGTGGTAGTACCCTCAAGCAAGACACTTAAATGCACATTTATCTGATCCATGGTGGTAGTGCCCTCAAGCAAGACACTTAAATGCACATTTATCTTATCCATGGTGGTAGTGCCCTCATACAAGCCACTTAAATGCACATTTATCTGATCCATGGTGGTAGTGCCCTCAAGCAAGACACTTAAATGCACATTTATCTGATCCATGGTGGTAGTGTCCTCAAACAAGACACTTAAATGCACATGTATCTGATCCATGGTGGTAGTGCCCTCTTGCAAGACACTTAAATGCACACTTATCTGATCCATGGTGGTAGTGCCCTCAGGCAAGACACTTAAATGCACAGTTATGTGATCCATGGTGGTAGTGTCCTCTTGTAAGACACTTAAATGCACATTTATCTGATCCATGGTGGTAGTGTCCTCAAGCACGACACTTACATGCACAGTTATCTGATCCATGGTGGTAGTGCCCTCTTGTAAGACACTTAAATGCACATTTATCTGATCCATGGTGGTAGTGTCCTCAAGCACGACACTTACATGCACAGTTATCTGATCCATGGTGGTAATGCCCTCTTGCAAGATACTTAAATGCACATTTTTCTGATCCATGGTGGTAGTGCCCTCTTGCAAGACACTTAAATGCACATTTATCTGATCCATGGTGGTAGTGCCCTCTTGCAAGACACTTAAATGCACATTTATCTGATCCATGGTGGTAGTGCCCTCAAGCAAGACACTTAAATGCACATTTATCTGATCCATGGTGGTAGTGCCCTCTTGCAAGACACTTAAATGCACATTTATCTGATCCATGGTGGTAGTGCCCTCAAGCAAGACACTTAAATGCACATTTATCTGATCCATGGTGGTAGTGCCCTCAAGCAAGACACTTAAATGCACATTTATCTGATCCATGGTGGTAGTGCCCTCTTGCAAGACACTTAAATGCACATTTATCTGATCCATGGTGGTAGTGCCCTCTTGCAAGACACTTAAATGCACATTTATCTGATCCATGGTGGTAGTGCCCTCAAGCAAGACACTTAAATGCACATTTATCTTATCCATGGTGGTAGTGCCCTCTTGCAAGACACTTAAATGCACATTTATCTGATCCATGGTGGTAGTGCCCTCAAGCAAGACACTTAAATGCACATTTATCTGATCCATGGTGGTAGTGTCCTCAAGCAAGACACTTAAATGCACATTTATCTGATCCATGGTGGTAGTGCCCTCTTGCAAGATACTTAAATGCACATTTATCTTATCCATGGTGGTAGTGCCCTCAAGCAAGACACTTAAATGCACATTTATCTGATCCATGGTGGTAGTGCCCTCTTGCAAGACACTTAAATGCACATTTATCTGATCCATGGTGGTAGTCCCCTCTTGCAAGACACTTAAATGCACATTTATCTGATCCATGGTGGTAGTACCCTCATGCAAGACACTTAAATGCACATTTATCTGATCCATGGTGGTAGTACCCTCATGCAAGACACTTAAATGCACATTTATCTGATCCATGGTGGTAGTGCCCTCAAGCACGACACTTAAATGCATATTTATCTTATCCATGGTGGTAGTGCCCTCAAGCAAGACACTTAAATGCACATTTATCTGATCCATGGTGGTAGTGCCCTCAAGCACGACACTTAAATGCACATTTATCTGATCCATGGTGGTAGTGTCCTCATGCACGACACTTAAATGCACATTTATCTGATCCATTGTGGTAGTGTCCTCAAGCAAGACACTTAAATGCATATTTATCTGATCCATGGTGGTAGTGCCCTCATGCAAGACACTTAAATGCACATTTATCTGATCCATGGTGGTAGTGTCCTCATGCAAGACACTTAAATGCATATTTATCTGATCCATTGTGGTAGTGTCCTCAAGCAAGACACTTAAATGCACATTTATCTGATCCATGGTGGTAGTGCCCTCATGCAAGACACTTAAATGCACATTTATCTGATCCATGGTGGTAGTGCCCTCTTGCAAGCCACTTAAATGCACATTTATCTGATCCATGGTGGTAGTGCCCTCAAGCAAGACACTTAAATGCACATTTATCTGATCCATGGTGGTAGTGCCCTCTTGCAACACTTAAACAAGACACTTAAATGCACATTTATCTGATCCATGGTGGTAGTGCCCTCTTGCAAGACACTTAAATGCACATTTATCTGATCCATGGTGGTAGTACCCTCTTGCAAGACACTTAAATGCACATTTATCTGATCCATGGTGGTAGTACCCTCTTGCAAGACACTTAAATGCACATTTATCTGATCCATGGTGGTAGTACCCTCTTGCAAGCACTTAAATGCACATTTATCTGATCCATGGTGGTAGTGCCCTCAAGCAAGACACTTAAATGCACATTTATCTGATCCATGGTGGTAGTGCCCTCAGCAAGCACTTAAATGCACATTTATCTATCCATGGTGGTAGTGCCTCGCAAGACACTTGGTAGTGCCTCGCAGACACTTAAATGCACATTTATCTGATCCATGGTGGTAGTGTCCTCTTGCAAGACACTTAAATGCACATTTATCTGATCCATGGTGGTAGTACCCTCTTGCAAGACACTTAAATGCACATTTATCTGATCCATGGTGGTAGTGTCCTCAAGCAAGACACTTAAATGCACATTTATCTGATCCATGGTGGTAGTGTCCTCAAGCAAGACACTTAAATGCACAGTTATCTGATCCATGGTGGTAGTACCCTCATGCACGACACTTAAATGCACATTTATCTGATCCATGGTGGTAGTGCCCTCAAGCAAGACACTTAAATGCACATTTATCTTATCCATGGTGGTAGTACCCTCATGCAAGCCACTTAAATGCACATTTATCTAATCCATGGTGGTAGTGTCCTCTTGCACGACACTTAAATGCACATTTATCTGATCCATGGTGATAGTGCCCTCAAGCAAGACACTTAAATGCACATTTATCTGATCCATGGTGGTAGTGCCCTCAAGCAAGACACTTTAATGCACATTTATCTGATCCATGGTGGTAGTCCCCTCTTGCAAGCCACTTAAATACACATTTATCTGATCCATGGTGGTAGTCCCCTCTTGCAAGCCACTTAAATGCCTAATGAAAAAAGGTATCGAGAGCGTTTATTCTAAATGTGTAAGAACTTATTTCGCAAACAAGCTAATATAAATGTGTGATCTACATGAAATCATGTTATACTTGCTAATTAACTCGGTAGACAGAAAGGAAGTGCTCCCTCATAAAAAAAGTATAGAACAGTCTCGTTGGGTGTCCTTTGTTTCTATAATGACACAAATGAACTCGCACAAAACAAAAGACCCTGGATCACTCACCCGAGTCCATAATCATAATTATACCTTTAGCTTCTAACATACACTACACCTAGATTGGTGTATTCAATCAGTAGCCTGTGTTCCAGTCTGTTTTTTTAATCGATATTATCAGAAATTAAAGACGGCTCAATTAACGGTTTTGGCAACATATATCAACGCCTGTTCCCAGGCTACACAGTTTAGTTTCAGGTCTAGCAATAATATATCACCGTTTTTGTTGGTGTTTTTCATTCAAATAGTCTTTCATTCATATCATTTATTATGTAATCTAATATAGTATCAAAACATTCCCCATTAGAAGCAATGTTAAATTGGGCACACTGTATTGAAATATGTACGACATTTAGAGAATCATTTCACCAATGGCCTTCAGCTACATCTTTTCAAGCCCCGGGTATCAGGTATTTAACTGAGAGTTTTATATATCCTGTGAGCTGCTTAATTATTAATCAAATGTTGCTGTAAATAATAGAAATATCAAGTTTGTTTAACCCTTTCAGACCGTGTCTCATTTATATGAAAAAGTTGGCAGTTTCTTACGGAGGTTGGTGCACCTAAGTACTGGTTAACTGCTGGAGCCTGCCCAGGAAAGGTGTTGTTAGGTAAACTGCCCGCCGGCGATATAGCCCAAAATGGTGCTGATGCAGGCGTAAAAAACCCGAAATATAACATAACATATATTGTTTAACCGTTGCAACACTACATACCTCTAAATAGACAAATTACCTATTTTGTAAATGAACTGGTCCAAATGTAATTGTCTGATTCATTTATTGCTCTAAACTTATCATGGACCAATCCATGTTAGTTATGTAGTGTTGAATGATGGGTTACACCAATCATACCGTATGCTGACTATTTTTGAAATTGTGATACAGGATATATGTGTGGTTGTGTCCATATCCAAGAAGTTACAGGTTCTCTTGTGTGTGGGTAAGCTCATTTCTTTCTGTATGCCAGAAGTAATGTGCACATAACTGTGGAGGCCACTGTGGTCGTTTCCTTCAAATCACTTGCTGCAGTTTCAAATCCCATTAAATTGTTTAATGTGGGGACGCTCACCAACAGTGCCTGTGGAAAGTAGGTCATTCTACCTGAGTGTCCATGCTGACTGAAATACTGCTCGGAGGGACTGCCCGGGGGTCACAAATAATAGCTGGAGAGTATCCAGTTGACCTAAGCTGTTGGTGCGACTTTAAGGCTAAAAAACCAAAACAAATTAATACAGTTTTCAATTTTCAGTGTGAACTGTACAGGAACAGACAAGTAGCAGGATCAATGTGTAGTTCCTTGTGTGAGTCAAAGCACTTCCATTATAACAGTTGTACTAACTATAAAAAAGGGAAAAAAGTTCTCTTCCTTACATGTGACTCGTGCGTGCCCGGGAAATCAGCTGTCCCAGTCGTGCTCAAGATGAAGACGGAGCTCGATCAGAGGGCTGTGTTTGATATGAGCCATGAGGGATTAGATACTGAAGAAAGTCAGCAAGAGTATATCGAACAAGTGGAGCAATTAGTGAAAAATACTTTTATGTATCAATTACATCGAAATCGTTCAAAACAAACAGATATCATGTCATTTGCATGGGGTTGGGATTTTCACAAGTATGTTCAAAGCAATGGGAAATATAATAAGAATGCCATTATTTTGGCAGTAGATAGTGTTTGGTCGCTGACGGAACAACACGAGTATTTATTTTATCGGCACCTGTATAATTATTCAATTATTCCATGGATGTATGGGACTTGCGGACCTGCGTATTTTGTTGAAAATACACAGACTCTTAGTAAATATGAATTTGAAATGTTCAAAGGTTGGACTCATTCGTGGAATGAAAGGGCGAGTATTGCATTAAAAATGATTGATCTAGTAAATCAGTTGGATAAAATGGACCAAACATTCCATCTCTGTGACGTAAAATTGGATAATTTTGGCATTAGGGAAAATGGAGAGGTAACTCTAATAGATATTGATTGCGCAATGTTTGAGAAGAACCTACAAGACCAGTTTAAGTATAGCAACTGTTCTACGCACGAGGACTGTCATTTCTTTGACTGCAGAGGATTTTGTGATGCAAAAAGCAAGCAGTGTTTACTAAAACGAACTAATGATAATATGCAGGTAAAGATTTATACAATTCACAATGAACACCACTCAATAATAACCGCCTCTAAGCAATTCCACCCTCAATAATATCACCCATCAGCAATGACCACTTCTAAACAATGATCACCTCTAAACAATGATCACCTCTAAACAACGACCACCTCTAAACATTGACCACCTCTAAACAACGACCACCTCTAAACAACGACCACCTCTAAACAACGACCACCTCTAAACAACGACCACCTCTAAACAATGGCCACCTCTAAACAACGACCACCCCTAAACAATGATCACCTCTAAGCAACGACCACCTCTAAACAATGACCACCTGTAAACAATGACCACCCCTAAACAACGACCATCTCTAAACAACGACCACCCCTAAACAATGATCACCTCTAAGCAACTACCACCTCTAAACATTGACCACCGCTCAACAATGACCACATTTTAACAATGGCCATCTAAACAATGACCATCCCTAAACTATGACCGCCCATCAATATTGACGACCTAAGCAATGATCACCTATCAACAAATACCACCTCTATAAACAATCACAACCTCTAAACAATGACCACCCCCGTCATCAACGATCACCTCTAAACAATGACCACCTCTCAACAGTGAACATCTTAAGAAAAATAGACACTCCATAATGACCACCTCAACAATGGTCACCTCTCAACAGTGGCCACCTCCCACCAATGACCTTCTTAAATTCACTGACAAAATGACGACAATTCCACCAATTTATCGTCAATATCCGTAACTCAAGACTTCCGACCTGTTTCAACAACTTACATGTTTCAGAACATTATTTGACCAATGTTCAGTGGTTATGTTTTTATTTCTGTGTTGCTTAATATATACTCTATGAATACGAATCGTTGTTTTAAGAGATAATTTAAAAATAATAATGTCTGTTCCATATCTCTGAAATGGTCCAATATGAATTAACATCAAACACATGTTCACTGCATTAAGTCAACATTCCACACGCAAGGTCCTGCAAAGTGAAGGTCCTGCAAAGTGAAGGTCACACTTAGTTGTGCAATGTCAGAAATGGCTACAATATAATTGTGTCCACTCCATATCTTTTAATTTCACAAAGTGACTGTGTTTTACAAACATCTCTTGTTTTTTCCAGTCTGTTTGTGAAAAAGTGTTTGTTGGTTATTTTCGTAAACTGCCGACGGGGCTTCTGAGGGACCCGCCAGATGCTATAAAAGTAGAACTGTTCAACCTGCTTCAGGAGTGCTCGAACCCTGTGGAAGAGATCGAGCGGCATGTTGCATTTCATATCCCGCGGCCAGAAACTGTGACAGCCTTACAAGAACTACTGCTTAGAAGCCTAGACAAACATTAATGGTGGATGTAAATGTGTAAATATGTGAGATACACTTAAGTATCGTTTGTTTAACGTTGAACAGTTTCGAAAATAAAACAAGTGCCTGCTTCAGGAATGTCATTACTACCATAAGGTGATAATCCTATGTTGATTGGTTGAAAAGCCTGAAGTGTTTGGAATAGTATATTACGTTGCTGTTGGTATCTTGCACAAGTGAATAAATAATGGAAAGCATCTTCATAACCCACACATCCCATAAACTTAAACTCTTAAAATTATAGACAAACTAAACGTTCTCAAATTGTATGTGCTCCTAATAAATGTATACATTGTATTATCGCAACATGATCTATGCTCACGCAAAACAATCCCGACGTTGCGATAAAAGGAGCGTACACAATAGTATTAAACTCACTGTACAAAGAACATTGTGTGAGGAGGTGTCGGCGACTATGGAATAGATGTTCGACAAACCATGGATGTTCAATTTAATATGCGGAGTTGCAACACAATATTTATAAATATTTCAATTACTCAATCCATGAACCAGTTAGATCTACATTCTTTCTAAAATAAGGTTTCCCTTAAGCAAGTCTAAAGGACAAATATAATTACATAGAATAATAATTCTGCAAAAGCTAGTCATGTTCCTCTATGTTCACTGAAAGACAATTTCCGAGTCCACAGTTCCAACAGTTATCACGCTTTATATACCATAGCCAGCATTACCACCAGATCCACAACTGTAGGAAGACTGGGAATGAGGCTTATTTGGGAATCACACGTCCAACATCTCCCACAGTTACACTATATCGTATGGAATAAAACATATTGTAAACTTTCAAATTTTATGTATAGGTAGCAATGCTGCTACACATTATAATTTGTATAATTATTTTCATTTAGTAAACAGTAGGACGTTCCAAGTAGGTCGGTCGGTCACGCACATGCTTACATTCGGAACACATCATTCTCGATCGGCAATGATGAAAACAAACATGGTGTCTTGTAGGTTGTAAAACAACAACTAAATTGCCTATTAAGTACATAGTAAAAAGTAAAAACATTTATATTTCCAATCTTTCATTTCTTCTGATACCACATCCACTGTGAAGAGGTATTCAAATGAAACTGAAAAACAAGAAAAATATCACAAATATAATGTTCAGCATTGACAGTGTTCACCTGTGAATAAAGTCACTGTGTTTACACACTGTATTCCTCCGCCAAATATTACAGTATACACAACCTTCAGTTTGCAATGGCCTGACTTCTTATACCACATCTTTTCTACACATCAACTAGTCTGAAGTCTTCTCAAGTCACATAATTTCTCAAAAAATACAAAAAACTACACACTGCCTGTCATGAAAATGCAGTTTTTTACCAAAAAGAAAAAAAGAACTATATTAGTTATTGGGACTACATTCGAATGCACTTCCACCTATTTACGTATGTACAACCTCTAACAAAAATAATCTTTAACAAACTACCATAACAATTTTGAATAATGTGGAACCAGTATTTTCAACAGAAACAATGATTTTAAGAAGTCCCTAAAAAGGTTGGCCTGTGTGAAACATGACATTTTTTAGATTTTGACAAGTGTAATTTTGATCCCATTTTCCAAATTGCTTCATTTTTTAACATTAATCTGGTCATTCTGCATGTGTATGTTATTAAATAATAAATGCTTCTCATTAACAAAATTCCGCGTATAAACATTGTTAAATTGCAAATATTTTGCAAACGATGGAAAATCACGTATTTTTGGGGTTACAATGTTTGTTTCAATTTTCCCCTGACAATTTCAATGCGCTCTATACTTATTTGATGCTTGTCAAGTTACTTGTAGTAATATTATCAATAACAAACTACCATAACAAAGTTCAGCCATATACAAATAGTACTTACAACACAAATTAAGTTATGATGTCACTAATATTGCCCGGGCCCCTGTCAATTTGGGTACATTTTTTAAGCAAAGCCTGTATGCATCCATGATTAAAATTACTGCATCGGCCATGACAATGTGCTAGTCATGCACTATTTGTCCCTGGTAGTATAGAAAACACAACATCCTAACATCAAGAAAAAACTGGAACAGTGAACCGGGCATATCTATCCAGTATTCCGAAATCGACAACATTCTCAAGAAATGCTGTCTACCGTACTCGTGCCACTATAATTCTAAAGCTGTACTTGCTTCCTTCAATCTCGGATTTAAGGCAGCCGGAATACCTGTGTAACTCTGGCAACAGGCTCATCTTTTATTAACTGAGGACAAGGTCTCAATGCCGAAGACTCAGGTTTAATAATGAAGAAGAAGACATTTTATTTTCCCATATCATTGTATATATATACATAAAAGCATTCACATGAAAATATGTCAATATGAGAAATCATATTCAGTATTCACAATACCTACTATACATACATTATTTGTAGACATTACATTGCTTAAGTATACGAGTACGACAATATGGACTCTGATTTAGCGTATCTTGTAGAAATCGAAATAAAAGAGGTTGAACACTGTGTTTATAATTATAATACTATTTAAACTAACACAGACAAGTTACATATTCGATTGAATTAAACCACGCGAGTCTCGGTGCAAATGCTTCATACAGATATTTTCCAAATTTGGCTATAATATTATTGTTGCGAGATTACATTAAAGTTACAAATTTGAAAACACTAGGTCTATTATGGCAATACTTCTTAATATATTTCTTTCTAATGTTATTGTTGTAAGCTGAACAAATCAGGACAAAGTGGTATTCGTCTTCTATATCATTTGGCCCACAGTATAAACAATAACGCAATTCGCGCGCGACCCGGTTTGCACCATAGCGGCCCGTTTCAATGCGTAATTTATCGAAGAAAGTCATCTTGCTAAGGCAATTCTGTATTTTGGTTGTAAATCATTTAGATAAGGCTCTAATGAAACAATAGATTTGAAAGTAGTAATCTTTATTTACATCTCATCATTGTACGTATAATATTTACAATAGTATTACATGTATAGTTTACATAATAAAAGTACAATGCCACTACAACATGGTAGTTATAAGAGATGAACAAAATTATACATACTCATTTATCAAAGTATGTTCGGGATAAAGCTGCAATATCCCTGCTAATCGGATATTAAAAACTGCTCTAAAACAATTATAAAACACTGAAATACAAAATAGGTACTATTGCACACTGATTAACAATTGGTCATATCAAATAATAACTTCGCTTTGATCAGATCATAGTGAATATGATTAGCAGAGATATTACAGACGAGATAAAAAAAATCGCAGTTAGAAATACAAAGCAATAATGACATTATTCACAAATTTAAACATTATTTACATAATAAAATCTGACGGCTCTGTAGAATAATCTGACGGCTCTGTAGAATAATCTGACGGCTCTGTAGAATAATAAAACAGGTTTTGGCACAATTACGAATCATCTTTTGGTTTTAAAACAGGAAACAATATTTATCATAATCAGACATTCAGTAGAAATTGATATTACACCATATGACTTTGAGAATAAATCTAGTCTTAAATCATTGTAAGCTGGACAATTCAATATTACATGCATCTCATTTTCAATAGTAGCAATATCACAAAACGGACATATCCTAGATTCCTCTGGCAAACCTTCATACCGACCAGTCTATGAAATGTTTAATCAACCACAAAGATCCGCTATTTATAACACCATTACACATCTAAAACCGTTTCTTTGAATAGCAGGTACAACTTATTTAAATCTACTACACCCAGGTTGTCGAATACATATGTAGAACCATAGCTATCAAGTAAACATTTCACATTATAAACCCAGTTCTTAACCCCCAACTACACTGCAATAACATATCAGTATAGAAGGACTTTATAATAATATTGTCGCTTTTCATAACTTTGGCCCAATATTTGATAATACGTGTAAAATGATTAATGTACAGGGGAAATTAGCCAAGTTCACAATAAACACCCATGCTGCAGGTTGGAGATTTAACACTGTGAATGCTTTTACAAACCTTTAAATAGATCCTCTATTTCTTTTGATTTGCCAAAACCCCAGATTTCACATCCATAGCCGAGTATTGATCCAAGAAATGCATCAAACAATTAACATTTAGTTGTGAGTACTAAGTCACGCAGATTATTTAACAAAACATTTAGAGCTTTGAGGCCAGCGTTTCCTGGTTAAGTGTACATGTAGTAAAAACAGTCCCAAGATAATTAAAATTATTCACCACCTCTAAAACATTGTCATTATATGTCCATACTTCATCTTTGCGTAGCATTCCATGATTTCTAAGATCAACAACTCGTATCTGTATTTACTTGCAAACCCCACCTTAGCCTGGGTTCCAGGCTGTCAATTTTTCACGTTTTAACTTCTGTCAAAAGTTGATGTTATCAGAAACTCAATACGGCCAAATTAATAGTCTCGGTGTTAAACTATATTTATTTGACTGACCAGGCAAAATGTATCGACGCCTGTTCCCAGGCTAGCCCCACCTGTCACAGTAAGTTTTAAGTAAAGTTAACCTATGTTGCAAATCCTGATAACTGTTACCTATGATTACCATATCATCAGCAAATATCATCAAAATAAAAACCATATCATGTAGGCCAATACCACAAGAAGGACCATCTTGTAGAAGCAATTCAAGATAGTCTACAAACAATGAAAATAAAACTGGAGACATAAACTCAACCCGACAACACAGTCGAAAAAATCCGAGTTGCATCCCCTGACACAGGATTTAACATTGCAGCAGCAGCAGCTGTGCATGGACTTTATTATTCTTTATAATTTACCCTGAACTCCCGAGTTTGAAGAGCTTGTACCATAGATTATCAAAGTTAACACTAATAAAGGACCTACTGAAGGCAATGAAGGCACAATGTAATCTACCCTTTTGGTTTAAAACTCTGTATAAAACCATTTCACAGCCATTTCCCGTCAGCACCGGCGTCCGTCAGGGGTGTATGCTCTCGCCTCTCATTTTCTCCGTCGTACCGGACTGGATAATGAGAACGACAGTAGACAGACCAAGAGGAATACAGTGGACACGTACAGAGAAGTTGGAGGACCTCGACTTTGCGGACGATCTAGGCCTCCTGTCCCAACACACACCAACACATGCAACAGAAGTCAGAACGCCTACACACAGTTGCAAAGACTACAGGGCTGGAGATCAACATTAAGAAGACCAAGTGCCTCAGGGTAAACGCGGCAAGGAACACACACATTCAGATAGATGGCCATCCAATCGATAATGTTGACTCCTTCACCTACCTCGGCAGTGTCATCAGCAAAACAGGGGGAACAGAAGAGGACATCCAAGCCCGTATTGGGAAAGCACGACATGCCTTTGTGACGTTGAAGCCAGTATGGAACAACAATAACATCCACCTCAAGACAAAGCTCAAACTGTTTGAGACGAATGTTAAGACAGTCCTCTTGTACGGAGCTGAGACCTGGAGACGCACCAAGGGCCTTGACCACAAACTACAGGTATTCATCAACAACTGCCTCAGACAGATCATACGCATCAGATGGCCAGAAAAGATCACCAACCAGGAGTTGTGGCGGCGAACAAGACAGGACCCCCATCACAGACTCTATCACACAGATGAAGTGGCGGTGGATAGGGCACACTCTACGACGAGACCAGCCCAACATAGCACGCCAAGCATTGGATTGGAATCCACAAGGCACACGGAAAAGAGGTCGACCAGTTACGACATGGCGAAGGACTCTGGACAGTGAGCTGCGCCGAAGCAGGATGTCCTGGGGGAAGCCAAGGCAGCAGCAACGGACCGGTCCAAGTGGAGAGCAGTGGTGAAGGCCCTATCCCCCAACCGGGGTGAAGAGGATTAAATGAAAAAATAATGTATAAAACCATTTAACACAAAAATTGCATATACAGTAGACCATCCCTTACGGAAACCGAATTGTGCATCACTCAACATATCATTTGTATCGGCCCATTCAGATAAACGCCTATTCAGTACACCTGTAAATAGCTTAAAAACACAACTAACTTGGGTTATGCCACGATAATGTTTAACATATGTGTGTGTTTACGTTTATTTATCGTCGCTACCGGTTAGATTTTTGGAGGATAGTGCAATGATACAGAGAGGCCTATTCCAGAGTCGCATCTGGTTCTTTTACGTGCACGGTGTAAAGCACCGACACGCGACCTCGGTTTAACGTCCCATCTGAAAGACTTAATTTTATTAGGGTCAGACGGGGGATCGAACCACTGGATTACAGATCCGTCTGTGTTTTTAACATCACGGGATTATTACACTTAAATAGTGGAACAACAATACCTCGAGACTACTGATCCGGAAAATGACATGTATTCAAGATTGAGTTAAAAATATCAAAAATATGTGATGACAGGATATCGAACGATTCTAAAAAATATTCGTTTATTAGAAGATCGCCTGAACATGCTTTGTTGCGATTTAACGTTCCAATAACTTTCTTTACCTCAGCTATGGTTATTAGTGAGTCGAGTTCAGAAAAGTTACAGTTTTCAGAACTGAAATTATATTCAGACGAAAAACCTTCAGCTTCCCGGTCACCAGCCGGACAAAAACTCAGTTTGCAGATTCGAAAAATAATGAAAAACTGTGCAACATTGATATTACTAGATGACATGCAGTTTTGTTTTGAGAATAACTGACTGAAATCTTTACGTCTAGTATGATGTAACTTCGTCAATGTGTCGACATGTTCTAAATTCAAATGTACGGTTGTTTACGTATTAATATCAAAGAAGTCGGGTTTATCTGAGTTTGGACCATACAAATTGATTATGGTAATTTTTGTTCTCATCTACTGTCAAGTCTATAGCAATAACATTTACATCTGGATCTGTATATTTATTATGAAGTTTATATTCAAAGTTTCTATTGAACAGTATAGCAACACCTTTAGAATTAGACGTTCCTGAACTAAATAGAATTCATTGTTCCACTCAGAATATATGGATTTGTACATATTTGGTGTAAAATGTGTGTCCTGGAGACAATATATGCTACATTGTTTTTGTTTTAAGAATTTAAACACCTATAATCTCTTTTTATTGTCATTTAGTCCTCGGCAATTGAGAGACAAAATATTTAAACTATTGGTATCCATTAGATATAGAGATCAAATTATTATTAAAGTATATTGAGAAACGAATTTATGATATTGAGCATTCATTGTATGTATACGACAGAACAGGCAAGTACATATAGGAAAAACAAATACTAGAACAAAAACAAAGAATTGTGTTAAAGGTTTACACCGCAACATGTTGGACAATCTAATAATAAAAACAAAGATAAACCTTCTTAGATCATTAATTTCTTAAAATAAATCCGGGACATGGCATTTTTGTTAGGTATATATTTAACTGTAAAGAGCTATGGTACATTTGTATTCCTGTTTTACACCAATCCATGTCATACGAATGGTTGTTTCATATACTACCTACATTACATGACATTTAATTCAATATTCATAGTTTCTATAAAGGGATAATCTAGTAAACAAACAACACCCGATATAATGATTAACTGATACGTAGGAAACTCTGATGTGTTCAGTTTATTAGCAAGTTCGATATCGTTTGGAATCTTAAATAAAACCCCTATGAATGGACATCTTGTTTATTTAGTTAATATATTACTTCTATGTGTGTGCTTTTTATATCGGAGCAATAAATAGTGCTCATATTAAAACATTTCCAAAACTATTTCCCATTCTTTCCCAAAAACGAAAGGACGGTCACTACTAATTAAAAGTAGCTTAGTAACTCTTTAATGTAGATTATAAAATAAGCAAAACATTTCCCAAAACTAGTTCATGCTAAACGAAAACTAAAGAGCAAGGAACCTCACAGGAAATATTTATATTCAGATATATAGAATATATACTGGTTTATTAAAAATCAATTTTTTGAGTTATTTCATTTTCTCATTCATGAAATGCTAATGAGTTTATTTTGTTTTAATAAACACATTGTGAGTAATATTGTCTTTATATATGGGTTTTGAGCCGACAATTCTTTTCAGCTTTGGTGTAAGGGAGATAACGCAGTGGAAGTCGTGATAGCGCAGTGGATGCGCGTTCGCTTCAAGTGCGAAAGGTCCGGAGTTCGAGCCCCACTGGAGCCGTTACGATTGTGCCCTTAGGCAAGGCATTTAAATTCCACGTTGCCTCTTCTCTCTCCCTCGTGGCGATGGATTCCATCAGGAATGAGGTCTCGAGAGTGATTTATATAAGTTGAAATAACTTGTTTCGCAATCGAGCTAAAATAAATTTGTATAAACTAAGGGAGATAATTACACCTAAAACATAGTGTAGTTCAATTTGCAAAGCGGGTGACCATCAATGCGTTAATAATCATCAATTTCTACTAACACGGCAGGTCTTATAAAACAGCAGTAGATAGAACGCAAAAGCAATAAAGTGTGGAACCAGAATAGATACCACGTATACATATAAATGTTAGACCATGAAACAGCTAGTTATACATGTAAAGAACAAAACAGACTCAATATCTACATAAAACATAATTTATAGCGTTTCTCTCATTTGTGGATTACGTGAACCGCGATTGCTTAGATCGGGATACGACAGAATATATGGAGTAAGGCAAACAACTCATTCATCTCATACACTATGACATTGTCCCATTCTGATATCAACAACCACAGTCCATGGAATCCACACATGTCCATTAACATGCTCCTCTATATAGACTTGTGAATATTTATATATGTCAGTCTAAGTCTTTTGGCAGCACTTGAATCACTCTGAAACTGAACGACCAGCAGCACTATGCTCTACCACTGGTGGACTGCTGCTACCTGCTGGTGTGTGTGTGGAGTTAGTCTCATTTTCGGCCACGGCATGTTCAACCAATGACCGAATTCATTGTACTGGACCTCTCTCGTCCTTAGATGAAATTATTCACGTTTACCATCGTTACTCTATTCTAGTCCATCTTTATTCATGCCATCAGTATAATGAGTTTGCTCTATGCCCTTCTATTCATGTTTTGAACGTAATGTTCGTGATTACCATCTGCGTACCTATATACAAGCGCAGTTTACACAATATCTTCACTCGAGGCAATATTTTGACAGCAGTGAGGAATTTTCTAATTATAAATGGTTATTTCCAGCCCGCCCTACCAATACAAGATATATGACTCATTAAACAAGGCTGTCATCTTTCATTGATTTGCAACTGAATGTTGATAGTAATCTTGAATAATCATTTATTACTTAAGACACTTTCAATATGCTTTTACCTTAAAGTATGTTAGTATTTTTCAGGTTTATCAAGATCCGTCCAAAACGTTCAACCTGGATCCACTTACGTTCTATATTGTGTTTCCTACCATCGGTGTTTAATGATTGAGAATTCGATGGACATAATTGAGCCGTGACTATAATAACAATTTAAGACAGAGTGTTGTTACTGATTATGGTGCTGTCACACTATAACGTTTTAGAGAAACTTATACATAGCGTATGAAAACTCATAAAATAATGTCAATACGTCGGCATAACGTATTGAACGTTTTTGTATCGTATGTGTAACCTATCACTAACTTATATATAACTTATCACAGCGTATAGCCAGCGTAAGTCCAGTGTTCTTGACTTATGCCCAACTTATGAGAAACCTATGCGCAGCGCGCTCGGCGTGTTGCCAACAATCACGTGACGTTCTGCATAAATACGTCGCCGATCTGTACAGTCATGGGTATCGGGTCCTCATCAGGTTGTGCAGTACCATGCATGCTTTGACGATGACCTTGACGGTGGAGGAGTGATGCTGCATAGTACTGAGCAGAACCTGGAATCGGTTTACCAGGATGCCGAAGGAATTATCTACTACCCTCCTGGATCATGAAAGCCTGTAGTTGAAGACGCGTTCATCATTCGTCAGACCCCTGTGGCTGTACGGCTTCATCATGGTCGGTCGTAGGGCGAAGGCATCGTCGCTATGAAGTAGTAGGACACATCCTGGTAGTCGTTGGGAATAGGTTCGGGGTCAGGGAAACCTAGGGTACCATCTTCAGCGCAATCCCTCATCTCAGTCATTGTAAATCTGAGCGTCGGATGCTGATCCTGTACCACCGACATTTGCCCAGTTTAATTTGTAGTCGGCATCTACAAGCGCCATCAGAACAACGGAATAAAATCCTTTATAGTTGGTAGTACATGGACCCAGTCTTTGGAGGACACCGACAGGCAACGTGTTTTCCATCAAGTGCCCCGCATGTATGGGGGAAGTTCCATTGTTCATAGAACTTGTCCGCAATGGCACGCCATTCATCAGGAGTGGTAGGGCAAATCATCACCTCGTCCATGTATTCATCGATGATGGCCTGACAGACTTCTCGGACGAGGAGTGACTGGGTATTGTGAGGGACCCTCCAACCGTACTTCATCGCGGCATACTTGCTCCCAGATGCAAGGTGACGCAAAGTCAGGGCAAGCTTCATGCCAGGCTCCAGGTGTGTTGCTTGGTGATCCTGGGGCCCACTCTGGCTAGTAGTTCGTCGAACATCTCGGGGGACATCCGCATGAAGTTCTTGAACAATGCTTGGTCCTCGTTACGGAGTTCCACCAGAACCTGGTCGTACAGGCCAAACTATCGTCGCCTCCCGATCCATGGTCTGACCCAGACCTTCCCCCGTCGTTGACCCCTTCGCTTCCGCATCATGTTGGCACGAATCTGGTGAAGTGCCAATTCGATGATGTCATACTGATGTTGGAGAACGACTAGTTGGTATTCTTGTCGAAGCCTCTCAGGATCGTCCATCTTCTCTGATGATCGGTGGAGAAGTGATGGTGAGCTACACACATGCCCCTTATATACAGGGACCGCACAACGCCAACAATACCCTAGTTGTACGGTAGAAACACGTTCGATAAGTTACTCCATCGTCAGACATACGTCTAATACGTCAAATATAAGTTATATGTAGGTTAGAAGTAAGTTACTTATAGGTTAGCAATACATTAGCTGTACGGTACACCTTCATGCCAACGTATCTCGACATATGAGTAACCTACATCTAACGTACTTAGCGCATGTCTAACCTATGAAGAGGACGTCGGCATACGCCCAACATTTTTGAGCATGCACAAACAATTATTTTGGCCTCAGCGTACAACAACATATACATGTCAGCTTATACCAGCGTGCTTTTAACGTATACAACTTAAACAAAACCTACCCCATAACTTATGTCAACGTACACCAGCGTGTTGGTGAAAGTTCACGTACGTCGGCATATGTTACTGCTGTACGTTATAGTGTGACAGCACCATTAAGAGCCTGATATTGTACAAAGGAGTTAGAACTAGTCTATAGATGTTAACCAGTTTTATCGTTATGCTAATCCCTGGAAAGGTCGCGGGGCAGCAAAGGCCTTTTCACACTGGATAGTTTGCGTGGATTCTTTCTACTTCCCCCTCCTTCACAAAAAAGAAATAATAGAAAAAGATGAGGAGATTATACTTCATGTATAATTAGGGGAGTGGGTTGGAGCAGCCGGCACTACAGTTTAGTATTTACGTGATTTTCTACATTTATTCCACGAGAATTTTAATCATTCGCACTCAGGTTACTTTGGGGGCATGTACAAGATATTTGCTACCAATGCATACATTATAAATATTGAATGCTGTCAAATACAAATGCCTGAATCCTATTTTGTTTCTTTATTGTATGTGTAGTTGGTAGGAACATGGGATAAGTGAATAATTGCTTTACTCACGATACAGAGCGAGTAATTTGATTTTTCCACCGGAAGTCTCCTTGAAAGTAGCAAACATTCTCCCCTCATAACACCAGCATTTCTCAACTACGTTTGTCCTTTAGACGCAGCGACGATAGTACTTGCTGGTTAAACCAAGTTAGATCCTGGCTTATGGAGATCTGAGATCGCATGTCATAACTGACGGTATATATTCAAAACACACCCTCTATTCTTCTAGGTTGACATCACAATGTCGAGAAAGTGGAAACACAGCGAGAAAGTGGAAACACAGCGTGGTATGCTCGGTTTCAGACATGATGCAGTGCAATTTATCAATTTGTAATGGATGGGTTCCACCTAGTACATGTATTTATAAACGAGGAAAAAATGACTTGGTAGCAACATTTTGTCAAAATAATTTTTTTTATGTCTTTAGGCCTATGTCTTAACTGGCTTGTTTAATGTCCATTAACGGCTACTTGTATGGGAGCAACGTCGGTCATGTATGGGAGCAACATCGGTCATGTATCGGAGCAACGTAGGATCCTGTTACTCCTGTATGGGAGCAACGTAGGTTCCTGTATGGGAGCAACGCAGGGTCCTGTATGGGAGCAACGCAGGGTCCTGTATGGTAGCAACGTCGGTCATGCATCGGAGCAACGCAGGGTCCTGTATGCGAGCAACGCAGAGTCCTGTATGGGAGTAACGTAGGCCTTTTGTCCATATGTTGCTTCCCCCAACCGCAACATGCCCCACTATATATTTTCTGATAGATAATTCCCTACCGGTGGTATGCATTTTGACCTTTTTTATCACCAGGGAAATTTATCCTTTACCTCTAAGTAGAACTTATCTGAAATAAGGGGAACGTGGGCCGATTACAGCGGTTGTTGCAACTCCATTTATCTGGATGTGTGCTTGCAACATTAAACTCTGACAAATGCGAAGTAATCCATGTAACTAACAAACGGAAACCAGTCATCTCTACTTACAACATCCACAACACACCATTAAAACCTACTGATGCAGCCAAATACCTCGGAGTATCCATCACACCCGATCTCTCCTGGAAACTCACATTGACAATATCACTAAGAAAGCAAATTCCACCATCCGCAGAAACATCGGTTCAAACCAAATGCCAAAGCGACATATGTACGCCTCAACTGTTTGGTCCCCCTACACCTAGACCCAAATCTACAAGCTGGAGATGATACAACGTAGAGCAGCCAGATTCGTCAAACATGACTATCAGCGAACACGCTGTGTCACTACCATGCTCAAAGACCTCCAGTGGAACGAACACTCTACAGCACAGACGAAACGTAGCCAGGGCCACTATGCTATATAAAATCAAGCATGAGCTCGTCGACATCATTGATCAACCCTGAACCACCACTCCGACAATCTAGATCTTCCAGGTATCACAATCAACAGTACACACAGATCTCCTGTACTAAGTCTACTTATCATCACAGCTTCTTTCCTGTCACCGTCACCACCTGGAACCGATTGCCTCAACATGCCGTGAACCAGTCCACCCTAGAGGGCTTCAAGACCGTCATGGCTGGCATACATAACCTGTAAATGGCACACTCGTTTTTAAACTGTTTTTAATAATTATACATAGACAGACTTTTAAATGTACAAATCCACCTCTCCAGCGGCGCATGCTTTTAATCTCTATCACGAGTATACTCTAGACAGAGTGATGCGATTACTAAAGATGATGAACATTGATACTCTAGACAGAATGATGCGATTACTATAGATGATGAACATTGATACTCTAGACAGAGTGATGCAATTACTAAAGATGATGAACATTGATACTCTAGACAGAGTGATGCGATTACTAAAGATGATGAACATTGATACTCTAGACAGAGTGATGCGATTACTATAGATGATGAACATTGATACTCTAGACAGAGTGATGCAATTACTAAAGATGATGAACATTGATACTCTCGACAGAGTGATGCGATTACTAAAGATGATGAACATTGATACTCTAGACAGAGTGGTGCGATTACTAAAGATGATGAACATTGATACTCTAGACAGAGTGATGCGATTACTAAAGATGATGAACATTGATACTCTAGACAGAGTGATGCAATTACTAAAGATGATGAACATTGATACTCTCGACAGAGTGATGCGATTACTAAAGATGATGAACATTGATACTCTAGACAGAGTGATGCGATTAATAAAGATGATGAACATTGATACTCTAGACAGAGTGATGCGATTAATAAAGATGATGAACATTGATACTCTAGACAGAGTGATGCGATTACTAAAGATGATGAACATTGATACTCTCGACAGAGTGATGCGATTACTAAAGATGATGAACATTGACTCTAGACAGAGTGATGCGATTACTAAAGATGATGAACATTGACTCTAGACAGAGTGATGCGATTAATAAAGATGATGAACATTGATACTCTCGACAGAGTGATGCGATTACTAAAGATGATGAACATTGATACTCTAGACAGAGTGATGCGATTAATAAAGATGATGAACATTGATACTCTAGACAGAGTGATGCGATTACTATAGATGATGAACATTGATCTCTAGACAGAGTGATGCGATTACTAAAGATGATGAACATTGATCTCTAGACAGAGTGATGCGATTAATAAAGATGATGAACATTGATACTCTAGACAGAGTGATGCGATTAATAAAGATGATGAACATTGATACTCTAGACAGAGTGATGCGATTACTAAAGATGATGAACATTGATACTCTCAACAGAGTGATGCGATTACTAAAGATGATGAACATTGATACTCTAGACAGAGTGGTGCGATTACTAAAGATGATGAACATTGATACTCTAGACAGAGTGATGCGATTACTATAGATGATGAACATTGATACTCTAGACAGAGTGATGCGATTACTATAGATGATGAACATTGATACTCTAGACAGAGTGATGCGATTACTATAGATGATGAACATTGATACTCTAGACAGAGTGGTGCGATTACTAAAGATGATGAACATTGATACTCTAGACAGAGTGGTGCGATTACTAAAGATGATGAACATTGATACTCTAGACAGAGTGGTGCGATTACTAAAGATGATGAACATTTGATACTCTAGACAGAGTGGTGCGATTACTAAAGATGATGAACATTGATACTCTAGACAGAGTGGTGCGATTACTAAAGATGATGAACATTGAATTAGACCTAAGCTGACACATATGAATGCTCTCCTCAAGAGCCTCATTTTCCATTTTAGGACTACATGTACTAGTTTTAGAGCAGTTGGGATCGTGTATCATCGGATATGGTACACATTTTTATAAACCCGCTGTACTCCTGATCAGTAATCATAGTGTCTATCCCATAAAGAGAAGATTGGGTGGTGCTGGTGCTAATTTCCCTATCCACAGGACTCTCAGCGGCTCCACCGGGATCAAGATCATCTATAACCTTATTACTGCCCGTGTCCTCAGGTGGACACGTATCCAGAGAACACAAGCTTGGATAAATGGTGCTTCGAGACATAGACTAGTATCTTGCAGGATAGGCCTTTTAGTCCGACCCGGAATCGTTTAAAGATTAGTCAGTAATCTGTGAGACAACTTTCTCTCGTCGCATCGTGGGGCCTCAATTTTCAAATGACCCACTTTGCCACAGTTATAGTATGATCCAACAATATTGGATATGATCGGAGCTTTCTCTTGTAGACGACCCAACATGGTGGTCATTTTTGCCAGGCTATCTCTATCAACCAGATCTAATTTGTGTCCCATATTCTTCATGAAATCCCTTAATGCCTTGCTAGTGTAACGTGTTTTGCGTGTGCATGGTTGGTTTAATGTGTGTCGTGCATGGTTGGCTTAACGTGTGTCGTGCATGGTTGGCTTAACGTGTGTCGTGCATGGTTGGTTTAACGTGTGTCGTGCATGGTTGGCTTAACGTGTGTCGTGCATGGTTGGTTTAACGTGTCGTGCATGTGTATGGTTGGTTTAACGGGTCGTGCATGTGTAATGGTTGGTTTAACGCGTCGTGCGTGTGTATGGTTGGTTTAACGTGTCGTGCATGTGTAATGGTTGGTTTAACGTGTCGTGCGTGTGTATGGTTGGTTTAACGTGTTGTGTGTGTGGTTGGTTTAACGTGTCGTGTGTGTGGTTGGTTTAACGTGTCGTGTGTGTGGTTGGTTTAACGTGTCGTGTGTATGGTTGGTTTAACGTGTCGTGTGTGTGGTTGGTTTAACGTGTCGTGCGTGTGGTTGGTTTAACGTGTCGTGTGTGTGGTTGCTTTAACGTGTCGTGTGTATGGTTGCTTTAACGTGTCGTGCTCGTGTATGGTTGCTTTAACGTGTCGTGCATGTGTATGGTTGATTTAATGTGTCGTGCGTGTGTATGGTTGATTTAATGTGTCGTGCGTGTGTATGGTTGATTTAATGTGTCGTGCGTGTGTGTGGTTGGTTTAACATGTCGTGCGTGTGTATGGTTGGTTTAACGTGTCGTGCGTGTGTATGGTTGGTTTAGCGTGTCGTGCGTGTGTATGGTTGGTTTAACGTGTCGTGCGTGTGTATGGTTGGTTTAACGTGTCGTGTGTGTGGTTGGTTTAACGTGTTGTGCGTGTGTGTGGTTAGTTTATACAAATTTATTTTAGCTCGATTGCAAAACAAATTATATCAACTTATATAAATCACTCTCGAGACCTCATTCCTGATGGAATCCATCGCCACGAGGGAGAGAGAAGAGGCAATGTGGAATTTAAATACCTTGCCTAAGGGCACAATCGTAAAGGCTCCAGTGTGGCTCGAACTCAGGACCTTTCGCACCTGAAGCAAACGCGCATCCACTGCGCTATCACGACTTCCACTGTGTGTGTGGTTGGTTTAACGTGTCGTGCGTGTGTATGGTTGGTTTAACGTGTCGTGCGTGTGTATGGTTGATTTAATGTGCCGTGCGTGTGTGTGTGTGGTTGATTTAATGTGTCGTGCGTGTGTGTGGTTGGTTTAACGTGTCGTGCGTGTGTATGGTTGGTTTAATGTGTCGTGCGTGTGTAATGGTTGGTTTAACGTGTCGTGCATGTGTATGGTTGGTTTAACGTGTCGTGCGTGTGTAATGGTTGGTTTAACGTGTCGTGCATGTGTAATGGTTGGTTTAACGTGTCGTGCGTGTGTAATGGTTGGCTTAACGTGTCGTGCGTGTGTATGGTTGGTTTAACGTGTCATGTGTGTGTGTGGTTTAATGTGCTGTGCGTGGTTGGTTTAATGTATTGTGCATATTTATGGTTGGTCTAACGTGTCGTGCGTGTGTATGGTTGGTTTACGGTGTCATGTGTGTGTATGGTTGGTTTAACGTGCGCAAAACATGAACGATAATACAATAGCGCATTAAATTACAAAGAATATATAACGGCTCCATTGATAATGATTAGGACGCGAGTCTGTATGGACAAGTTGTTCGACTCGATAGGTTGGTGCGTGTGTGGTGTAGCGACACTGTGAACTGATGTCTGGGTATGTGTTGAAGTCCTGTGCAAGAGATTTGCACATTCACATAAAGTATATGCAGTGAGCAATGTTGCTATATAGGCATACGAATGGAGTTGTGCGCAGGAGCTCCAATACAACAGTACGGTGCTTTCGGTTTAGTATACGCTGATTCGCACTTGTTATAGACTTACAGTGACATGCGTCTGTACTGCGAATGCAGAACCAATGCCTGTATAGTACTTCTATGAGTCTGGCACTGGCACGGGAATGTGAATTCTACACTACCCCTTGAACAGAACAGCGGTCTACTATCATGTGTATGAACGGGTTCGAAACTTTCTATGAGTGCTTAGATTAACGAGTAATATTTACGAACAAACATGTACTACTTGTTCATACGCTATGCAGTTTGTATGAACACTTATGCACAGGAATAGAAGAAATATATATATACTCAAATAAATGACAACATTCTCAATTTGGACAGAGCACAAAACAGCTCTAACAATAATGATTAGTAAAAACAATATGAAATGATAATAAAGTATGTACTAGCGCAAGGGAACACGTGCTGGATGAGAAGAACTATAAACAAACACTAACACTTAACATGCGTATGCTATGTACTGTGGGAAACTTTGGTCGACCCACTCAAACTAACGCGAGACTAAACGGCACTTCTGTATGCACACTTGCAACTATATAATATACCCTGGGACCATACGCGTATTATTCGTGAAGGACTCTAGTTGGAATTCAACTGTAGATGCTGGAGTATACCGGATTGTGAATAAGCAATGTAGTGACTCCTCCCGACCTCTGGCAGTAAATGAAGCAGGGACCTGCTGTAGGGGTAGCTATCCAGGTGATTACCTGTGGGCGTATCACCTTATGCGAGGGAGCTCGTGTACCTTGCGGCAAGGATTTGAAATGTACAAGATAGCTGTAGAGGTAACTACGGTTAGCAGTTGTTGTGCAGGTATAAGTCGAGTTGTCACTTGTTAGTGGGTATGGTTTCTTGCCAGCGATGTCCAACACATACCACTCCTGGGAGCGGTTTTAGCCTACGTCTCAATCGCAACTATTGGAGTTTGTCTAGTACAAGATTTACATACGCAGAGACAAAACAAAACAGAAACATCTACCGACCAATGCTTGCTATGTCCTTCCCATGTAAGGGAGTTGGGCTTATATGACCTGTGTCTTACCAAAGCTAGGGAGCCTGGTAGCACTTACTGGATTCTGAATTAAATGGAGTTGTCTAGTAGCTGAAGACAACGGTACAGTAAAATATAACCAGCGCGTGTAAATAAGCGACAAGTTTAGACAAATGAACACCGGTTACATGTATCCAGCATACGTCAGTTACTAACGAGTAGCACAACTGTTATATATAGCAGTCACTCCCCAACACAGACTAACGAGTGGTACAACTGTTATATATAGCAGTCACTCCCCAACACGGACTAACGAGTGGCACAACTGTTATATATAGCAGTCACTCCCCAACACGGACTAACGAGTGGCACAACTGTTATATATAGCAGTCACTCCCCAACACGGACTAACGAGTGGCACAACTGTTATATATAGCAGTCACTCCCCAACACGGACTAACGAGTGGCACAACTGTTATATATAGCAGTCACTCCCCAACACGGACTAACGAGTGGCACAACTGTTATATATAGCAGTCACTCCCCAACACGGACTAACGAGTGGCACAACTGTTATATATAGCAGTCACTCCCCAACACGGACTAACGAGTGGCACAACTGTTATATATAGCAGTCACTCCCCAACACGGACTAACGAGTGGCACAACTGTTATATATAGCAGTCACTCCCCAACACGGACTAACGAGTGGCACAACTGTTATATATAGCAGTCACTCCCCAACACGGACTAACGAGTGGCACAACTGTTATATATAGCAGTCACTCCCCAACACGGACTAACGAGTGGCACAACTGTTATATATAGCAGTCACTCCCCAACACGGACAAATGCTCATCACATGGAAATTAACACATGCACAGGCAACGCCTGCACAGGTTTGTTTCACCTGTTAACCAAGGGATAGTAGAATACTGATAACACTTGTCAATTTCATAAGTATCAACGACACATGAGTTAGGAATACATCAGTCATGTACGTGTGAGTAGTATTTTGATCAGAACAAAATGCATACAGTATAGGTGGAATTCGTACTCAAATCATGTTCGTACCGGTGGGTAAAAATCACCACACTAGTATCGACCCGTTTGTTATGCATCACTCTATGATATAGCTATCGGTCTGGTATAATCTCAGGTCGAGATATACCTCCTCAGAATCGTCCGAATCCGGGTCCAGAGGTTCCATGATCTCGGGACGATTTTGATCAAAATGATACCGCCAATAGGGATCGACGAGAGGAGCTCCAGGTTAATGTTGGGTGGGGACCTGATCTTTGGGATTCTATCCTCAACCACAGGACCTCCCTTCTCGTTAGGGCTTGGTCTGACCTGTTACTGGTAGTATTCAAGAAGATGGGTATTTCCCTCCGTTAGGTCTTGTCAGATCCCTATTGCGCCTGTTAGATATTAATGCTCTCAAGCCGTAGCTGCTAATGAGAATTCTCCCTCAAAATCTCTCTATGTACTTGACCTTGGGGGAATCCGATATCATATTGGGACGACACCATAGGGGTTGCTCCATACCACCGGATCTATCCCCCTCTGCCACTGGTGGCTGCAGATGACCAGTTTTAATACACACATATGCAAGACGTTGAGAACCAATTGGCCGGCCGGTGAGTCACAGTTTGTGTATTCATAGACAGGTTACCATGCAATGGCGAATTAATGAGGAGATTACCTCCCTTTTCCCATTGTTCAATCAACTCTGGCCTATAATTCCCCATTTTGTGGATCTCCCACATGTATACGGATATTGTCCAAATGGCCAGTTGTTAAGTAGCTATTGTTGGCAAACATGGTATTTACCCTAAACGTTATTGCTTTGAAAACAGCCTCAGTAATAGTAATGTACTCTTGCTTTACACACTGATAATTGACACACGTTTCTTTATAGCTTACTTATTTATCTTCTAAGCTTAGTTCTCAACAGGACTATGGGAAAAGATGTGTTGACCAAAGTAATGACAATGTATGCCAAACACGATAGCTGCAGCAAGTGTTTGACATAAGGCTTAGTACGTCGAGTACGCATCATAGTGATAGCAAACAATAATATACTGTAACCTACATTTTGACCTCGTCACAATGCTGGTAATATAGCGTTATACGTGTACTGTCCGATACCCCGCCGTTTTGTTTTAAATATTAATATAATTACCAAGCTGTTATGTATACATGTACTGTATATATTTATGTATAACCTTACAGCTGCTATCAACCTCAAATTGATAGCCTGTTCATTCCTATTAGATGTACATTTTGTATATACAATAAGGGAGTCAATTTATTTATAGAAACTTCAATTTCATAACTAATAAGTAACCGTTTTCAACCTTACTAAATTCCGAAGAGTTTATACATTTATAATTTAAAATTTTTAATCGTTATAATTAAGCACATCAAACACTTCATATCTTTACACAGATAATTACTGCCATTCAGTCATGATTTAACTAGATAGTTATTATGCAACATCTATATTACTCGTCTGTGCAATATGATGACAGGAGATTAGTGTCAAGCAGTATAAACATTAATTGTTTGTTCTGTTGCATATTTGGATAATAATAAACGTGTCTGCCATGGGCATTCTGGGTCCATGACGATTCAAAATTCGCCCATTCTACTTCATACCGTATACGGTCCAATACGTTCCTAAGCAGCGGAATTCTACTTCATACCGTATACGGTCCAATAAGTTCCTAAGCAGCGGTATTCTACTTCATACCGTATACAGTCCAATACGTTCCTAAGCAGCGGAATTCTACTTCATACCGTATACGGTCCAATAAGTTCCTAAGCAGCGAAATTCTACTTCATACCGTATACGGTCCAATAAGTTCCTAAGCAGCGGAATTCTACATCATACCGTATAAGAAATTCCTCAGCAGCAGACTTCTACTTCATACAGTAAACGGTACAAGAAGTTCCAAAGTAATGGAATACTACTTCATACAGTACAAGAAGTTCCAAAGCACGGAATACTACTTCATACCGTACAAGAAGTTCCAAAGCACGGAATACTACTTCATACCGTACAAGAAGTTCCAAAGCACGGAATAATACTTCATACCGTACAAGAAGTTCCAAAGCAACGGAATACTACTTCATACCGTACAAGAAGTTCCAAAGCAACGGAATACTACTTCATACCGTACAAGAAGTTCCAAAGCACGGAATAATACTTCATACCGTACAAGAAGTTCCAAAGCAACGGAATAATACTTCATACCGTACAAGAAGTTCCAAAGCACGGAATAATACTTCATACCGTACAAGAAGTTCCAAAGCAACGGAATAATACTTCATACCGTACAAGAAGTTCCAAAGCACGGAATAATACTTCATACCGTACAAGAAGTTCCAAAGCAACGGAATAATACTTCATACCATATACGGTCTATGTGTGTATATTTCCACATGTTACGATAGAAACTACAGTCTAATAAACACTTTTGACCGATATCACAAAGTTTCATCAACACTAATGTTTTTATATATGTAGGTAATAAATAACGAGCAGTATCTGTATGGTTATATGCCGCTACAACTCAAGTGCTGCATTATCTGTCACTTTCTCTTCGGGCTTCATGGCAGGAAATAACAAAACCTCCTGAAATATATAAATAAAATGTCCTACAAACCACTACATGATGGAGGGCTGCAGAGATGTACAGGTAAACCACTACATGATGGAGGCTGCAGAGATGTACAGGTAAAGCACTACATGATGGAGGCTGCAGAGATGTACAGGTAAAGCACTACATGATGGAGGCTGCAGAGATGTACAGGTAAACCACTACATGATGGAGGCTGCAGAGATGTACAGGTAAAGCACTACATGATGGAGGCTGCAGAGATGTACAGGTAAAGCACTACATGATGGAGGCTGCAGAGATGTACAGGTAAACCACTACATGATGGAGGCTGTAGATGTACAGGTAAACCACTACATGATGGAGGCTGTAGAGATGTACAGGTAAACCACTACATGATGGAGGCTGCAGATGTGCAGGTAAACCACTACATGATGGAGGCTGTAGATGTACAGGTAAACCACTACATGATGGCGGCTGTAGATGTACATGTAAACCACTACATGATGGAGGCTGTAGATGTACATGTAAACCACTACATGATGGAGGCTGTAGATGTACAGGTAAATCACTACATGATGGAGGCTGTAGATGTACAGGTAAACCACTACATGATGGAGGCTGTAGATGTACAGGTAAACCACTACATGATGGAGGCTGTAGATGTACAGGTAAACCACTACATGATGGAGGCTGTAGATGTACAGGTAAACCACTACATGATGGAGGCTGTAGAGATGTACAGGTAAACCACTACATGATGCAGGATGCAGATGTACAGGTAAACCACTACATGATGGAGGCTGTATATGTACAGGTAAACCACTACATGATGGCGGCTGTAGATGTACAGGTAAACCACTACATGGTAGAGGCTGTAGATGTACAGGTAAACTACTACATGATGGAGGCTGCAGATGTACAGGTAAACCACTACATGATGGAGGCTGTAGAGATGTACAGGTAACCCACTACATGATGGAGGCTGTAGATGTACAGGTAAACCACTACATGATGGAGGCTGTACATGTACAGGTAAACCACTACATGATGGAGGCTGTACATGTACAGGTAAACCACTACATGATGGAGGCTGTAGATGTACAGGTAAACGGTAAACCACTACATGATGGAGGCTGCAGAGATGTACAGGTAAACCACTACATGATGGAGGCTGCAGAGATGTACAGGTAAACCACTACATGATGGAGGCTGTAGATGTACAGGTAAACCACTACATGATGGAAGCTGTATATGTACAGGTAAACCACTACATGATGGAGGCTGTATATGTACAGGTAAACCACAACATGATGGAGGCTGTAGATGTACAGGTAAACCACTACATGATGGAGGCTGTATATGTACAGGTAACCACTACATGATGGCGGCTGTAGATGTACAGGTAAACCACTACATGATGGAGGCTGTAGATGTACAGGTAAACCACTGCATGATGCAGGCTGTATATGTACAGGTAAACCACTACATGATGCAGGCTGTATATGTACAGGTAAACCACTACATGATAGAGGCTGCAGAGATGTACAGGTAAACCACTACATGATGGAGGCTGCAGATGTACAGGTAAATCACTACATGATGCAGGCTGTAGATGTACAGGTACACCACTACATGATGCAGGCTGTATATGTACAGGTAAACCACTACATGATGCAGGCTGTAGAGATGTACAGGTAAACCACTACATGATGGCGGCTGTAGATGTAAATGTAAACCACTACATGATGGAGGCTGTAGATGTACAGGTAAACCACTACATGATGGAGGCTGTAGATGTACAGGTAAACCACTACATGATGGAAGCTGTATATGTACAGGTAAACCACTACATGATGGAGGCTGTAGATGTACAGGTAAACCACTACATGATGGAAGCTGTATATGTACAGGTAAACCACTACATGATGGAGGCTGTATATGTACAGGTAAACCACAACATGATGGAGGCTGTAGAGATGTACAGGTAAACCACTACATGATGGAGGCTGTAGATGTACAGGTAAACCACTACATGATGGAGGCTGTAGATGTACAGGTAAACCACTGCATGATGCAGGCTGTATATGTACAGGTAAACCACTACATGATGCAGGCTGTATATGTACAGGTAAACCACTACATGATAGAGGCTGCAGAGATGTACAGGTAAACCACTACATGATGGAGGCTGTAGATGTACATGTAAACCACAACATGATGGAGGCTGTAGATGTACAGGTAAACCACTGCATGATGCAGGCTGTAGATGTACAGGTAAACCACTACATGATGGAGGCTGTATATGTACAGGTAAACCACAACATGATGGAGGCTGTAGAGATGTACAAGTAAACCACTACATGATGCAGGCTGCAGAGATGTACAGGTAAACCACTACATGATGGAGGCTGTATATGTACAGGTAAACCACAACATGATGGAGGCTGTAGAGATGTACAAGTAAACCACTACATGATGGCGGCTGTAGATGTACAGGTAAACCACTACATGATGGAGGCTGTAGATGTACAGGTAAACCACTGCATGATGCAGGCTGTATATGTACAGGTAAACCACTACATGATGGAGGCTGTATATGTACAGGTAAACCACTACATGATGCAGGCTGTAGATGTACAGGTAAACCACTACATGATGCAGGCTGTAGAGATGTACAGGTAAAGCACTACATGATGGAGGCTGTAGATGTACAGGTAAACCACTACATGATGGAGGCTGTAGAGATGTACAGGTAAACCACTACATGATGCAGGCTGTAGATGTACAGGTAAACCACTACATGATGCAGGCTGTAGAGATGTACAGGTAAACCACTACATGATGGAGGCTGTAGAGATGTACAGGTAAACCACTACATGATGGAGGCTGCAGATGTACAGGTAAACCACTACATGATGGAGGCTGTAGAGATGTACAGGTAAACCACTACATGATGCAGGATGCAGATGTACAGGTAAACCACTACATGATGGAGGCTGTAGATGTACAGGTAACCCACTACATGATGGAGGCTGTAGATGTACAGGTAAACCACTACATGATGGAGGCTGTAGATGTACAGGTAAACCACTGCATGATGCAGGCTGTATATATACAGGTAAACCACTACATGATGGAGGCTGTATATGTACAGGTAAACCACTACATGATGCAGGCTGTAGATGTACAGGTAAACCACTACATGATGCAGGCTGTAGAGATGTACAGGTAAAGCACTACATGATGGAGGCTGTAGATGTACAGGTAAACCACTACATGATGGAGGCTGTAGAGATGTACAGGTAAATCACTACATGATGCAGGCTGTAGATGTACAGGTAAACCACTACATGATGCAGGCTGTAGAGATGTACAGGTAAACCACTACATGATGGAGGCTGTAGAGATGTACAGGTAAACCACTACATGATGCAGGATGCAGATGTACAGGTAAACCACTACATGATGGAGGCTGTAGATGTACAGGTAAACCACTACATGATGGTGGCTGTAGATGTACAGGTAAACCACTACATGATGGAGGCTGCAGAGATGTACAGGTAAACCACTACAGATGGAGGCTGTAGAGATGTACAGGTAAACCACTACATGATGGAGGCTGTAGATGTACAGGTAAACCACTACATGATGGAGGCTGTAGAGATGTACAGGTAAACCACTACATGATGCAGGCTGTAGATGTACAGGTAAACCACTACATGATGCAGGCTGTAGAGATGTACAGGTAAACCACTACATGATGGAGGCTGTAGATGTACAGGTAAATCACTACATGATGGAGGCTGTAGATGTACAGGTAAACCACTACATGATGGAGGCTGCAGAGATGTACAGGTAAACCACTAATGATGGAGGCTGTAGAGATGTACAGGTAAACCACTACATGATGGAGGCTGTAGAGATGTACAGGTAAAGCACTACATGATGGAGGCTGTAGAGATGTACAGGTAAACCACTACATGTTGGAGGCTGTAGAGATGTACAGGTAAACCACTACATGATGGAGGCTGCAGAGATGTACAGGTAAAGCACTACATGATGGAGGCTGCAGAGATGTACAGGTACAATACTACATGATGGAGGCTGCAGAGATGTACAGGTAAAGCACTACATGATGGAGGCTGTAGAGATGTACAGGTAAACCACTACATGATGGAGGCTGTAGAGATGTACAGGTAAAGCACTACATGATGGAGGCTGCAGAGATGTACAGGTAAACCATTACATGATGGAGGCTGCAGAGATGTACAGGTAAACCACTACATGATGGAGGCTGTAGAGATGTACAGGTAAAGCACTACATGATGGAGGCTGCAGAGATGTACAGGTAAACCATTACATGATGGAGGCTGCAGAGATGTACAGGTAAACCACTACATGATGGAGGCTGTAGAGATGTACAGGTAAACCACTACATGATGGAGGCTGCAGAGATGTACAGGTAAACCACTACATGATGGAGGCTGTAGAGATGTACAGGTAAACCACTACATGATGGAGGCTGCAGAGATGTACAGGTAAAATACTACATGATGGAGGCTGCAGAGATGTACAGGTAAACCACTACATGATGGAGGCTGCAGAGATGTACAGGTACAACACTATATGGTGGTAGTAGGGGTGGTGGATGCTGCAGGGAGCTGTACAGGAAAAACTATGAACAGGTAGATATATATGTAAATTACCAATATATGGTAATTTGGAGAATTTGCAACATAACAAGTTAAGTGTTAGTGGAGAATGGGATCATTGATAATAATTTGAGAAAACTCACTTTGTTGCTTAACTGTCTACTCGTGGAAATATAACCAGTCACATAGCAACAGTGTAGCTTTACTTGGTGGAGGAATATATGTTATGTTATATTTCGGGTTTTACGCCTGCATCAGCACCATTTCGGGCTATATCGCCGGCGGGCAGTTTACCTAACAACACCTTTCCTGGGCAGGCTCCAGCGGTTAACCAGTACTTGGGTGCACCAACCTCCATAAGAAACTGCCAACTTTGTCATATAAATGAGACACGGCCTGAGCGGGGCTCGAACCCGTGACCATCAGTGATGATAGGTTACAGTGGTATACAAGTCAGCGACCGTAACCACTCGACCACGAAGGCGGACTGGTGGAGGAATATGCCAGGTACTGATACACAGAGCGGGACCTGGCATCATGTTGAACCAGCTCAATCCTGCTAGATAGCATCTTTGACTGAGCCGGCCTAGTAGAATTCAAACCCACAGTATTTATATTATGTCCACAGCACTTGGTCATTGAGGACATGTATATGTTGCAGTTGCTCTGCTTGCTTATATGCTGCACTAACATACCACAGACTCTACGATGCCATATAGGAATGAACATTTTGGTTTCAACTGTCAAGCACAGCAACCATTTGAAACAGATATAGTAATCAGGTGCACAAAGCCCAACTTACCTTGATATTGTTTGAATCTGTAAGAAACATAGCAAGCCTGTCAATTCCCATACCCCAGCCAGCAGTAGGTGGAAGACCGTACTCCAGGGCTGTACAGAAACCTTCGTCTACAAACATAGCCTCATCATCACCAGCAGCCTTGTCCTGCAACAACATAATTAACATGTGCTTAATACATGTGCTTGTTCTGTGGACTTGTGTCCAGTTTGAGGAGATCAATACATGATCAGCTTCACTATGGTTGACTGTACATGATGGTACAATTACAAACTCCTTTGTTTTTGTAGCATGGTTTTGTTCGATATTGCTGCACATTCTTAAAATGCACATTTAAAATTTTGTAAAAGCATTCAGTGTTAAATCTCCAACCTGCACCAACTGTTATGGTGAGCTTGGCCGATTTCCCCTGTATATTAATCATTTTACACGTATTATCAAATATTGGGGCAAAGTTGTGGAAAGCGACAATATTATTATAAAGTCCTTCTATACTGATATGTTATTGCAGTGTAGTAGGGGGTTAAGAACTGGGTTTATAATGTGAAATGTTAAATTGATAGCTATGGTTCTACATATGTATTCGACAACCCGGGTGTAGTAGAATTAAATAAGTTTTAACTGCTATTCAAAGAAAGGGTTTTAGATACATGTGTACAAACAGTCCTGGTGTAATGATGTTTAAAATAGCGGATTTTGTGTTTGTTTAAACTTTTCAAATCTACTGTTAGTCCGTTTCATTAGAGCCGTATATAAATGATATACAACCAAAATATAGAATTGCCTTAGCAAAATTTAGACTTTCTTTACATAAATTACGTATTGAAATGGGCAGCAATGGTGCAAACCGGGTCGCGCGCGAATTGCGTTATTGTTTATACTGTGGGCCAAATGATATAGAAGACGAATACCACTTTGTCCTGATTTGTTCAGCTTACAACAATAACATTAGATAGAAATATATTAAGAAGTATTACCATAATAGACCTAGTGTTTTCAAATTTGTAACTTTAATGTAATCTCGCAACAATAATATTATAAATTATATGGAACTAGTAATTACTGGTTCTCCCGAGTTACAGCATTTAAACAGAGAACCATTGTCTAACTGTAAAATGTTACATATACCTGTTTGTACGGTTGATTTGCGTCTACTGACGCATGCGCAAACGAGGGGCGTGAATCAAAATCAGTTCTAGCAAGTATTTCAGACGAGAAAGTCCTCTGCATTCAAATTCAACATAAGTTATTGGGAAAAGCTTAAATTTTGAGCTATATCTAAATATTATGGACAGAACACGAACAGGCATGGAGATGTTGGTAGAAGAGAAAGTAAAGTCTACTTTGGATGGGCACAGGTAGGATATGCTGAAACAGATAGGGAGCATGTTCGAAAAGATAAGTGGTCATTCAAACTCTGCTCAGTTAAATAAAATTTCAAATATTATCGTAACCAGTGATAATTTTAAACGTAAGAGCAACGAAGAACAATATAAACACAACACAACGGTGATACTCAAACTAGGAGGCCGACGGTCATATACAAGTAGGTAACCTTCAAGGGAGCAAGGAGAAATTAGCAGAAGGTATATCAAAAATTTACAAGTTATGCCCATTTTTTATTGCTGATTTGAGTTTCGTTATTGTTTTTGGCAGAAAACACTAGATAGTATATTGATCTATATTATGAGAGGTATTGACTGCATTACAGCTAATCTTTGTTTTATATATATAAATCACGTGAAATTGAATTAATGTATATACAGAAAAACCTACATAAATAAATCTCGAAACTGGGCATAAATTGTCCATACATAAGCAGGTATTAAATTGTATAGGGATAGGCTTATAACAGTATAGGCTTGATCGATGCTGCATATATGGTTTTGATGCGGACAGGGCTTCATTTGACCCGAGCTCCCGGGTTTTGACGCACGAAAATTGATAAAGACGCAAGTTTGATCGGTCATGCGTCATCAAATATTTTCTCAGTGGAGTAATTATCAAAATATGTCTGTCTACGAGGTCGAAGACCGTAATCGTTCATATATAAAACGCAGTTATTTTCATCAAAAGTCTGCTGCATTTCGTTATGAACACGATCGTGATTTACGAGGGACTCACAATTGGACAAATGGCGTCTAGGCAAACTTTACGTAAAATCTTTATCTCAACCAGCCGATCAGAATATAGTATCAACCACGCATAAAGCGCCTTCATCACTTGCGCCGCCCAGGGTTAGGTTCAAAACGCGTGGTTGATGTCATTATTCAGTTGGGTGGTTGAGAAAAAAAGGCTTACCCAAACTTTAGTATCAAAGGGAAATAAATCTTTAATAACGTTTCTCTAATACCTGTACGGCTCGGTATTTTTCCGGTAAAAATTAGTTTTTATCAAAAGACAATTATTATTGATTGTCACAATAAACACCTTTAGCAAGTTTTGCAAACAACCAATTACCGTTTGTGTTGTTTGCCATCATATGTGCTGCTAATCATGAGAACTGAGAAGTTTAAGTAGGTGTTGACATTATGTGTATTGTCAATGTACAATCGGCATAGATAAAACGGTGTTTTTGTAACACGTGTATTGTCAATAATAAGTTGTCTGCTATTTGAGAAGCTTATAGTGGGCCACTGATATAGAAATTATACGCCGGAATCGTTTGATGATGTCGGTGAGTAAAAGTACTTTTGCTATTGTTTGTTACAGATTTCTATGGGGTATTCATTGTGTGCACCACCCATTAATCATTTCATTGTTTCTACATTATTCCTTCATTTTCTGGAGAATATTCCTAAATCATTCTTAGTTATATTTTCAATCAGATCGGAGATAAAAAATTAAAAGAGTATCAGTTTTAGAAATTAAATCTTAAATATGGTTCAGAAAAGCCTTAGTCACTTCGGAATTGGCACACCCAGCAAACGTAAGCTGAGTGATAGTGTTAGTGAACCTGGGACACCTAAACGCCATAAAGTAGACTGTGACACTCCTAAGTCTAAAGTGAAAAGAAAATTCAGGTCTGAGTGGCTGGAAATGAAACAAACTGATGATCAGATTCTGTTATATTGTACTTGGTGTAGAGATGCTAAATAGAAAAATCCCTTTGCTAACAGTGGTAGCACGAACCTACAAAAATTAAGTACCAACATGCATATATTTGACTCTTGAAAATTCCAGCTTGACTCTTGAAAATTCCTGTTTGACTCTTGAGATTTTGACCTCAAGGGTCATTGACTCTTGAGTTTCAAAGTCTAGTGAACGCCCTGGTTGTAAGCCTATCCCTATACTATACTATATGTTGTAAGCCTATCCCTATACTATACTATATGTTGTATCCCTATACTATACTATATGTTATAAGCCTATCCCTATACTATAAGCCTATCCCTATACTATGCTATATGTTATAAGCCTATCCCTATACTATGCTATATGTTATAAGCCTATCCCTATACTATAAGCCTATCCCTATACTATACTATATGTTATAAGCCTATCCCTATACTATAAGCCTATCCCTATACTATACTATATGTTGTAAGCCTATCCCTATACTATACTATATGTTATAAGCCTATCCCTATACTATACTATATGTTATAAGCCTATCCCTATACTATACTATATGTTATAAGCCTATCCCTATACTATACTATATGTTATAAGCCTATCCCTATACTCTACTATATGTTATAAGCCTATCCCTATACTATACTATATGTTATAAGCCTATCCCTATACTATACTATATGTTATAAGCCTATCCCTATACTATGCTATATGTTATAAGCCTATCCCTATACTATACTATATGTTATAAGCCTATCCCTATACTATACTATATGTTATATCCCTATACTATACTATAAGCCTATACTATACTATATGTTATATCCCTATACTATACTATATGTTATAAGCCTATCCCTATACTATACTATATGTTGTAAGCCTATCCCTATACTATACTATATGTTATAAGCCTATCCCTATACTATACTATAAGCCTATCCCTATACTATACTATATGTTATATCCCTATACTATACTATAAGCCTATCCCTATACTATACTATATGTTATATCCCTATACTATACTATATGTTATATCCCTATACTATACTATATGTTGTATCCCTATACTATACTATATGTTGTAAGCCTATCCCTATACTATACTATATGCTATAAGCCTATCCCTATACTATACTATATGTTGTAAGCCTATCCCTATACTATACTATATGTTGTAAGCCTATCCCTATACTATACTATATGTTGTTCCCTATACTATACTATATGTTGTATCCCTATACTATACTATATGTTATATCCCTATACTATACTATATGTTGTATCCCTATACTATACTATATGTTATAAGCCTATCCCTATACTATACTATATGTTGTAAGCCTATCCCTATACTATACTATATGTTGTAAGCCTATCCCTATACTATACTATATGTTGTATCCCTATACTATACTATATGTTATATCCCTATACTATACTATATGTTGTAAGCCTATCCCTATACTATACTATATGTTGTAAGCCTATCCCTATACTATACTATATGTTGTAAGCCTATCCCTATACTATACTATATGTTGTAAGCCTATCCCTATACTATACTATATGTTATAAGCCTATCCCTATACTATACTATATGTTGTAAGCCTATCCCTATACTATACTATATGTTGTAAGCCTATCCCTATACTATACTATATGTTATAAGCCTATCCCTATACTATACTATATGTTATAAGCCTATCCCTATACTATACTATATGTTATAAGCCTATCCCTATACTATACTATATGTTATAAGCCTATCCCTATACTATACTATATGTTATAAGCCTATCCCTATACTATACTATATGTTGTAAGCCTATACTATACTATATGTAAGCCTATCCCTATACTATACTATATGTTGTAAGCCTATCCCTATACTATACTATATGTTGTAAGCCTATACTTACTATATGTTGAAGCCTATCCCTATACTATGCTATATGTTGTAAGCCTATCCCTATACTATACTATATGTTGTAAGCCTATCCCTATACTATACTATATGTTGTAAGCCTATCCCTATACTATACTATATGTTGTAAGCCTATCCCTATACTATACTATATGTTATAAGCCTATCCCTATACTATACTATATGTTATATCCCTATACTATACTATATGTTGTATCCCTATACTATACTATATGTTATAAGCCTATCCCTATACTATACTATATGTTGTAAGCCTATCCCTATACTATACTATATGTTATAAGCCTATCCCTATACTATACTATATGTTATAAGCCTATCCCTATACTATACTATATGTTATATCCCTATACTATACTATATGTTATATCCCTATACTATATGTTATATACTATATGTTATATCCCTATACTATACTATATGTTATATCCCTATACTATACTATATGTTATATCCCTATACTATACTATATGTTATATCCCTATACTATACTATATGTTATATACTATATGTTATATCCCTATACTATACTATATGTTATATCCCTATACTATACTATATGTTATAAGCCTTCCCTATACTATACTATATGTTATAAGCCTATCCCTATACTATACTATATGTTGTAAGCCTATCCCTATACTATAAGCCTATCCCTATACTATACTATATGTTATAAGCCTATCCCTATACTATACTATATGTTTAAGCCTATCCCTATACTATACTATATGTTTGTATCCTATACTATAAGCCTATCCCTATACTATACTATATGTTGTAAGCCTATCCCTATACTATACTATATGTTATAAGCCTATCCCTATACTATACTATATGTTATAAGCCTATCCCTATACTATACTATATGTTATAAGCCTATCCCTATACTATACTATATGTTATAAGCCTATCCCTATACTCTACTATATGTTATAAGCCTATCCCTATACTATACTATATGTTATAAGCCTATCCCTATACTATACTATATGTTATAAGCCTATCCCTATACTATGCTATATGTTATAAGCCTATCCCTATACTATACTATATGTTATAAGCCTATCCCTATACTATACTATATGTTATATCCCTATACTATACTATAAGCCTATACTATACTATATGTTATATCCCTATACTATACTATATGTTATAAGCCTATCCCTATACTATACTATATGTTATATCCCTATACTATACTATATGTTATAGTTCCTATACTATACTATATGTTTGTATCCCTATACTATATTATATGCTTATCCCTATACTATACTATATGTTATATCCCTATACTATTATATATGTTTATCCCTATACTATACTTTGTTATATGTATATTACTATATGTTATATCCTATACTATACTATATTTGTATCCCTATACTATACTATATGTTGTGTTTATATTACTATATGTTATAGTTCCCTATACTATACTTATGTTGTAGTTCCCTATACTATACTATATGTTGTAGTATCCCTATACTATACTATATGTTGTATTTTATACTATATGTTGTATCCCTATACTATACTATATGTTATAGTTCCCTATACTATACTATATGTTGTAGTTTTTATACTATATGTTATAGTTCCCTATACTATACTATATGTTTGTATCCCTATACTATACTATATGTTATAAGCCTATCCTATACTATACTAATGTTATAGCCTATCCCATATATAAGCCTATCCCTATACTATACTATATGTTATAAGCCTATCCCTATACTATACTATATGTTATAAGCCTATCCCTATACTATACTATATGTTATAAGCCTATCCCTATACTATACTATATGTTGTAAGCCTATACTATACTATATGTTGTAAGCCTATCCCTATACTATACTATATGTTGTAAGCCTATCCCTATACTATACTATATGTTGTAAGCCTATACTATACTATATGTTGTAAGCCTATCCCTATACTATGCTATATGTTGTAAGCCTATCCCTATACTATACTATATGTTGTAAGCCTATCCCTATACTATACTATATGTTGTAAGCCTATCCCTATACTATACTATATGTTGTAAGCCTATCCCTATACTATACTATATGTTATAAGCCTATCCCTATACTATACTATATGTTATATCCCTATACTATACTATATGTTGTATCCCTATACTATACTATATGTTATAAGCCTATCCCTATACTATACTATATGTTGTAAGCCTATCCCTATACTATACTATATGTTATAAGCCTATCCCTAT
>CM026395.1:37650838-37773800 GCA_014843695.1 Archivesica marissinica
ATACTATATGTTATATCCCTATACTATACTATATGTTATATCCCTATACTATACTATATGTTATATCCCTATACTATACTATATGTTATATACTATATGTTATATCCCTATACTATACTATATGTTGTATCCCTATACTATACTATATGTTATATCCCTATACTATACTATATGTTATATCCCTATACTATACTATATGTTATATCCCTATACTATACTATATGTTATATCCCTATACTATACTATATGTTATATCCCTATACTATACTATATGTTATATCCCTATACTATACTATATGTTGTATCCCTATACTATACTATATGTTATATCCCTATACTATACTATATGTATATCCCTATACTATACTATATGTTATATACTATATGTTTATCCCTATACTATACTATATGTTGTATCCCTATACTATACTATATGTTTTATCCCTATACTATACTATATGTTGTATCCCTATACTATACTATATGTTGTATAATATATGTTATATCCCTATACTATACTATATGTTATATCCCTATACTATACTATATGTTGTATCCCTATACTATACTATATGTTGTATACTATATGTTATATCCCTATACTATACTATATGTTATATCCCTATACTATACTATATGTTATATCCCTATACTATACTATATGTTATATACTATATGTTATATCCCTATACTATACTATATGTTGTATCCCTATACTATACTATATGTTATATCCCTATACTATATACTATAGTTGTTACTATATGTTTTATCCCTATACTATACTATATGTTATATCCCTATACTATACTATATGTTATATCCCTATACTATACTATATGTTATATCCCTATACCATACTATATGTTATATCCCTATACTATACTATATGTTATATCCCTATACCATACTATATGTTATATCCCTATACTATATGTTATATACTATATGTTATATCCCTATACTATACTATATGTTATATCCCTATACTATACTATATGTTGTATCCCTATACTATACTATATGTTGTATCCCTATACTATACTATATGTTGTATCCCTATACTATACTATATGTTGTATCCCTATACTATACTATATGTTATATCCCTATACTATACTATATGTTATATCCCTATACTATATGTTATATACTATATGTTATATCCCTATACTATACTATATGTTATATCCCTATACTATACTATATGTTATATCCCTATACTATACTATATGTTGTATCCCTATACTATACTATATGTTATATCCCTATACTATACTATATGTTGTAAGCCTATCCCTATACTATACTATATGTTATATCCCTATACTATACTATATGTTGTATCCCTATACTATACTATATGTTATAAGCCTATCCCTATACTATACTATATGTTGTATCCCTATACTATACTATATGTTGTATCCCTATACTATACTATATGTTGTATCCCTATACTATACTATATGTTGTATCCCTATACCATACTATATGTTATATCCCTATACTATACTATATGTTGTAATGTATCCTACCTGAGCTTGTTGCTGGAAGCGCTCCCGCTGTATCACCGGGTCGTTTAACTCCGTGTAAGCATTACAGATCTCCTTCTTACAAACAAACAGTTCAAATCTCTCCGTCAGTCCTGGCTTCGATCTGTGCCTGAAGGCAAAAGATATATTATGCTAACTCAAAGCTAACACTAACCCCCATCGTATAAACAGGAATATTATATTTCGCCATGTCTGTCTGTGTTAGTGTGTGTGTGGACTCCAAACGTTGTTGATGTATTTTTATGAAACTTTGTGTGGATATAGAAAGGGTTGGTGGCATGTGACCTTGGGAGAAATCGGTCAATGCCTGTGATCTGGTCGGTCAACGAAATGTCCACTCCCATTGACTTCTATAGTAAACCATGTCCGCTCCCATTGACTTCTATAGTAAACCATGTCCACTCCCATTGACTTCTATAGTAAACCATGTCCGCTCCCATCGACTTCTATAGTAAACCATGTCTGCTCCCATTGACTTCTATAGTAAACCATGTTCGCTCCCATTGACTTCTATAGTAAACCATGTCCACTCCCATTGACTTCTATAGTAAACCATGTCTGCTCCCATTGACTTCTATAGTAAACCATGTCCACTCACATTGACTTCTATAGTAAACCATGTCTGCTCCCACTGACTTCGATAATAAACCATGTCCACTCCCATTGACTTCCATAGTAAACGATATCCACTCCCTAAGACTTCTATAGTAAACCATGTCCACTCCCATCGACTTCTATAGTAAACCATGTCCACTCCCATTGACTTCTATAGTAAACCATGTCCGCTCCCATCGACTTCTATAGTAAACCATGTCCGCTCCCATCGACTTCTATAGTAAACCATGTCTGCTCCCATCGACTTCTATAGTAAACCATGTCTGCTCCCATTGACTTCTATAGTAAACCATGTCTGCTCCCATCGACTTCTATAGTAAACCATGTCTGCTCCCATTGACTTCTATAGTAAACCATGTCTGCTCCCATTGACTTCTATAGTAAACCATGTCCGCTCCCATCGACTTCTATTGTAAACCATGTCCACTCCCATTGACTTCTATAGTAAACCATGTCTGCTCCCATTGACTTCTATAGTAAACCATGTCCACTCCCATTGACTTCCACTTAAGTCAGTGGACAAGATGCATGACTGATGACGCAATACCGTACCACGTAAGTCAGCGGACAAGTTGCATGACTGATGACGCAATACCGTACCACGTAAGTCAGCGGACAAGTTGCATGACTGATGACGCAATACCTTACCACTTAAGTCAGTGGATAACATGCATGACTGATGACGCAATACCGTACCACGTAAGTCAGCGGACAAGTTGCATGACTGATGACGCAATACCTTACCACTTAAGTCAGTGGATAACATGCATGACTGATGACGCAATACCTTACCACTTAAGTCAGTGGACAACAACATGCATGGCTGATGACGCAATACCTTACCACTTAAGTCAGTGGACAAGATGCATTATTGACGACACAATACCGTACCACATAAGTCAGTGGACAAGTTGCATGACTGATGACGCAATACCTTACCACGTAAGTCAGCGGACAAGTTGCATGAATGATGACGCAATACCTTACCACGTAAGTCAGTGGACAACATGCATGACTGATGACGCAATACCTTACCACGTAAGTCAGCGGACAACATGCATGACTGATGACGCAATACCTTACCACGTAAGTCAGTGGATAACATGCATGACTGATAATGTTAATACAACAGCTTACCATTTAGCCAGTGGGCTCATGACTTTGGGATGATCCATGATGTATGTAGGACTAACACAAAACTCTTCTATAAATTCTCCTACGAGCTGAAAGAAATGAATAATACTTTCATTTTGGGGTTCAAAGGCGGCTATGATTTCTTTCCAGCTTATTTCATTGATGGGGGATAAACTAATGTGCCACCTTTAGTGGCATTCTAATCTACAGAGGTGAGGGTAAATGACCCATCTCAACTATGCAGCAATGTGCAAGTTACATGGTGTCCATCTGCTTCTAAAATAAAACCTATTTAACAAGACAAATGGAAATTTAAATACATCACAATGTTTGTCAACTGTATCTTATCTTCATGTAAGCAAAGAAAGATAAAAAGTCAATTTAAACAAAAATTGTGCAAAATGGACACTAGTAACTTACGCATTTACCCCACCCCCACTTTGTTGATTAATTTGAGCAGATAGAAATTAGAGGGAGGAATTTATGGTGATATGTCATTAGTCACTGCAACAAAAGGTTGTTCTATACTAATAGTCAGTCCTTTTATACCCAGCTTGTATGTGTAGCTTTGTTTGAAATGTAATACATAGTGTAAGTAACAAAGACGCCATTGTATTTATTCCACAAGATCTTTGTGGAGAGAAGCACCTCAATCTAATTTCCTGATAGTAACCCGACTCATCACAGTGTTCTGGTGGTCTGCCTGAACAGTAACACTACATGCATGCTCCATAGAATGATGGTGTCCTCTGTATTGAAGGGAAGCAAACATGGATGTTACTTTTAATTTATCTTTGCATCTGCTTGTAATATAGTTAACAATTTGGTGTGGTAACCATAACGATGAAGACAAACATATAGGATATAATACTATCTGACCAATTGAAAGAAGTTTAATATAACAAAACAATACTATAAGTACAAATATATGACATGATTACAGTGTTTTAAGTATAGGCCGAAAACGATCCAGTATGTAAAATATTGGCATTGTGCGAGGCGCTACCGTATATACTCGGCTATAAGTCGACCTCTCTCATAAGTCGAGATGGTATTTTGGGGCTAAAAAACGTGTATTTTGCATCCACCCGCCCATAAATCGAGGCAACTTTTTCAGAAAATTTCAACAAACGGTATAGCTAAAAATTCACTGAAACCTAGACCCATCTTGAATTGTTTTTAATGTAAAATATTCATTGCTTTACTTGTTTATCATCATCCAGAAATGTCCGACAACTTTTGGCAGTTTCCATGTTGACGTCTTTGTGATGCATTAGAACAATAGGACAGTTCAAAAACACTTCACCTCCGTAGATATTGCACAGCTTAAATTATTACTGTATCTATGATAAAAGGATTACTTATCTCAACAATGACTAGTTGCTAGTTGTATAATTGGTGTATCGAAGACATGTATCATTTGGATCACGCAATAGATTTTTGTTGTTTACATTTATTTATCGTCGCGACCGGTTACCCATATGAGCGACGCCGCCTGAAGATATTAGTCATTTTAGATTTTGGAGGATAGTGCAATGATACAGAGAGAGACCCATTCCAGAGTCTCCTCTGGTTCTTTTACATGCACAGTGTAAAGCACCGACACAAGACCTCGGTTTAACTTCCCATCTGAAAGACAGGTCAGATGGGGGATCAAACCTGTGATCCCTGGATTACCAGTCCAACGTGTTAACCACTGAACTACAGATCAATCAATTTTTTGTGTGTGTTTTACGTTTATTTATCGTCGCTACAGATTGTCCATATGAGCAATCCTCCTGAAGAGTCATTTTAGAGGACAGTGCAATGATACAGACAGAGACCCATTCCAGTCTCCTCTGGTTCTTTTACGTGCATGATGTAAAGCACCGACACGAGACCTCGGGTTAAAGTCCCAGTTGAAAGACTGTTAATTTTATTAGGGTCTGATGAGGGGATCAAACCTGCGATCCCTGGATTACCAGTCCAGCGTGTTAACCACTGGACAATAGATCCGACTGTCCAAATTTGTTTTCGTCTGCAGGATTCCCTTTTATTGAATTTTTAGTTATTGTCGTATTGACAAATGTATAGCTATTTACAATGCGAATGCTGTAAAGACCAGAACAGCTGTAATTCTATCCTTGAAGGCTGGATCATGTATGTAGACATAGACAAATATCACTTATGCCATCATCTTTTTATAGAAAGCATATCTAAAATAAACTCCCATGTGTCAATAATACGAGCATTTACATGTCAAAGCAACATGAATGATCCACAAAGTCATGGTCTTTTGTTAGCCAGATATTTATAAACATTGAAGCTTCATGTGGGACAGTTTTCAAACAATGTTTTGAAGTTCGCTGACAAGGGTACCAATTATTATTCTCCATGTGTGCCCATCAATTAGACTGTATTACTCAATGTGTGCCCATCAATTAGACTGTATTACTCAATTTGCTAATTTTATATTTGATTACGATACGTTACCATCCCTATTTTAGACAAACACTGTTAGTGTTATGGTATCCACAATTACGTTTTAAACAAAACAGCACTCTAACACTGAACATTTCTTCAAATTGCTGATGATGATGATTCAGTTTATTTACCCTCGCCGCCGGTAAACCATGCAATTTATACTTGGTCAGGAGTCCATTTTATAAACCCGTCTTATATGTGAGTGCATGCCAAAACCCACAGATTTTAGGACCAACGTAGGAGGGTCGTCTTATGAGCGAGATCACCGTATGGGTGAGTATGGATGGTACTATGGATATGTGTCTTTAAACAAAAACAAGAGTAAAAATTTGCCACCTCAGATGGTACAACTTGATGAAATTTTGGAATCTGGCTCATGCTGTTGGAGTTTCCACAACTGTCAATAGCAAAAATAACTGCTTGCATGTGGTTGTCGCAAGTACTGGGTGAGGGGGCCACAGCTCTCCACAGACACTGAGGAATGTGGTCCTGGCCCATTTGGGACGGGAAATTTAATATAATAGAATGTAGTAAAAATCTATAGACACAGAGTTACAAGAAGTGATTTCACAGAGATTACAGTAGTTTGCACAAACACCAAGAGACTTGCCTTATCTAATAATCTCGCCGAAGTTCTTGGTGCACTGCAGTCAACATTATGCTTTACACACTGGTCATCTAAAAACTGCCGCACCTCTGTAACAGAAAAACATGGTCATCTAAAAACTGCCGCACCTCTGTAACAGAAAAACATGGTCATCTAAAAACTGCCGCACCTCTGTAACAGAAAAACATGGTCATCTAAAAACTGCCGCACCTCTGTAACAGAAAAACATGGTCATCTAAAAACTGCCGCACCTCTGTAACAGAAAAACATGGTCATCTAAATACTGCCGCACCTCTGTAACAGAAAATCATGGTCATCTAAAAACTGCCGCACCTCTGTAACAGAAAATCATGGTCATCAGGGCTTCTGTCAGAGCTGCACGGGCATATGTATCTATACAATTCCCGTGTATACCGCGCACCGTAAAATAGAATTTTCAAAAGCCAAAATTTCTCATGATACAATATTTTCCCCGTAAAATATAATAAAATCATGCGGGCCTATGCGCAGAAGTGAATGATTCTGATGATCGTGCTGTACGATTTTGATAAAATCATGCGGGCATACGTGCAGTAGTACACGGTTCTACGAAAATGTAGCATAAATGACAATATGAGAGATTTCTTTCGAAATGTTTGGTTAGTCCTGAAAAGGACTGTTGGAAACCCAGAAAGGGATACTGGCAGCTGTCTATCTCATTGACGGATGTCTTCTGGGCCAAATCCCTCAAACTCGGTGTCGCTATCTTCGTCATTGAACAGTCGTTGCACTTCTGCGTCAGTAAGTCCAGTTGGTATCGCTTCATAATAGCAATCATTTTCATCAGATTCCTCATCACTGGCGTCATCAGTCGGTGGGCGTAGGTGTACATCATCTTCCCATAGGACATCATCTTCGGTTCCGTCAAGAGCATTCGAAATACAGCATGTCTTGAAGGCGTGAATAATGATGTTTGTCCACGCATCCAATATCCATTGGCAGATATCCACTAATTCCGGCTTTCGTATATGACCAGCCGGTTTATATGTGTGTAGTCCCTCGCTGTACCACGTATTCCAACTTTCATGGGTTTGTTGGAGACATCCAATGGTTGTAAAATACTCATCATGCCGCTGGGGATGATGACTGGTGTTGTCCACAGTTCAGTCTTCATAATAATTATGTCCAGGGCCGCCTTCGTTTTGTGACATCGAAATGCGTCCAGTACCAGTAGGCCCTCCGTCGTTAGTCCCCCTGGTCAATTCCCCCAGACAGTATGAAGCCAATGTTTAGTAATGGCATCATCGAACCAGCCCTTCTGTTGGCAACGTATGTGCATACCTTTTGGCCAGGTAGTTCCCCTCGGCAGCGTCTTCCTCTTGAAAATGACATATGGAGGTAGTTTGTTACCATCAGCAGTACATGCAAGCATGACGGTGAAGCGGATTTTCTCGTTCCCAGTTGTGTTGATGTGTACAGTTTTGGCTCCTTTCATGTTGACTGGTTTGATATGGAAGGTCAAATGTCAATGGCGTCTGGTCTGCGTTCCCAATTTGTGATAACTCGTAGAATGAGTTCTGGTGGTGCTTGATGATAAAGCGTTGAAAGTTGAGTAATTTAGCAAAGTCGTCAAAGTTTCTGGGCTATGTGTGCACGTTGGCAGATGGATAGCTGGTGGCGTTTCAAGAATGCGTAGACCCATGAAACAGCCCCCTTGAAGTTGATGACCCCGATCTCAGTAGCAATTTTCTGTGCCCGCAGTCGCAGCTCTACGGTAGAGACAGCAATACCCTGCTGTCTCTGATCAGCAACCCATTCATAAATTAGTTGCTCGATTGCTGGGAAATGCGCCTTCGAACCTCGTTCTGCCATCTTCGTTCGAGGTAGCTGCAGGATGCGTTATTATCTGTCTTCGCCATTCCCGGATAGACGACTCTCTTCCCACTTTTCGATTGCCGTGGGCCTCTGCATATTTGATGACGGAGAGCTTCTCTCTGGCGGTGTACGAGTTTCTAACTTTACCCATCGTATGACGACAGTCTAAGTACTGTGACAATAACTGAGATTTGACAATTCTGAGTTGTATTCCGAGTGATAGATATCAATCAGTGGAGTTTACTGCTTGCCTAATAACAGCTTCTATGACATTGCATTAAATATGCATCAAGCGATAATTACAGTAATTAAAACATTTGCTTTACAAAAATTAATTTACCCCCTTACAGTTCTGCCAAACCCTCGGATAAAATACTAAAAGAAATTTCCAAAAGTATGTATGACTATATATGGGACAAAGCCTGAAAAGGTTTAACCGAGATTTATTAATTCTAGATCATGAACTAGGAGGGATAAAAAATTAGAAAGTTTTTAACTTCCATAAAGGCATGTTGGGTGAAACGATTAGTTGATACAAATAATAAAGGTGATAAAAAACAAAGGTGGCTCATTTCTATTTGAATGTAATTTAAATATAAATGACACACAAGCTATTTGTGGTGGAAATACCTTTTTCAATGACGTGTTAAAAGCATGGTGCATAATTCATTCGTATGAAAATATAAAACAACAAAATAATACTTTCTATTACGAGCATTGGCATGAAAAAGGCATCACGTTTTTAGAACATCTCTTTGAGTACAGGTCGAACACATTTTGCTCATTTGAAAATTTAGATACCTGTATAATATTGATGCTACTGATTTTCTTATGTATCATCAACTTATTAGTAGTATATATCGAAAACAATGAAAGATAAATTGATCAAGAAATCTGATTCAAATGAACAAAATGAACCAGTAATTAAAGCAAAATTATTAAATCAAAAACACCAACAAAACCATGTACTTAATGCAAATGCAAAATGTACGAAAACCAGATATAAAATTAGAAACAAAATGGGAAAATATACTTCAAACCAACAAAATCGAATGGAAAAAAGTATACATCCAACCACTAAGGATGACTATTGATTCAAAAATAAGAAATGTTCAATATAAATATATTATGTGCATAATTCCAACAAATACATATCTTTATAAATGTAAAATAGTACACTCAAACTTATGTGATTTTTGTAACATGCATGAAGAAACTATAGAACACCTAATTTGGAAATGACACCACGTACACATTTTATGTAATTAAGATTTTAAGATCCCCTTTACACATGAAAAAACAAGAAGTTATTTTAAATGTGGAAAATATCATAACTGTTATATATTGCTAATTATGTATTCGTCCATAGTCGAGGTCAATTGACTAAATACAAGGTTATATGTGCTGCGATTACTCAACTGACATTTAACCCCGTTATTTGTGCATTGATATTATACTGTTTGTACATATATATTAATATGATGTGTAAATATGTTATGCTCTTCAGCAATGGAGGAAATAAAAGTATCTATCTATCTATCTATGATAATAGTCATGAAATCTTACAAACCGGTATTTCAAATCAAGAACAAAAAATTACTACCAATTTTGACAACTATAGGGCTTACTTAATGATCAGAATAAACAGAGTCCGAAATAGCTCTTATTAAGGACAAATTAGAACAACATAATAAGAAATAGTCATTCCTCTTGTGCTAAAAAGGTTATGCTTAATAACAAACCTTCAATTACGTTGAGCAAAACAAAAAACCTAACAAAACTTTAAAAATATTTGCAATTTTATGGAAACGATCATGCCGTTTGGCCTTTTTGTCAAGGAATCATCAGCATTTATACAAATATATCTTCCTAATACATGACTTAAAAGTACTGTAACTATGTATTGATAGGTATACTATGTATATACTTGTCAAGGGATCATCAGCATTTATACAAATATATCTTCCTAATACATGACTTAAATGTACTGTAAATATGTATTGATAGATGTACTATGTATATACTTGTAAATGTACTGTAACTATGTATTGATAGATATATTATGTATATACTTGTAAATGTACTGTAACTATGTATTGATAGATATACTATGTATATACTTGTAAATGTACTGTAACTATGTATTGATAGATATATTATGTATATACTTGTAAATGTACTGTAACTATGTATTGATAGATATATTATGTATATACTTGTAAATGTACTGTAACTATGTATTGATAGATATATTATGTATATACTTGTAAATGTACTGTAACTATGTATTGATAGATGTACTATGTATATACTTGTAAATGTACTGTAACTATGTATTGATAGATATACTATGTATATACTTGTATCAGTACTGTAACTATGTATTGATAGATATACTATGTATATACTTGTAAATGTACTGTAACTATGTATTGATATATATACTATGTATATACTTGTAAATGTACTGTAACTATGTATTGATATATATACTATGTATATATTTGTATCAGAAGATAAAAAATAAGAGGGAAAACAACTTGCCAGTCAAAATGGCTGCCAAGATAGATCTTAATATGTTTTTTACTATTTTCACAGGCAGTGGGAACTATCTATTTCGAGACTTGAAATTTAGTAACATACGGATTACTATTAATTAACAAGAATGCCCTCAAGAAATAAGACGAAATGGATGGTGCCCTGATGTCTATTGTCCGCGAAGTCACGGAAAATAAGCGATCATTTCGCCCGAATCGCTCTCTAGCCTCTGAGCCCTGATTTGTTGACTAAAATTATGATATGTATCCAGCAGATTCCTAGATATCAAAAACATAGACTTAGCCACAAGGATCAAGTCTCTATCACACTTAGATTAGAAGTTATGGGCATTTTAATTTGGCAAATTTTAAATGCGAACTGGTGTGTATTGAATGGTAGTAATGAGGTTTTTCAACATCAATGTGAGGGGCTCTCAGCGGGAGCAATAAAAACATGTGATCGGCCTCAGGTCACTAAAATGCGCAAATTATCATTGGAAAACATAAATAAATTGAATGGTAATCTTATCATGTGAGCTCCGAAATAGTGTATTTTCACCCACTCGTGAAAATATATTATTTCGGAGCTAACTCTGATAAACGAGATAAATTCCAAAATATACTGAAAAACACAAATATTCTCTTATTATTATACATTTAACCTCTATTAGGCCATAGAAAATTAATTCCTAGATTCTCATCCCCGCCCACCCCATCCAACCCAATGTTTTTTATTTGGTTTGAAAATGATCGCCAATACATCAACCCTTAGGTTCAATTTGATAAACTGCCTTACAGACGCGCTTTGGTATTTTGATGGTAACCATGGCACACTGGCAGATAGAGGTTGTGATATTCCTGATGAACTGTCGCATTGACAAAACTATTACAAGCCGGTGGAGAGAAAATGAAAACAAAATTGATAAAACCAACTTGAAAGAGGAAGGTGTCCGGTATAATGAAACGACCCTGTTACTGCTGTGTGAAGACAGCTTTTTAAAGCGTGAAATGTGGACAGCTGTATGTCAGGTATGCAGTTATATATGTTGAGTGTGAAGACGATGGTATTTGTCAGAAAATTGTGAAATGTTCCGCTACCATATAATTGAGTAGTTATACAGCTGGTTTTGAAAGTGTTTGTTTCTACTGTGGTGCCGATAAGGATGCTTTAGTAGAGAATCATTATGAATTGTGCGATGATTGCAGGAGCAGTGCAGAATATTACATGAAATCATGCTGGTGTATCACTTGTTGTTACCTGGTCTAGTCAATAGTTACTTTCATCTTTCTAAAGGTCATAATATTATGTTCACAGTAAGCCTGTTCAATATTGGTTTTACTGATTGTCAGTAAGAAATTGGTGCCCCTTATTGCTTATCTGAGCACGTAATAATTTTTGTGAATGTTTCTTTGTGTGTTCTACGTTTATTTATCGTCGCTACCGGTTGCCCATATGAGCGACGCCTCCTGAAGAGATTAGTAATTTTAGATTTTTGGAGGATAAATGATACATGATAAATGATACAGACAGAGACCCATTCCAGAGTCTCCTCTGGTTCTTTTACGTGCACGGTGTAAAGCACCGACACAAGACCTCGGTTTAACGTCCCATCTGAAAGACTGTTAATTTTATCAGGGTCAGACGGGGGGGGGGATCGAACCTGCGATCCCTGGATTACCAGTCCAGCGTGTTACCACTGGACTACAGATCCGTCTATGGTATTGATTTAAATGGTCTTATATAGCTATATTGGTATGGAGCATAGAGTTAAACAACATAATATTTCATGAAATTGGACTTTATTTTCCTGGTTTGCTGAAGTATATCATGAAATCTGAAACATAAAAGCCACCTACCCGCACCAGATTTTCCCAAAATTTGGATCAGAATCTAGGAATTAATTTTCTATGACCGTAATCACCAAATTCTGTGATTCCCTTGGCTGGCTGCCTATGACATTCTATACATTCTTTATTTGTGAATATTGTATTTGGACTAATACAAACCTTTATCATTAAGATTACTAGGGTCCGGGAATTTGACAGCTAATTTTTTCTCTAGTTCATCTATCATACTGATTCTTCTAAATGGCGGTGTGAAATCAATATCCCAGACGGGTCCGTTAAGCCCTTCGGGATGATATTGCACCATATATCCACCAGTTATCTCCTGCACCATACCTGTTGGGGAAAATAATAGAAACCATTAATGATAACCAACTTAAAACATACATCTAAAATCGCTTAGGAACACATTCAATTCACATGATAAACCTCATTTCATTTTAGTGAAATGCACTATAAACTTAACAGTGTTCCCCCTACGTTGAAACACTGCGGGCCAATACCATCTGAAATTGCCATCAGCCTGTTACAATCAAGTTACCCTGTTACGTCTGAAAAATAAAAAAATAAAAACCTTTTGTTTTGTAAATTAAATGCTGAGAAAATGAATTATGTCATAGACACAATGCAATATTTTACAGACGACAAATACAGCGTCTATCAACTCCTCCATACAGACGACAAATACCGTGTCTATCGACTCCTCCATGCAGACGACAAATACCGCGTCTATCGACTCCTCCATACAGACGACAAATACCGTGTCTATCGACTCCTCCATGCAGACGATAAATACTGCGTCTATCGACTCCTCCATACAGACGACAAATACCGCGTCTATCGACTCCTCCATACAGACGACAAATACCACGTCTATCGACTCCTCCATGCAGACGACAAGTACCGTGTCTATCGATTGACGACAATACGGTCTATCAACTCCTCCATACAGACGACAAATACCGTGTCTATCGACTCCTCCATGCAGACGACAAATACTGCGTCTATCGACTCCCTCCATGCAGACGACAAATACCGCGTCTATCGACTCCTCCATACAGACACAAATACCGTGTCTATCGACTCCTCCATGCAGACGACAAATACCGCGTCTATCGACTCCTCCATACAGACGACAAATACCGCGTCTATCGACTCCTCCATACAGACGACAAATACCGTCTATCGACTCCTCCATGCAGACGACAAATACTGTGTCTATCGACTCCTCCATGCAGACGACAAATACCGCGTCTATCGACTCCTCCATACAGATGACAAATACCACGTCTATCGACTCCTCCATGCAGACGACAAGTACCGTGTCTATCGACTCCTCCATACAGACGACAAATACCACGTCTATCGACTCCTCCATGCAGACGACAAATACTGTGTCTATCGACTCCTCCATACAGACGACAAATACCGCGTCTATCGACTCCTCCATACAGACGACAAATACCGTGTCTATCGACTCCTCTATGCAGACAACAAATACTGCGTCTATCGACTCCTCCGTGCAGACGACAAATACTGCGTCTATCGACTCCTCTATGCAGACAACAAATACCGCGTCTATCGACTCCTCCGTGCAGACGACAAATACTTCGTCTATCGACTCCTCCATACAGACGACAAATACCGTGTCTATCGACTCCTCCATGCAGACGACAAATACCGCGTCTATCAACTCCTCCATACAGACGACAAATACCGTGTCTATCGACTCCTCCATGCAGACGACAAATACCGTGTCTATCGACTCCTTCATGCAGATGACAAATACCGCCTTGTTGATATTCTGATGTAGACGACTTTTAACGCGTTCATTTTTAAATGCCAATTTCCAATACATTTATATATGTGAACACCCTCGGGAATGAATTAAAATAAACTTTGAACACGCGGGAATCAATAGGCCCCAGAAAAGCAGTGTTACAATTAAAAAAACTTAGCGAAAATATCTTGAAATCGAAAGTGGAAAACCCATACGTCGCACGCTGGATTTAGACCTAACATGTGCTGTTATCGGAACGAGGCACAGTCCAAGAGAAAGAATATTCATGAAAACAGGATTTCCTGAGAATAACAACCAATGAAACCGATGGATTTCCAAATATCACGCATTATTGGTATGTTGTTTGTTCATGATCAAAATCGACCACACACCTGTCCAAACATCGAGTAAGTAACTGTGGCCCATGTTATGTAACAGGATAAGTAGCATGTATATTGGAGTCAAATACAAAGGATATTTACAGGCCTTTCAAGTTAGTATGTCACACAGCTGGTGAAGCCAATTGTAACCTTTGAAGTTAGTATGTCACACAGCTGGTGAAGCCAATTGTAACCTTTGAAGTTGTGTATGTCACACAGCTGGTGAAGCCAATTGTAACCTTTGAAGTTAGTATGTCACACAGCTGGTGAAGCCAATTGTAACCTTTGAAGTTAGTATGTCACACAGCTGGTGAAGCCAATTGTAACCTTTGAAGTTAGTATGTCACACAGCTGGTGAAGTTGTTTTGGTTGTTGTGTGGTGGTCAATTGTAACCTTTGAAGTTGTGTACGTCACACAGTCGGATTAGCGACTAATTAACGCCAATCAAAATCTTTATCAGAAAAATGATGATCCTTGATCTGTATAAAAATATGATGATCCTTGATCTGTATAAAAATAAGTTCATGTTAGATCGATAATTATTGGGGCCTCCGTGGCCGAGTGGTTAAGGTCGTTGACTGCATTATTGTAATGATAATCTACATCATACAACATGGAGCCGATGGGTTTTCGGTCAGAGCTTTCAGCCTCTCCCTGGCCGCATCTTCTCTGCCAACTGTTTTTACAAGTTCCTCCAACATAGACTGTATGTTTGCCACATCAGATTCTGTTACCGTTAAAGTGCATGGACTTGGCTCTTGCACTGTGACAGCGGGAATCTTTACTGGTTTCGTGTGTGTGATGTGCCTATTAGCAGAAGCTAACCAGGATTGCACTGCAGGTAATGGGTCAGTTTTCAAATGGTTTACCACTGACAACAATGCGTATTTGGTTCTAGAGATTTTCTTGCATCATGCGAGTCCTGAGAGAGCTCTTGAGCACATTGATGCTGGAAAACATGAGAGAGCTCTTGAGCACATTGATGCTGGAAAACAGTTTTTCACATGATGCTGTAGATGGTGAGCACCAGAGTAATAAGAACCCCCAATGTTCGTAACAGATTCCGCCTTTCCATGTAGAATAGAAGAATAAACAGTTAGTGGGTGGTACTGCCTTTGCATTGAAACCTGCACCTTAAGTGCTTGCCATTCATATGGAATCAGTTTCACTTCATCTTCTGAGAGAACATCACTACATTGCAGACATAAACTCTTGATCTCGCTGTTGCCATGTGTCCAGCAAGAGTGCGAGGCCAATATCTGAAATTGAACACAGTGACATAGGTACCTTGTCCAGGTCTGGGAACCTGTCTAAAATATGCTATCCCATGTGGTTCAATGAGTCATGTATATCAGTATCATCAGCAAACACCTTGAGTATGCCTTTGAGCTGAAGATAGCCATGAAATGTGTGGGACTCTGTATCATACAAGCCATATAGAATTTGGCTAGATTTTCCCCTGGTTCCTGGGTGATCATGTGCAACTTTGATTTGAAATATCATTAGATCTTTGGTCTGGAATAAAGTAGAGGTTGCTGTTATCGCAGAAAGAATGTCCATCATCAGGTACAGATACTTCACAAAGTTTATTTGGCTCAAATCACTCAGGATAGATTTGGCCTGGCCTAACTCATCTGCTCTGCTTAAGGTTGATACTACCTGTTCCAGGTGTGTCACAGTAACATGTAGATCTTGGATCACTGCTTTGAGAGCCCTAGCTTTTGATGAAACCCACCGGATAGTTTTTATCTCTGTGTGTATGATCAGCATTTCATCAAGAACTGATGCAAGATGCTGGAGTTCACCACGGCACTTGGCAGAGTATGAATAAAACTTGCATATCCATTTTAGAGTGTCCTCAAATTTCTTCAAGTACCCTGTATCTTTGACTGCATCAAACACACCTAGTTCAAGCTTGTGTGCAACACAGTGTGTTACAAATACATTTTTGCTAACAACATCACATAAACGCTTTGCAACACCACATTTGGCCCTAGATTCACTGCAGCACCATCAAGATTTATGCACGCAAGTTTTGTATCTGTTTCTGTAAGTTGCTCAATATCAATGCCACATTTTGATACACCATTTCTAATGGCAGCTACAAGACCTTCTGCCCTGACATTTTCAAGTCTCAATGCTAGCAATTTCTGTATGAGGCTCACCTGTTTCTGGATGTACGCCTACCAGAATACCCTCCTGGTCAATTACAGACGAATCGGTACTTGAGTCACTCATGATAGAAAAAATCTAGCTGATGCCATGTGGGATTGTAAATCAACAGGACAGATGATATGGCTGCCACCATTTCAACACATGCATCCCTACCATAATGATCAGCACCTAGATTGACACCGTTCTTCTGCTGTATAGCACACAAGAACGGGAAGTCAGAAAATGGCTTGTTGCATTTGACCACAGCATATGGCATGCCGTATTGAATAATTGTGTGTAACGTTCTACCTCGGCCTGGTCAACCTTGGCAAATGCTTTATCCAATTTGCCCATAATAGATTTGCCCTTGCCGGCCTTGGACATGCACAGAACATGCTTTGCAGACATCTAATGCGCTGTCAATGTATCTCGACTATCCATTTTTTTGCCATTAAATAGACCGGACGTTTTGTCTGCCATCTGGGGGGGGGGGGGTATTGAGTACATATACGACAAGTAACATTATTAGGGTGCTTTCAGCCAAGGGAAATCGGTATCCCATGATTCTACAAACCGGCGTTTGCGTTTTTTGGTCATATACACATTGTCCGGATCAGCCTTTGAGTTTCTTTTAGCAGTTTCAATTTTACTTGGGCCTGGCCCTGCCTTTGGCTCTTTGATTAAAAACCGATCCATTTACTTTTTATTTTAACGAATAACGATGCGAATAATTTGTAAACATCCGGAACAAAAAAACATTGACGAAGACCCGTCACGGATCGGATATCATCCGATGATATAGCGCCTTTATCGGGACTTGCTAAACGTTTTATACATAACCCAATATGACTGTTTACATTTTCGACTTCCGTCGACAAATTAATATAATTGGTTTAAGCAGCATTTATTCGTGCAATAAGCATGTATATAATAAAATATGTTTTTCGTGTTATTTTATGATTACCACTGAGATGCAAAATTCCACTTGTCTGTGCAATAAATTGTACGGGTCGGGAATAGCATTTCAACACCCCTGAGCAACGCCTCCTGAAGAGATTAGTCATTTTAGATATTTGGAGGATAGTGCAATGATACAGACAGAGCCCATTCCAGAGTCTCCTCTGGTTCTTTTTTACGTGCACAGTGTACAGCACCGACACGAGACCTCGGCTTAAAGTCCCATTTGAAAGGCTGCCATTTTATTAGGGTCAGACAGGGATCGAACCTGCGATTCCTGGATTACCAGTCAAGCGTGTTACCACTGGACTACAGATCCGTCTGTGGACCGATCATCTGTTAATTTTATTAGGGTCAGACGGGGGATCGATCATCTGCTCATGACTCCCATTTATACAATCAGTATAATAGTGTGTTTGACATGTCAGTACCGTAAGTGAGTAAATCTCGAAAAGTTCTAGTACTTAAAGTGACTTAATTTCATCTCATGTGAACACCTGGTCAAACTTGTCAACACATTAACAATGATAATTAGCTGCACATACGGTGGTACGCCAAACAGCAGTGGATAATTGGTTGTTTGCAAAACTTGCAAAGTTATTTATTGTGAACCATCATTAATGGTATTTTCAATAAAAATTGTTTTTGTTGATTTTTATTTTGAAATAATCTTATTTTCTATCTAGATTTTCTATAAAAAAATTATCATAAATAAAATAACTTTTTTAACTTTGAATGATTTTCCACACGATGTAGATATTTAGACTCCAGCTAGTATGGCACGTACAGGACTTAAACCTGCGTCTTATATATAGACAATCACGGTACAAAGTCATATATAAACACACAAAACACAAACATACAACGATTATACATAGCTTGGGGTACATACATGTTGATACAAACATATATGTTTTACAAATGTGTTCATAAATATATAATTACATGAAAGAGTTTGAAGGGACAGTAAACAAGTGAAAGAAAGGGTGAACTTGAGAGACATTGGAGACAGAGCGATTGAGGGAGAGAGATAGCTGTGACTTCCGGTAACCAGTTCATATAGATCCAGATCAATCCATGTTACATTGCAATGCAAAATGAACCATTTTCTATTGTGCACAGTAATTTTGTTTCTAATGATGGCTAGTGTTTTTTCTATTTCTCTTTTAAATGGAGTATAAACTGTTCAACACCTGGAACACTATTACTCATTTTACATTTAAATATATAGCATCTACACAAGATAATTATAAAATTAATAAACTGTATCTTCGTTAACCCATTTGATTCCGGATACCGTTCAAACAGTATTTGCAAAGAACATAGAGCCTGATCAGCCACCGTTCAAACAGTATTTGCAAAGAACCTAGAGCCTGATCAGCCACCGTTCAAACAGTATTTGCAAAGAACATAGAGCCTGATCAGCCACCATGGAACGTGTCGTTTGATCAGGCTCTATGCTGTTTGCTATTCAGATGATCTTGCTAAGACACTTGGCTATGTAGCAAACAACATAAATCCTGATCAGCATGCAGCATCACGCTGCGGATGATCTGGATCTATGTTGTTTGTAAAAGCCTTTAAATGTATCCAGAATGAAATGGGTTATATAACCAAATAGATCTGGTAGTTTATTGTTATATTCATTCCATTTCAAATACAGTAAAAACCCTCTATGCGACCACCCTGATTTCGAGACCACCCCGCTATTGCGAATGAATTTTTTCAGAACGGAATATTTCACTATACATGTCAATGGTCGTTGACCCCGATAACCAGACCACCCCGTTATTCCGTAATACGCCCAGTTAATTCAGACAAACGACATTAATCCTATGCTAATTGAACCCCTAATACGACCGCGGGCGATTTTCTCACTTTCATTGATAAAACATTTTTAATTATGTCCCTGTTTTACGACAATTAAGCGACCACTTTATGGTATCAATCAAGGTTAAGTGAGATAAACACGGAAGTGTTGATTGTAAATGATTGGTTTTGATTGCTTTTAATCTTTTGTATATTGTCTGGAGTGGAGTATCGCAGCTAAAGTTGTACTGCATGTTTAAGGACTTGGGCACTCTGTCACAGGACTTGGCTAAAACATCCAAGACGAGTTCGAGAAACAATCCGTGAAAGTGAAGGGTTTATATAAGCAGTCAACCCGTGAATGTTTTTTTTTAAAATAATGAATGATTGATGATGATATGTACTTTTCAAGGAAACTACTGTGCTTGTTATACACCACAATATAATTAATGAAAACAAGAAAATAAATTTTGAAAATAAATGGATTAGCTCATTTACATTGTTCTTTATTTTATTATTAATTAATTAATTAATTGTGATATACAGTTGTCTATGAATGGATTACAGAAGTACAATCCTAAACCATAGAAACAACCAACCCTTCTGTAATTAAAACAGAAACACCAAGAAATTGTCATATGTGAAAGTACATTGTACATGTAGTAAAATTATCATAATTTGGTCTTCTTGACCAAACTCGATAAAGAGACCACCCCGCTAATAAGACCACTTTTTGGAAGTCCCATAGGTGGTCTTATTATAGGGGTTTTACTGTAGTTTGCTTAGTCTAGACCAGAATGTCTGACTAAAGTTGCAGTCCCAAAAAATATGCTATGGTGTTTCAACATACATGTTGCAAAAGCCACATAAGCTAGAGTTAACCATATTGCATTTATGTAAAAATATGTTTGTGGACATAATCCTCATTATATATTTATATCTGAAGGCAAGAAGTCTTGTAGCAATGGTACTTTTGTATACATTTAGATAGATATGTTTCCAATTAAGATTTTCGAAACAGCTGTTCCATTTTTCTTCTATTTCTACAACAAAATGTATGAGCAAAAGACGAAATGTTCATATCACATTTCATGGGGAAACCATGTAAATGGTTGGCTAAAATATGATGACTTACTGTAATATAATTGGCCCATCTCTTTCTGGTCTTGGAATTGGGGACCTGTCTTATAAGCGGATACTCAATGTTAATTCAAAATTACCAAGGTCAAAATTGGCTATTGCATTAAATTGCCGATTAGCTTTATTCATTTTTGTGTGTGTGTTTTACGTTTATTTATCGTCGCTATCGGTTGCCCATATCCTGAAGATATTATTCATTTTAGATTTTGGAGGATAATGCATGATAAAGACAGAGACCCATTCCAGAGTCTCCTCTGGTTCTTTTACGTGCACGGTGTAAAGCACTGACACAAGACCTCGATTTAACGTCCCATCTGAAAGACTGTTAATTTTATTAGGGTCAGACGGATCATCGAAGGTAGAACAATATGCGCTATATAGAGATTATCGCCGGGACCAGATGACATGAACGGTGATGTTATATAGAGATTATCGCCGGGACCAGACGACATGAACGGTGATGTTATATAGAGATTATCGCCGGGACCAGACGACATGAACGGTGAGGTTATATAGAGATTATCGCCGGGACCAGAGAGATTATCGCCGGGACCAGACGACATGAACGGTGATGTTATATAGAGATTATCGCCGGGACCAGACGACATGAACGGTGAGGTTATATAGAGATTATCGCCGGGACCAGAGAGATTATCGCCGGGACCAGACGACATGAACGGTGATGTTCTAGTTAACATAGTTCGACTGTACATGTATAACGACCAGAACGAACGGTTGTAGTTCTATCCTGGATCATGTATGTAGAAAATGTCACTAACACTGTCTATTTGCAGAGACAACAAATTGTAACATTTTACGATATTTATATCTGCTTTGACAAGCCGAATCCCTGTGAACAGTACTAGCAATCATGACAACGACTGTCGGCACTTCAAAGAATTCTTGTCTACAGAATGATGCGGTGATACCTTTTGATCAAGGCATATATCAAACAGCTCCAAGGACCACACTTGCAACAACAATATATTTATGTTTTCTTGATAATTTCTAATTGAGAAGTGTCATGTGATGCTTTTTACGCAGTCGAAATGACATACATGTACACGGAAAATACGGACTGGCAGTTCTATTTGCGGGTATGATGCAATGTGTTGCTGTCCAATTGTCGATGTGTATTGTACATGTACATGTATTGTGCGTAGTAACTGAGGAATCGGTTAGGAATCTTACCAGCATTATGCAATGGCCAGTAACACATTTTTAGTTTTAGGGATGGCAATGTACATCGTATTCGAACATAAAAATAGTATTTTCGGAGGCGTGAACACTCGTTTCCTCAATCAAATACATGTGTTACTAATTGACAGCAGTCTAATTGAATTTGAGTGCAACCATTGATTGAGCTAATCAAACTTATATTTCATTGTACATGTGATGTCCAATGTTTGTGATCCGGAGAAACTGCAGGCTACAAAAATGTATTTATCGAGATATTGGATGGCCGTTTACATGTATATTGCGCTGCATCGCAGCAAATTGCCGTGGAAATGTTCCACCCAGAAATGCGAGGGGGACAGGAGACTCCTCGTGCTGTCCTCCTGACAAACGCCGCGTTATTCCTCCTAGATAAAATTCCGTCAGCCGCGGACAGGAGGAATGTGCGCTTTCCGCCTGACGTGTACTGTACATGTTTTCTACACCTATGGTGTTGATTAATCTCGGAAGACAGGCCGATTTTATTGATGTATTGTAACTTTGTAAGACAATAATTGACAAAACTTAAAAAAGTTAGACAATAATTGACAAAACTTAAATAGTTAATTATCAGATTATACAAAATGTTGTTTTATAATCAAGCCCCAAATCCCCCGTTATCATTCAAATGCATATACAATTACAATGAGTTTGCTAAAATTCTTTAAATCCAAGGAAAATGAAAGTGAAAGTAATAGTAAAAAATGGAAACTAGATTTAAAATGTGTGCCTACTTCCAAGAAAGTGAAACTCACTGAGAGTAAAAAGGATATTAAATATGATGCAAAAAGACTTGTCAAGTAAAGTGGCAAGATGATTTTAACTGGCTAGTTCATGATGAAAATAAAAATGTTATGTTCTGCAAGTGCTGTCAAAAATATCCAAAGCTTTCAGAAGCAAAAATTAATCAGAAAGTGGTATTTGTGAGTGGTTCCAACACTTTCCGTATAGAACCAATACGTGCCCCATCGTGCAAGTGGACCGCGTACGGCATGCGCCACCAAGTACATGCGAGATGGTGAGCAGGAAATAGTGGAATGCGAGGTCAATACTCCCATACATGAGTCGATTTCAGAAGGTAGATGAAAAAGATCATGCACGCATGAAAGTACTATTCAATTGCGCTTACTGTATTGGTTGCAACAATAAACCATTTATTGACATGCCCATTCTGTTTAGTCTTGTGTGTAAAAATGGCATTGACATTGGTGAGAATTATGGTAATGATCAAAGGGCCAGTGAATTCCATTACTATTATATACTATGATGATGTTAAAAATAAAACTACATATAAAACTGTATATATATTTCATAATATTTAGTGTGAGCCATCAATTGGACATTTAGCATAATAATTGGGGCAAGTCAAATTCACATTGGGGCAAGTCACTTTGCCAGTGTCACTTGCCCCAGGTAAGTCAGTTTGAAAAGAATTTGTCGAGCCCCGACATGGGTAACAATTATTATTCTCTGCTTGTGTCCGTCAATTGTGTGTGTTTTACGTTTATTTATCGTCGCTACCGGTTGCTCACATGAGCGACGCCAATTGGACTGTATTACTGTCCGGTCAATTAGACTGTATTACTCAATTTGTAGAACATGAAAGGAAAGATAATGTAATTATGAGCAAGCTGTCAACATCTGTCAATTGTTGCATAGAGACAAATCACGACAATGGTTCGCACCTCCGTGTCTGCATGGGGCCATTCATTTGTGTTATATTTGTTATATCTGAATATTAATTGATTGAAAATTAAACAGTTATAATTATGCATTATATACAGTAACATTTTATTTGAGAACAAATACAATGAAATTGCTAATTGTATATTCGAATATGATACGTTGCCATCCATATTTTATACAAAAACTTACCGTTATGGTATCCATAATTATGTTTTAGAAAAAACGTTCTCTGACCCTGAACATTTCCTCAACTTACACTGGCCAAACATGCAATTTATACTTGGTCTGGAGTTCTGACCCTGAACATTTCTTCAACTTACACTGGCCAAACATGCAATTTATACTTGGTCTGGAGTTCTGACCCTGAACATTTCTTCAACTTACACTGGCCAAACATGCAATTTATACTTGGTCTGGAGTTCTGACCCTGAACATTTCTTCAACTTACACTGGCCAAACATGCAATTTATACTTGGTCTGGAGTTCTGACCCTGAACATTTCTTCAACTTACACTGGCCAAACATGCAATTTATACTTGGTCTGGAGTTCTGACCCTGAACATTTCTTCAACTTACACTGGCCAAACATGCAATTTATACTTGGTCTGGAGTTCTGACCCTGAACATTTCTTCAACTTACACTGGCTAAACGTGCAATTTATACTTGGTCTGGAGTTCATTTTATGAACCCGTCTTATATGCGAGTGCCTGCCAAAACCACAGATTTCAGGACCAAAGTAGGGGGTCGTCTTATAGGCGAGACTGCCTTATATGAGAGTGCATGCCAAAACCACAGATTTCAGGACCAAAGTAGGGGGGTCGTCTAATAGGCGAGACTGCCTTATATGAGAGTGCATGCCAAAACCACAGATTTCAGGATCAAAGTAGGGGGGTCGTCTAATAGACGAGATCGCCTTATATGAGAGTGCATGGACGGTACTTTGCAGGTTTACAAATGTTTGTTTCTTTATTCTGCTCATAAGGACATTGACATCATGAGCTATTACTATTTCATTAGGAGGAGTTCCACACTACTATCATGTACCTAGATTTTTTTTAGTTCAGTTTTGGATTGTTTCTTAACTCTATGCTCCATACCAATATAGCTATATAAGACCCTTTAAATCAATACCATTATCAACTCTCGCCCACATGGTTCGCCGGAGGCGAGGGTAAATAAGCTCAATCATCATTTACCATTATCAGTGTATTGATAATCAATAGCCAATACAGAGCAGTTGACCAACTGACATAGCCTGGAAACAGGCGTCGATATATTTTGCCTGGTCAGTCAAATAAATATATTTTAACACCGAGACTATTAATTGGGCCGTATCGAGTTTCTGATCATATCAACACCTGAGGAAACTGGACGGATTGTCCGTGTAATTATTGACTAGCATTAATCCAATTAATAGGACTATTAGCACGTGACTTAATTAATGACGTACTTGCATAAAAAGTGAGGCACTGCAATGTTGATAAAGCTTTATAATTGGCCGCCATTGTTTACGGGTCAACGGAACGATAAATAGTTTAAAAAGTACAATGTGCTTCTGATTTGACATATTTACTCAATATTTAAGTCGTCATTAGTTCAATTACGCCTAATCGACCCACTACCATCTAAACGTAATATTTAAAATCCGCCATCCCGTCGATATAGCACAGAAACTGGACATTATATGTTTGCAATGTAAATGAGTCTACGGGAGCATTCGTGTATATTCGGAAATGATCGTGTATAATTGTGCCTGTTTGGCGATTTCCGATAGAATTCCGTTTCTATATTTAGCGATAGTATCTTGTAGAGAAGAGTTGTCGTTCTTCAAATCGACACTCTCATAAATGATCGTAGATGGTGCTACAATCGGAAATCCAGTTTCCCCAGGCTGTCATTTTGCCAGAAGTTAAAAATTCATGATTTAGGATTATTGTAGTCTAACTATGCATATTTTATGTTTGTAATTACATGCACTTATGATTAATAGTCATATGTATCATATTAGTATATAAATACACACATAATAATTGCAATTTTTTTATTATTTTACTTTTGTCACCAAAATGAGAAATTATTGGCCGAAATGGAAAATACTGAAAATAGGCGTGTTATAAAATTATAAAAAAAATTCTTTAAAAAAACAACTAGTGAAGTACCAAGTATATACAAATTATATTATTGTAAACTTTTTTGACAAAACTGTAGAGAACACCTGTCTCATTGGTACTAGTGCATAATTATGTTTGTTTCATTTTAGTGTTCATATGTTGTTGTACTGTACATCATAGTATGATGCACATGTATTAAATATAAAACCTTCTAATCCGGAACCCCCCTAAACCATACTTTTTGTCCAGTCTGGAAAAGATTAGAGGGATTTTACTGTATAGATGAGGATCATAATCTGCAAACATGGTCTGTGGTCAAACACAACAGAACAGCCCTTCCCATCATGTGTGTAGACTTTCTAAGGAATAAACAAGTATGTATATAATTTTATTAGGAAGATCCTAACCTGCAAGCATGCTCTCTGTGATGGTCATAAGATCATTGTAGTCTGCATATGCCATATAGAACTCCATTGTGGTGAACTCGGGGTTGTGGGTCATGTCAATACCCTCATTTCGGAACTGTCTCCCAATCTCGTACACTCTGTCTAAGCCACCCACTACCAACTCCTACAAATCATAAACGTGCAACATACATGATAAATAACCTCTAGATATAACCAATTACAAATAACCAATTACCGACTGCTGTTTGGCGTATGTGCCCTTAATTATGACAACCCCTTGATGTGTTGAGATTGACAAGTTTGACTAGGTGTTGACACGAGTGTGTGTGTTTTACGTTTATTTATCATCGCTACCGGTTGCCCATATGAGCGACGCCTCCTGAAGAGATTAGTAATTTTAGATTGTTGGAGGATAGTGCAATGATACAGACAGAGATCCATTCCAGTCTCCTCTGGTTCTTTTACGTGCACAGTGTACAGCACCGACACGAGACATCGGTTTAAAGTCCCATCTGAAAGACTGTTAATTTTATTAGGGTCAGACGGGGGATAGAACCTGCAATCCCTGGATATGTATTGCATTGCAGGTGTAAATTGGCTCCAATTTCTCCAATAATCAGTATGGACACAGTGTCAGTTGGTCAACTGCTCTGTATTGGCTAGTGATTACCAATACCCTGATAATGGTATTGATTTAAATGGCTGACTGATTAAAATTATTTAAAGTCGCCACCGCATAAATGCATTTGGGCGACTGAATGGTCTTATATAGCTACATTTTATATTGGTATGTGGTATAGAGTTAAGCAGTCACTCAAGGAAAGTAACTATTATGGTTGTTTAACCCTATGCTCCATATATATGCCTTTCTATGACTCTGTCCGCTCTCCATATATATGCCTAATTACGAGTGCATCGATTACTCCATATATACACTTTATGCAACATTTCTGGCGGCAAATGTCCGATGCTTATCACAGGGACTACTATCGATTACAGGTCGCAATATTTCTACTCGGACAATTAACTACTTATACAGTAAATAAAGCATACCTTGAGATAGAGTTCTGGGGCAACTCTCATATACAGATCCATGTTTAGATCATTGTGATGTGTGATAAAGGGCTTGGCAGTCGCTCCACCAGGTATAATGTTCATCATTGGAGTTTCCACCTGAAATACAAATGCCAACATAGACTATAGAAAACCACTTATCCACCGGAAATAATGATGCCAATAGAAATGTAGCATACCCTAGAGAAATCTAGTTCTGGGGCATAGGATCAAACTAGAGAGGAGAAGCTATATGTGCTAATCATATAACCTGATAGCTCATTACCGAGCAAGCTAACCACTGTGCTAATCATATAACCGGATAGCTCATTACCGAGCAGGCTAACCACTGTGCTAATCATATAACCTGATAGCTCATTACCGAGCAAGATAACCACTGTACTAATCATATAACCTTATAGCTCATTACCGAGCAAGCTAACCACTGTGCTAATCATATAACCGGATAGCTCATTACTGAGCAAGCTAACCACTGTGCTAATCATATAACCGGATAGCTCATTACCGAGCAAGCTAACCACTGTGCTAATCATATAACCTGATAGCTCATTACCGAGCAAGCTAACCACTGTGCTAATCATATAACCGGATAGCTCATTACTGAGCAAGCTAACCACTGTGCTAATCATATAACCGGATAGCTCATTACCGAGCAAGCTAACCACTGTGCTAATCATATAACCTGATAGCTCATTACCGAGCAAGCTAACCACTGTGCTAATCATATAACCGGATAGCTCATTACTGAGCAAGCTAACCACTGTGCTAATCATATAACCGGATAGCTCATTACCGAGCAAGCTAACCACTGTGCTAATCATATAACCTGATAGCTCATTACCGAGCAAGCTAACCACTGTGCTAATCATATAACCGGATAGCTCATTACTGAGCAAGCTAACCACTGTGCTAATCATATAACCGGATAGCTCATTACCGAGCAAGCTAACCACTGTGCTAATCATATAACCGGATAGCTCATTACCGAGCAAGCTAACCACTGTGCTAATCATATAACCGGATAGCTCATTACCGAGCAAGCTAACCACTGTGCTAATCATATAACCTGATAGCTCATTACCGAGCAAGCTAACCACTGTGCTAATCATATAACCAGATAGCTCATTACCGAGCAAGCTAACCACTGTGCTAATCATATAACCCGATAGCTCATTACCGAGCAAGCTAACCACTGTGCTAATCATATAACCTGATAGCTCATTACCGAGCAAGCTAACCACTGTGCTAATCATATAACCGGATAGCTCATTACCGAGCAAGCTAACCACTGTGCTAATCATATAACCCGATAGATCATTACCGAGCAAGCTAACCACTGTGCTAATCATATAACCAGATAGCTCATTACCGAGCAGGCTAACCACTGTGCTAATCATATAACCGGATAGCTCATTACCGAGCAAGCTAACCAATGTGCTAATCATATAACCGGATAGCTCATTACCGAGCAAGCTAACCACTGTGCTAATCATATAACCTGATAGCTCATTACCGAGCAAGCTAACCACTGTGCTAATCATATAACCAGATAGCTCATTACCGAGCAAGCTAACCACTGTGCTAATCATATAACCCGATAGCTCATTACCGAGCAAGCTAACCACTGTGCTAATCATATAACCCGATAGCTCATTACCGAGCAAGCTAACCACTGTGCTAATCATATAACCTGATAGCTCATTACCGAGCAAGCTAACCACTGTGCTAATCATATAACCGGATAGCTCATTACCGAGCAAGCTAACCACTGTGCTAATCATATAACCCGATAGATCATTACCGAGCAAGCTAACCACTGTGCTAATCATATAACCGGATAGCTCATTACCGAGCAAGCTAACCACTGTGCTAATCATATAACCGGATAGCTCATTACCGAGCAAGCTAACCACTGTGCTAATCATATAACCTGATAGCTCATTACCGAGCAAGCTAACCACTGTGCTAATCATATAACCGGATAGCTCATTACCGAGCAAGCTAACCACTGTGCTAATCATATAACCCGATAGCTCATTACCGAGCAAGCTAACCACTGTGCTAATCATATAACCTGATAGCTCATTACCGAGCAAGCTAACCACTGTGCTAATCATATAACCGGATAGCTCATTACCGAGCAAGCTAACCACTGTGCTAATCATATAACCGGATAGCTCATTACCGAGCAAGCTAACCACTGTGCTAATCATATAACCTGATAGCTCATTACTGAGCAAGCTAACCACTGTGCTAATCATATAACCGGATAGCTCATTACCGAGCAAGCTAACCACTGTGCTAATCATATAACCGGATAGCTCATTACCGAGCAAGCTAACCACTGTGCTAATCATATAACCTGATAGCTCATTACCGAGCAAGCTAACCACTGTGCTAATCATATAACCTGATAGCTCATTACCGAGCAAGCTAACCACTGTGCTAATCATATAACCGGATAGCTCATTACCGAGCAAGCTAACCACTGTGCTAATCATATAACCCGATAGCTCATTACCGAGCAAGCTAACCACTGTGCTAATCATATAACCGGATAGCTCATTACCGAGCAAGCTAACCACTGTGCTAATCATATAACCGGATAGCTCATTACCGAGCAAGCTAACCACTGTGCTAATCATATAACCTGATAGCTCATTACCGAGCAAGCTAACCACTGTGCTAATCATATAACCTGATAGCTCATTACCGAGCAAGCTAACCACTGTGCTAATCATATAACCTGATAGCTCATTACCGAGCAAGCTAACCACTGTGCTAATCATATAACCCGATAGCTCATTACCGAGCAAGCTAACCACTGTGCTAATCATATAACCTGATAGCTCATTACCGAGCAAGCTAACCACTGTGCTAATCATATAACCGGATAGCTCATTACCGAGCAAGCTAACCACTGTGCTAATCATATAACCGGATAGCTCATTACCGAGCAAGCTAACCACTGTGCTAATCATATAACCGATAGCTCATTACCGAGCAAGCTAACCACTGTGCTAATCATATAACCGGATAGCTCATTACCGAGCAAGCTAACCACTGTGCTAATCATATAACCGATAGCTCATTACCGAGCAAGCTAACCACTGTGCTAATCATATAACCTGATAGCTCATTACCGAGCAAGCTAACCACTGTGCTAATCATATAACCAGATAGCTCATTACCGAGCAAGCTAACCACTGTGCTAATCATATAACCCGATAGCTCATTACCGAGCAAGCTAACCACTGTGCTAATCATATAACCGATAGCTCATTACCGAGCAAGCTAACCACTGTGCTAATCATATAACCTGATAGCTCATTACCGAGCAAGCTAACCACTGTGCTAATCATATAACCGGATAGCTCATTACCGAGCAAGCTAACCACTGTGCTAATCATATAACCCGATAGCTCATTACCGAGCAAGCTAACCACTGTGCTAATCATATAACCGGATAGCTCATTACCGAGCAAGCTAACCACTGTGCTAATCATATAACCGGATAGCTCATTACCGAGCAAGCTAACCACTGTGCTAATCATATAACCTGATAGCTCATTACCGAGCAAGCTAACCACTGTGCTAATCATATAACCAGATAGCTCATTACCGAGCAAGCTAACCACTGTGCTAATCATATAACCCGATAGCTCATTACCGAGCAAGCTAACCACTGTGCTAATCATATAACCTGATAGCTCATTACCGAGCAAGCTAACCACTGTGCTAATCATATAACCGGATAGCTCATTACCGAGCAAGCTAACCACTGTGCTAATCATATAACCCGATAGATCATTACCGAGCAAGCTAACCACTGTGCTAATCATATAACCGGATAGCTCATTACCGAGCAAGCTAACCACTGTGCTAATCATATAACCGGATAGCTCATTACCGAGCAAGCTAACCACTGTGCTAATCATATAACCTGATAGCTCATTACCGAGCAAGCTAACCACTGTGTTAATCATATAACCGGATAGCTCATTACTGAGCAAGCTAACCACTGTGCTAATCATATAACCCGATAGCTCATTACCGAGCAAGCTAACCACTGTGCTAATCATATGTTATATTTCTTATATTTCGGGTTTTACGCCTGCATCAGCACCATTTTGGGCTATATCGCCGGCGGGCAGTTTACCTGACAACACCTTTCCTGGGCAGACTCCAACGGTTAACCAGTACTTGGGTGCACCAACCTCCGTAAGAAACTGCCAACTTTTTCATATAAATGAGACACAGCCTGAGCGCCGCTCGAACCCGTGACCAGTGATGATAGGTTACAGTGGTATACAAGTCAGCGACCGTAACCACTCGACCACGGAGGCAGACTCAATTTTTACAAGGAGATAATCTCAATAAGCTAAGCTCTCAATTAAATCCATTTTCATTCTTTATACAATTGATATGTACATTATGAATGAATAAATATGTTTAAACCAATTTTTACAAGATCCATGCATCAATCAACTACACTGGAGGACACCATCTTGCTATGGATAGTAGCCGAGTATACACGATTATACATTTTAAACTCCGAAACGGTTATTAACTGAAATAAACTACTGAAAAGAATTTACAGGAAAATAACAAACATTGATCTTGTTCAACACATATCGGAACTAAATAGATGAAAAAACGGATTCCACTTAAAATAGAGGAAAATCATGTCTGCTATACGCCTTCATCAGCACCAACAACAGTGATTAATATATCCTGTCACAGCTTGTTTCTCAATCGTTGGAAAATAGTTTACATTTTTATCAGATAGTGTGAAACTAATATAACAATTAAAATGGTGCTAACTTGGTGTGGGTTTGTTTTGTGGCCCATCAACATTAACTTGGGTTACATAGAGAACTGTTTCAAGAATTTTGAACCTATAACCTTCGGATCAACAGTCCAGAGAGTGAACCACTCAGCCACTACAACACACAAATGTATAAACAGTATTTACCTCAAGAAATCCCATTTGGTCCATGAAGCGTCGGAGGTAGTTGATGATCTTAGCTCTCACAATGAACTTCCTTCGTGTTGTATCATTTATAATTAGATCTAAATATCGTTGGCGGAATCTCGTTTCCTGCAACAATAAAACAGTTCATGTTAAAACAGTGGAAGCCAGTGCTAAATCATTTCTTCAGACTTAACAATATGGATCATGACAGACTTAATCATAAAGTGTTCAAATGGACTCATACGATAAGAACTTCTGCCAAAAACTGGTGCTACCGTATAACTCAAACTCTATTGAATAATCTCAACATTACAGTATGTATTAATGACTATTATACAAAATCGAGGCAGGGTGTGATCATTAAATCACTAGAACATAACTAACTGAAGTGCATAAGTTGAGGTGGTTAGAAACTGTAAACGCAACTCAGGGGTCACACGGTGGAAACAATCTTAGAAAGTATAAACTCTTCAAACGTGAATATAGTACGGAAAACTATGTAAATCTAAACATTATTTCCAGAAAACATAGAAGTGCATTAGCAAAGTTTAGGTGCGGTGTTGCGCCTCTGAAAATAGAAACGGGCAGATACCAGTCATTAGATGTAAATGAGCGTACTTGTTTCAACTGTGTAACCGAAATTGAAGATGAAATCCATGTTTTACTACACTGTCCATTATATGCCAATATCAGAGACGATCTGTTTATTAAAATAGGTGGTGTAGATTCTGACTTTCCAACCTATGACAATTGTACAAAGTTTAATTATATTTTATCAAATTGTAATACCATAAAATACTGTGCCAAAGCCTGCAATGATATTTTACTTACCAGAAGAGATCTTCTATATAGATAATGATATACACAATAATGATATGACTGCCCCATATTTTTAATATTTATGGCTCTTATGTTGTAATTTGTAAATTGTTTTATGTAATTATTATGTCTTTTTTTAAGTCAAATTCTTTTAGAATTTAATATGTTTTATTTGATAAACCTTCTTTTTTTTCTGGTTAGTACAATTAATAAATAAAGGAGATATAGAAACTGTCTTAAGTCTTATTTAAGCCTCTTACTTTGTATCATTAATTACGTTTAGGTATTTAAAGTATTGCTCAAGATGTTGTCTTATGTTTTACAAAGTGTCAATTTTATTTACCCATAGTCTCTCATAACTCATTATTGAGTGGCTTTGTATTTTATTTGATAATACATGTATACTATCATGCATTCTGTGTATAATATTTATGTTGTATCATTTACTGTATAATGGCGAGACTTAAATAAATCATCTGTCTGTCGGTCTGTCTGTCTGTCTGTCTGTCTGTCTGTCTGTCTGTCTGTCTGTCTGTCTGTCTGTCTGTCTGTCTGTCTGTCTGTCTGTCTGTCTGTCTGTCTGTCTGTCTGTCTGTCTGTCTGTCTGTAGTATCTGCAGCAAAACTCGAACTTTTCCTGTGGAAATGTTCACCTCACAAAACTTATTATGTGGTTTATTTAAATTGCATGTATTTTTTTATCACCAGATTATCTCAATGTGGCTTTCCCATCTTATAAGTGAGTGTTAAAAAAATTAAAAATTAAAAATGTTTTTGTTTTATCAGTTTGTTCCAACTCAACAATTGACAACCTTTAAGAAATAAGTGAAAGGGTGTTACCAAAAGCATAGACTTTCACAGCGCTATCTGTACACTGAACTTGTCAATAGCATTTTAGCAAATCAAATTTACTGTTTGTATCAGTAATTTCTTTTATGATTTTACATAATTTACAATGCTTAATTAATTTCTCAATCCTTCTTATATGCGGGTCTATGCAAAGTACAACCATTTCAGACCAAAGTTAGGGGAGTCTTATAGTCAAGATAGTCTTATATTTGGTAATCAAAGTATAGAGCATCCCCATATTATGATAGATTTCATAATTCTTTTAGCAAAATATTATATTTTTAAAAGCAAAATAGAAAAATGTGTTCCAAACTGCATTACCGTTATCAGATATTTAAAAGACAACACATCGAAGAACATATAGCATTTATGAAAAATAAACTAGAAGCTCACAATAGAAAGTGGAACAAATTGATATTGACTGATAGAAGTATAATCACAAGCATGTAACAGCAATCATATTAGCGTGTTGTTTGTTTATGGGGCATGTTTGATTAGTGTGCAAACACGGGACACATTATGAATGCTTTTTATATTTTCTTTGTATTATTTATGAGCATTTTAATGAGGAATGCAGCGTTCGACACTAACGCGATCCCGGGGACACCAACAATTGGGGAATGTTCCTAAGCTTCAAAGTCAGGTGTTCCGTCGGGGCTGTTGATTTTTCCAGAAAAAAATTAACTTTTCCAATGAAAAAATCCTAAAGCTATTTACGGAAAATTACTCGGGTCAAGGTACCAATGGTACATGTTTTTAAACCGGAAGATATCCGAAGCCAAGATTGTGATCAAAGAAATAATAGATATTTACCCTATGCCATGGCATTTATTATATTTAATATTCCGATTTTAAACCAGGCAGCTAATTGGAGTAATCCCATTAAAACAGGGTGTTCATTTGGGCATAGACAATACCTTTACCTTTATTGCATTAACTCATTCAGCCCTGGTGTTGATTTACTGATAAGCTCCTGTTAGCCAGTTCTTATCTAACTCCTACAGCAGATATCAGTAGTTTAGTCCTGTATTCCTGGAGCAATTTATCAATATTGATGATTTATCAGAATGTTTCATTTAGAATTGTTACTAAACTTGCTAACTTTGAATGCATGTATCTTTCATGTTCTAATGCTGAATAAATTAAAATTTTCACCTATGTCTTGTCGATTCATTATTTTTACAATCCCCATATTTTATATAAAATCATTAGTAAGTAAAATCATGCAAAACAGTGTTGAACTGGGTGAATATGAAACATTACTTACGAAGGAAGAATTCATTTATTACCCATTTCACTTATTAATCCAATGAATGAAATTCACACACATTATATTTACACTATTTACAACACAATAATAATAGATATATTGATGTATTGGGCCTGTAAAACCATGTTTTACTCGATTGCTTCGATCGTTCAAAGTCCACTGTCCGGGCCCGACATATTCGTCTTCATTTTCTGAGCTTTCATTTTCTGATGAAAACTCTAAATCGCTCGGTAGATCGTCAGAATTAAATCCGGAAAAGTCACTCTCATCACTGTCCGATCGCAACATATCGTCAATGTCCATATTTTCGTTGGAATCGGCAACCATTTTTACAAAATTCGCCAAATTTTGTTAGTTTTTGTACACGGAAATATCTTATTTTGCTGTTTTAAATCTCGGGAATTTTTTTTCGATAACTTGCCCGGATGTTACATTATTCTTTTGTAAACTTAATTTTCATTGGTTTATTTCGAAAATAGCACAAGAAACCGCCGATATTAAGCCAATGAAATGCGACGTTAGAAAACGTCGCTCGGAATTCAGAGTTCAGTATAATGCGCCACCGATATTCGTCTCACGGAAAGCTGGTGTGTTATCAGGCAACGTCTGATAGCGGCTCTCGGAAAGCGGCTTATCTTATCTACGCCGCCGTTTGACGGCTCAAAGGCTGGATGAGTTAAACATTCATACAATGTCTATAGCATAGAGCAATGGTATTTGCAATATAAGTGGCAGGTGTTAATTGATCTCCATTAAAAGTCATTGTTGGCATGCCGCCAACTCATCAAAGCTTTACAGCAGTAACCTGTCAATCAAATAAATCGTTTTTACATCAATAACCCAAAAGATCAAAGGACTTATGTGATGTAATAAAATGTGCACAGTTAACATGCAGCACTAGTCTAACCCTGGGAATGCATTTTAAAATTATTCTGAAAATGAAAGTTGACACAACCTGTCAAGTAATGTATCACTGCAAATGTAAATCTACTTCAGTTGTGGTTTATGGGCATACATCATTTAATTGGTACAATTGCATGACACATTAAAATATATTATAAAAACTTTTTTGGGAAAAATGGCGCTAGCCGGAATTGGCTAAAGGAAGCACAGTTTTGGCTAAAAATAATTGGCTACAAAAAAATAAGAGCCAAAACAGGCCCTGCCTTCATATATAAGTTATGTTCATTGCAAGTTGCTAAAATGCCCATATGCTATCCAATATTTATGAAACAAACTGTTTTGACTGGGTTTTCAAATTACTACTTACTTCCGTACTGTATACTCCATGCCAAGATGCTAAAGACAAACACAAACTTTATCCTCCATGCCAAGATGCTAAAGACAAACACAAACTTTATCCTCCATGCCAAGATGTTAACAACAAGTACAGACTGTATCCTCCATGCCAAGATGTTAAAGACAAGAACATACTTTATCCTCCATGCAAAGGTGTTAAAGACAAGCACAAACTTTATCCTCCATGTCAAGATATTAAAGACAAACATTTTATCCTGCATGTCAAGATGTTAACTACAAGCACAAACTTTATCCTCCATGTCAAGATGTTAAAGACATGCACAAACTGTATCCTCCAAGATGTTAAAGACAAGCACAAACTGTATCCTCCATGTCAAGATGTTAAAGACATGCAAACTTGATCATCAATGCCAATATGTTAAAGACAAAAACAATCTTTATCCTCCATGCCAATATATTAAAGACATGCAAACTTTATCCTCCATGCAACAATAGTAAAGACAAGCACAAACTGTATCCTCCACGTCAAGATGTTGAAGACATGCAAACTTTATCATCAATGCCAAGAAGTTAAAGACATGCAAGCGTTATCCTCCATGTCAAGCTGTATCCTCCATGCCACACTGTTAAAGACATGCACGCTTTATCCTCCATGTCAAGATGTTAAAGACATGCAAGCTTTATCCTTCATGTCAAGATGTTAAAGAGATGCAAACATTATCCCCCATGCCAAGATGTTAAAGACAAACACAAACGTTATCTTCCATGTCAAGATGTTAAAGACAAACAAACTGTATCCTCCATGCCAAGATGTTAAAGACAAGCACATACTTTATCCTCCATACCAAGATATTAAAGGCAAACACAATTTATCCTCCATGCCAAGATGCTAACAACAAGCACAAACTGTATCCTCCATGCCACGATTTTAAAGACAATAACAAACTGTATCCTCCATGCCACGATGTTAAAGACAAGAACAAACTTTATCCTCCATGACACGGTGTTAAAGACAAGTACAAACTGTATCCTCCATGCCATGATGTTAAAGACAAGCACAAACTGTATCCTCCATGCCAAGATGTTAAAGACATGCACACTTTATCCTCCATGCCAATATGTTAAAGGCAAGTACAAAGTGTATCCTCCATGCCAATATGTTAAAGACAAGAACAAACTTTATCCTCCATGTCAGGATGTTAAAGACACGTACAAACAGTATCCTCCATGCCAAGATGTTAAAGACAAGCACATACTTTATCCTCCATGCCAATATGTTAAAGACAAGCACATACTTTATCCTCCATGCAAAGGTGTTAAAGACAAGCACATACTGTATCATCCATGCAAAGGTGTTAAAGACAAGCACAAACTGTATCCTCCAAGCCACGATGTTAAAGACAAGAACAAACTGCATCCTCCAAGCCAAGGTGTTAAAGACAAGAACAAACTGCATCCTCCAAGCCAAGGTGTTAAAGACAAGCACAAACTTTATCCTCCATGCCAAGATGTTAAAGACAATATACTTTATTCTCCATGCCAAGACGTTAAAGACAAGCACATACTGTATCCTCCATGCCAAGATGTTAAAGACATGCACAAACTGTATCCTCCATGCCAAGATGTTAAAGACAATATACTTTATTCTCCATGCCAAGATATTAAAGACAAGAACAAACTGTATCCTCCAAGCCAAGATGTTAAAGACAATAACAAACTGTATCCTCCAAGCCAAGCACAAACGTTATCCTCCATGCCAAGATGTTAAAGACAAGCACATACTGTATCCTCCATGCCAAGATGTTAGAGACAAGCACAAACCAAACTGAGAACACAACTAGAACTAACCTTATCTTTGACTCCAAAATGTAACGATGGCAGCTGGTGTAGGCATGGTGCTAAAAGAACGATTTGCTTGGGTATAATACTCAACTCTCCCTTCTTTGTTTTACCTGAAATTAATAATAGCAAAATATGCTTGTTTTGTGCTGCTACTTCTAGGAACACATAACATGCTAACAGCAACTCATTCTAGGAACACATAACATGCTAACAGCAACTCATTCTAGGAACACATAACATGCTAACAGCAACTCATTCTAGGAACACAACATGCTAACAGCAACTCATTCTTGGAACACATAACATGCTAACAGCAACTCATTCTAGGAACACATAACATGCTAACAGCAACTCATTCTAGGAACACATACAACATGCTAACAGCAACTCATTCTAGGAACACATAACATGCTAACAGCAACTCATTCTAGGAACACATAACATGCTAACAGCAACTCATTCTAGGAACACATAACATGCTAACAGCAACTCATTCTAGGAACACATAACATGCTAACAGCAACTCATTCTATGAACACATACAACATGCTAACAGCAACTCATTCTAGGAACACATACAACATGCTAACAGCAACTCATTCTATGAACACATACAACATGCTAACAGCAACTCATTCTATGAACACATACAACATGCTAACAGCAACTCATTCTATGAACACATACAACATGCTAACAGTAACTCATTCTATGAACACATACAACAATGCTAACAGTAACTTATTCTATGAACACATAACATGCTAACAGTAACTCATTCTATGAACACATAACATGCTAACAGTAACTCATTCTATGAACACATAACATGCTAACAGTAACTCATTCTATGAACACATAACATGCTAACAGCAACTCATTCTATGAACACATACAACATGCTAACAGTAACTCATTCTAGGAACACATAACATGCTAACAGTAACTCATTCTAGGAACACATACAACAATGCTAACAGCAAGTCATTCTAGGAACACATACAACATGCTAACAGTAACTCATTCTAGGAACACATAACATGCTAACAGCAACTCATTCTAGGAACACATACAACAATGCTAACAGCAACTCATTCTAGGAACACATACAACATGCTAACAGCAACTCATTCTAGGAACACATACAACAATGCTAACAGCAACTCATTCTAGGAACACATACAACATGCTAACAGCAACTCATTCTAGGAACACATACAACATGCTAACAGCAACTCGTTCTATGAACACATAACATGCTAACAGCAACTCATTCTATGAACACACAACATGCTAACAGCAACTCGTTCTATGAACACATACAACATGCTAACAGCAACTCATTCTATGAACACATACAACATGCTAACAGCAACTCATTCTATGAACACACAACATGCTAACAGTAACTCATTCTATGAACATACAACATGCTAACAGTAACTCATTCTATGAACACACAACATGCTAACAGTAACTCATTCTATGAACATACAACATGCTAACAGTAACTCATTCTATGAACACATACAACATGCTAACAGTAACTCATTCTATGAACACACAACATGCTAACAGTAACTCATTCTATGAACATACAACATGCTAACAGTAACTCATTCTATGAACACATAACATGCTAACAGCAACTCATTCTATGAACACATAACATGCTAACAGCAACTCATTCTATGAACACATAACATGCTAACAGTAACTCATACTATGAACACATAACATGCTAACAGTAACTCATTCTATGAACACATAACATGCTAACAGCAACTCATTCTATGAACACATAACATGCTAACAGTAACTCATTCTATGAACACATAACATGCTAACAGCAACTCATTCTAGGAACACATACAACATGCTAACAGCAACTCATTCTAGGAACACATATTACGCTCGTATTTTATTTTCTGAAACTATTGAAATGTGCATATATGTCCTTTGGGGGGTCTTATGGGAGTGAGTATTTAGGTTGAAACTTCCGGATGTCCGGGTGGGTGAGGGGTGGTTGCGTCGACTGCGTATATTTTCTGGAATAGCCTATTTCCATTCGACAGAAACTGGATTAGGATGGTGAAATGTGCGTGTGTGGCAAATATTGCAAAAGAACAAAAAGAAATGTGATTCATCCTGCGAGGTCTGGTCACTTCTGATGTAATAACTTGATAACAACAAAGATTCATACATATTTTATTTACAAACAGAAAGTCAGTCTGAAAACATTTCATTAATAGAAACCAGTTGACTCAACTCTTTGACTGAATGCCTCGACCAATGCTTTGCCCAATAAGGATTAATTTGTCCTGCTGTGATTGGCAGTTGTTACATGCAGAGCAAGATCAAACTGGGGCCTTCAGTAGTCAGTACTGTGGATGGCCACTCACTCTGCCCAACTGAGCTATTGGGCCACCAGTGATCTTGGAACTGCTGCAATGTGCCATGCCTTCAAGGCTTGTTCCCAACATACATATCTACACAATTTATGAAATATTGTAGTGTTCAATGAGATGGCCCGCCATACAAATAACTATGCCCGTTCGATGATGGACCAGGATGGGTCGAGACCACCCCATCTGAGATTCGAGCGTTTGTTGGAATGAACATATATGAGCATAACTAGTTTGCCATCAATAGACATGTACTGGTCAACAGACTGTTACATAGGCAATACTGGTGGCATTAGTGGAGTAATGAGTTCTAATCGCTATCAGAAACTGAACCAGTACTTCCATGTGTCTGACAGAGCCACTGAGTCCCGACGTGGCCACCCAGACTATGACTGGCTCTACAAGGTGAGGCGGCCTGTGATTGATCATGTCACCAAGGCATTCCTTCAAAGATATGTTCTTGGAAGAGAACTGTGTGTTGATGAGGCCATGATACGGTACACTGGCAGGCTATCGTTTAGACAGTACATGCCAGCTAAACCAGTGAAACGTGGACTTAAGATTTGGATGGCATGTGACTCCAATTCTGCTTTCCTGTCAAGATTCAGTGTTTATTTAGGCTGTACAGGAAACCAGACTGAACACGGCTTGGGGTACAATGTCGTTACCGGCCTAACAGATAACCTACACGGTTCCCACAGGAGGGTGCATTTTGACAATTTTTTACGAGTATTCCGCTAATGCGGTATTGGTATACCTCGGGCCTCTATGCATGTGGCACTGAACGTGTGAACAGAAAGGGATTCCCTGTTGAATTAAAAAAAACACAGGACATAAAGGACAGAGCCCAGTACTGTGTATTGCAGAAAGGCGGAACCAACCTGACTGCATCAGTGTGGAAAGACCAGCGACTTGTACATCATCTTTGTGATCCTAGTGATATTAGGAATATTACAAGACGCGTGGTCCCGTGCAAGTCCAGTTGTGACAGCCGTCTAGTGTGTGTACATACAATCAGTTTATGGGTGGTGTCGACCAACACGACCAGCTCAGAATGAAATACGAGTGTGGGAGGAACTCAAGAAGTGGTGGCAGTACTTGTTTTGGTTCGTACTAAATTGTGCAATTGTAAATGCATTCATAATGTATAAACATGTGTCGCGCAGAACCCTGAAGAAGAAACGCTACACACATCTCGACTTCAGGATGGAATTGGCTCGAGACCTCATTGCTGGATTTAGTAATAGAAGCGTAAGGCCTCTGAGGTTGACCATGTTGGTCTAGTCGAGGCTGAGAATGTTGGTGGACACATCCATGGACGTCTGGCAGGGCCAAAGTGAAGATGTCGCTTCCACCTGAAGCATCTAAATATGCGTCGGGACACTGTGTTTGGATACACCAGTTGCAGGGTCAATTTGTGTAAGGACGGATGTCATGGTCGCTTTCACAACCTATAAATAGGAAGTGTTGCATGGATTAAAACAGATGTATATTTAATTTGTGTAAATATTGTGTAAATTGTTTAGTTTAGTAATTTTACAAAAAAAATTACTTGCATGTATTGTGATTGAAATGTGGAATTATTCACGTGACCAATAGTTGGATTATAATTTATTTTAGGTAAGGTGGATGATTATTTATATGTAAATTTACTGTTATAGAATTTTAGTATTATTACTCACCATGAAGTCTCCCTCTGGTACTGTTACGTATGCTTGCAAAATGTTCTTGTTGATATGTACATGTAATATTATAAATAACCGGCAACTTATTATACATGAAGAATTTGCACGATTACAAAGTGAGCCATAAAATTAACTAGAAAATATTTTCGAGAATACCTTTTTATATTTTGTAATTTTTTTACATTCTACACTAACAGTCATTCTTTTCTAATTAACTTTGATTGTTTTCTTTTGTAGACCTGTTATATTATTTCTTTGTGTAAATATATATAAAAAGTATTGTTTCAAAAGTAAGCGTGGTTTTCTAAAGATCACTGAAACTGAAAAGGTGTCATTTTCATGTCTGTTTTTATTATTGTTTGGTAAAAAGCTATATAATTCTAAGTATATATGTCATTCAAAGAATGTAAAATTTTATTGTCTCAATCTTTATGGCAATATTTCATATAAAAACACCAACATACATGTATATCATTTATGTGAATAGAACCAGTATCTGTCATGGGATATATATTGTTCTGTTGCATAAAAAGGGAAGTGTGAACAATGTTGACAATTACCGAGGAATTACCGTACTTAGTTGTTTAGGCAAACTGTTTTCACGTATATTAAATAATAGACTTAGAAATTGGGCTGAACATTACAATGTGTATGTTGAAGCACAAGCTGGTTTCCGATCGCATATGAGTACAGTAGAACATATTTTTGTATTAAATGGACTTATAAGCCACATGCTGAACAAAGGGAAACAATTCTATGCGTTGTTTGTAGACGTTTCGAAAGCCTTTGATTTTGTAGTTAGAGAAAATCTATGATATAGAGTTAATAAAATTAGGGCTTCATGGGGAAATTTATTAATATTATGAAATCCATGTATAGTTCGATTAAATCAGGGTTCATTCTAGGTCAGAATTTTTGGGAGAAGTGAGAAAGTGCGTGATCGCTTCCTTAAATGGTGTTCTTTAATATACTTCTGCAAAATAGGGTTAAAATGCAAAGTACAGGCATTAAATGCTAGTGATGAAATACCATGTATGATTGGAGTCAGTTATATATTTCGGGTTATACGCCTGCATCAGCACCATTTTGGGCTATATCGCCGGCGGGCAGTTTACCTAAGAACACCTTTCCTGGGCAGGCTCCAGCGGTTAACCAGTACTTGGGTGCACCAACCTCCATAAGAAACTGCCAACTTTTTCATATAAATGAGACACGGCCTGACCGGGGCTCGAACCCGTGACCATCAGTGATGATAGGTTACAGTGGTATACAAGTCAGCGACCTTAACCACTCAACCACGGAGGCGGATGATCGGAGTCAGACAAGGGGAGTGCTTATCTCCCTTTTTATTCTTTCTCAATGTGTATAAATGATCTTGAAGATGTTTTTATCCATAGTGGTGCTCAGGGTATTGAAGTTCACATGTTTAAGGTATTACTTTATGCCGATGATATAGTTATCTTTGCACACTCAGCAGTAGAATTGCAACAACATATGCATTTATTGTCTGATTATTGTACAACATGGAAAATGAGAGTCAATGAATCAAAAACAAAGGTGATATTTAAAAAAGGTGGTACCGTATTTAGCTATGTATAGTGCGCACATTTCTTACTGAAATCCTCATCCAGTTTATCTACTGCGCATTATACACCAGTACAGACATCAGGACATTTTTTTCCGGACCAAAATTGACCAATATTTCATGAAATTCGACCCGAACGGCCCCGCAGTCATTCTATAATTTGTTACATTCGACAAACGTTATAAACTAGCTATTAAAACCAGTTGCTGATAGTCTATATAAATAAATGAAATGAATAAGACCACAAAATTAGCATATCGTCGGCCTAATATCAATACCTCGTATAGCCAGTTTTCTATATTTTACAGGAGAGACATTTTTGTTTCTCATTGTTTCAAATTTTGTTGGAATCTTTCTAAATTTCGAATGTACCATTAAGATGTCATAACAAATTGCTTAGCAATCTGATTTTTGCATTTGTAAACAAAATAGATGAGTAATCTCCTATACGATCGTTTGGCACCAGTTTTAAATTTTTAATACATATACGACTTTTTGTATTGTGGTACTCAATAATGCAATATACAATTATTCTGTATGAATAGATGGTATTTATATCAAAATATTGACATTGTAGCAAACAAATGTAAACCATATTCTTCATAGGAAAAAATCACGTTCTCGGGGACAACTCCACCTACAGTAAAAGTTGTATTCATCGACCGTCACACAAGGAATTTGGTGATTACTATTGCAAGATGGTCGCTAAATTTAGGTTGAATGTAATCCCAAGATATTAACTTCTCTTATAGTGTCGCTTAGGACAGGTTTGAAGTATGGTATCAATAGATTAAAAACACTCTGGCTTATAAGAACAACATTTATAACAGATAATTTCAAAGAAGAAATAACGTTGAAATACTAACTATAATTATTTACTTCCTGTAATATAGAACTATAACTAGATCTACTGTGAAACCTGTATCAATCGGCCATAGACAATAATACCTTTCAGGCAGGTGGCAGTTGGAGCTTCCTGCATTACATTTGACCTGTATTATACTACCACCTGTCCAGAACAACCACTATGTTGTATGTCATATGGTCGTATAAAACATGTTTGACTGTAAATGCCAATGATGCTATAAGTTGAAAGCAAAGAGAAATCTGCAAATGTGAACAAAAACAATGCGTAAAACGCACATTAGGGTTATACAAAAACAATGCCGAAAATAACTGCTCATAATGAGCAGTGAAGTTTCAATGTTTTGAATTGTTTTGTAATGGAAGGAAACTCACTAGACACTCCTGTAACCTCCACTAATGAACATTATGACTTAAGGCAGCTCTCAATTCCTACAGTAAGTAGTTCAAAATAACAGCTATCTACATTATAGCACAGATAGCAGAGTTTTCACTCTTGTGTACTTAATGAAAAGGCAAGCAGTCATAGAATGTATGGTAGTCTTGAGGTATAACTCGTTTCAGTTCCTGCAGGTGCTTATATTTAGACTGTTTGATTGGAAGTTTGTTCTGATGAAGTCTTGTAATTGCTCCAACTCCGGTCTGTTGCTTTGCCCTCCGTGGAAGGTCCTGGTAGTCCTCTTGGAATCCAAGTTTGTAATAGATGGTCCCATTTGTACTGTACCCGAGTACACAAATTTCTGTCACAGTTGGGTTCCCAACTTTTCCTGGCCTTATTGAGCTGTAGTATGACAGATTTGTCATGTCTTTGAAGAATGTGTATGGTACGTAGTGTACCATGCATTTCTGTTTCGGCCTTGCTGACGAAATTATGTCTCCATAATTCTGAGGCACGTAGATGGGCTTTTTTTCAGATTCCTTTCTATGAGAATGTGCATTGCATCTACCTCCATATTGGTATGTCCACGCTCTAGGAACTTTTGGACAATGGTAATCTGTTTGTCGACGGCTGTCTTCAAAAGGGCGTTTGCCAACACCGCATTTCGATTCTGATAATTGCAGCCGTCACTATACAGAACAATTTCTTTAACTCCTGGTTCGGTTGCCAACAAGTGCTCTATGTAATGTGTTATGCATGTAGCAGCAAACAAACTTGCTGACAGGTCACCGTCTGATTCATTCCAAAAATAGCACGCGTTATCTTTGCTTCCCAGGTCCATAATTGTGAAGTTATGACATGCAAACTTCGTCTTGTAATATAAAGTTGGCTTGAAGTTTTGGACAAAGCATAACAGCCTGTAAATCCATTGTCAGCACTTTGTATGAGTTGTCACTAAGACACTTCTTTGTCTTCTGCCTTTGCTTGTCTAGCATCTTCTTTTCTTTGCATGTGTTTGGCGGTATACATCCTCTGTGATATTTCCACATTCATACTCACAGCACTTGTCACATTGATCCTTCTTAGGTGTGTACAGTGAAAGATTCAGTTTGTCGAATACTGTCCTAAAGTTACAGTTTGATGCTGCATTATGACCATTCTCCTTACAATTCTCGACATACGCCCTGTACAGTTCAGCTTTTGTTGTGAAAACTGGTTCAATATAAAGCTTTTTACTAGTTGCCCTACAGTAGTGTGATTCCATTTTGGGTAGTTTTTCTAAGATATTCTTGTGCACCCTGTCTAACTTCTGACTGTGGCTTTTCTTTATGGGGTTGCACACGCTGTCTACCTCCTGTACGTGTGTTATCGTCAGAGGCCTCTGCATATTCTGTCGCTTCTTGACTTTCTTGAAAATTAGTCTGCTTCCACCCATATACTGCTTTCTCACCGATGCATAGAGTGTTCAAAAACATGTGTTTGCAGACACATATTCTCTTTTCTCTGACTGTCATGTAATATTTGTAGGTCTTGCCCTTTCTACCAGAGCTTTCGGCTGATGTCGACTTAACGTCGGATTCTAGAACTGAGGTAGAGACATACAGTTTCTTCTCATTCCAATCATACTGCGTCCAGAACTGATTGAATAAAGGTTCTCAGAAATCTGATCACAACACTTAATTTTTGAATTCCGACACTGTTTTGAACAACCTGGTGGTTTCAAAACCCTCTCTTTTCTCGCTTCAGTTAACAGCCACTTTCCTTCTTCATTTTTCTTCCAACCTTTGTATGACCGTCCTGCCATTCTGGCCACCATTTGCTTTTGTCTGTTCCATTCATGTTCCGACCTGCGTTTTCTTCTCTTTACAGTTGGTTGATCTTGTACGACCTCTTCATGATCTACACTGGCTTCGTTTATATATGTTGGAAATTTTTCTAATTCATCAGAAGACTCATAACTCTTATCTCTTTTTTCGAGGAAGTAATCTGGATCTCTTACATAATCATCTAGGTCTAGCTCCTCTGCGTCCTCAGAAATGTCATCTCCTGTACATGTATGACTCCTCTCTCGAGTCTGGTTATCCCCTCCAACTTCTGGTGACTTTAAAACAGATAATTCTTCATCACCATTTTTCCTAATTTCACAATCGCTCTTGTCAACTGCATGATGTTCTTCCTTATTAATGTTATCATTGTGTCCATCTTCACAAACCATCGTTGCCTGAGCTAACACACTTCCAATACTAGCTCGCACATGGTCAGTGTTTTCATCTCCTACTATTTGGCATCCTTCTGTTGAAGACTGCTTATCATAGCTGACACTGTTCTAAACGAAGTACGAGGTTTTGATCTTAAGGATTATGCACCAATCAGTATACGATATTTTGTCATATGACTGTTTACAGCACTTACAATTGGAGTAGGAGTACGTCGTTTTGACAGAATCTGCGCTATGCCGCAATGATTCCCGCGATGTCAAAAAGTTGTTTTCTGAAAAAATGGTCTATACGAGGTTTTGATATTAGGCCGACGATATATTGCGTTTATTTTGGCAAACTTTGAAGAATTTAATTGAAATTACTAAATGCATAAAAAATGGCGATTTGATAACATCACGTGGTTTTATCGTATGTAATATTTCCCGTACTTTTCGCGTACTTCGCCGCATAAAGCGACACTGCCTGAGTCCTCGATATCATAGAGGTAAAGAAACTTTGTAATTATAGTTTATTTGATTTAATATACCGTATGTTTTTAAATACGACATGATTAAAGACACGATGTGTTGGTTATTTTTACGGGAAATATTTACTATGTACAATGCATTGCATAAAAAAAAACTTTGTTTGGCTGCAGTATTTCAATAATTGAATTGAATTGTTTGTAGCGATAATTAATTTCGACAAACCATTCACAATGGGTCCCAGTTAATTAGGTAGGCTACACGTGTTGAGAAGTTTGAGCATCTGCTGACATGTTTGAGAACGTGTTGAGATGTTTGAGAACGATATGCATGTAATTTTCATGAAATCATGCCCGAGTGCGTTACCGTTTCTCGAGTGATTAATATAAGTTGTAAAAATCACGGAGCACAATTTTTAGCGATTCTTGAGAAATGATAAATTTTGACTTGGAAAATTGCATTTTTCACGTGCGCAGTATACATCGGAACTCAGTTATTCCTCCGATTTTCGTGCCAAATCGTGGGTGCGCGTTATACACGATAGCGCACTATACATAGCTAAATACGGTACTATCGCTAGTATATAACATGTTAAAAGGCGATTTAGTGAGTGCCCCAAATAAGGTGAATTGGGGTTCTTTGGTAAGACTAAGTTACTTAAGTATATTTATTATTGTGGAATATGTGTAACAGTGAAATCACATTCAGAAAAAGGACTCATTTTATTACGTTGCTGGATATAAAATACCCAAGCTGCAAACTTCAAAAATATTCGCCTCCAATTTTTATTTCTGTGTAAATAACTGTTACATGTCTATCCTGTGTATATATTATGTTACATATAAAATTAGTTACAGAATTGTGGTAATATGGTGCTAAAAATTGAATTGATATTTCAAACATTGCAGAAAAATTGTACTTTCATTTACTTTATTGCTTCATTGAAACTAAAATAATTGTGCCACTACGATGAATCTAGTATCATTGTAAAGAGAATTTAATTCTCTAAAAACCTTACATTCATCATTTTGTTGTAGAAGTAATGCATCATACTTTAATTTTGCCAAGAATAAGACTAGTATAAAATCTGCAATAATTTCCCAAAAACCTATATAGTGCATCGATTATCTATATCCTATATTGATTATTGGTTATCAGTCACACTGTGTATTATATGGACATGGTATAACTGTTTAGTATATTTCTATGTGGAGTAAAGGGTTAACCCTATATATGATTATTGGTTATCAGTCACACTGTGTATTATATGGACATGGTATAACTGTTTAGTATATTTCTATGTAGAGTAATGGGTTAAATAGGTTTTATTTTAGAAGCAGATGGACAACATGTAACTTACACAATATAGTTTAAAGCTACTTTACTGCCAAACGACTGAAGAGACTATCTTTTCACTATGACAACTATTTTACTTGTTGACAAGACTTTAAAAAAAGAATTGCAACAAGTTTGAAAACTTGGATGTCATGTAACACTCCTTGCATAGTATTGAATTTCTACACTGAATAAACCAAACCATGATTGACAATACCTGGCATTCCTTCCACACCTACAATATCCCCTCTCTTCACCTTCTCTATCATCTTGGCAAACTCTTCTATTGAACTGTAATATCTGCAAGTTTAATATTCTGGTAAATGTTTGTAGATTTACACAAATATCACAAATTACTGTATTTTGTCATCCATATAATGCATGAACCCTGCCATAAACTACTGTGACAGGATCGAGTAATCAACAACTTTTCATTGCAGCTAGCAAACAACCGATTGGAAGAAAACATGCTAAACTACAGATTGTGAGAGAAAAAAACGTATGCCTCCCCACTCACTGTTGATTCAGTGGTGTAATAAAAGCATGGACGTTAAATATATGAAGTGATATCAAATTAAAAGTCGTATGTAGAGTTATGAAGTTTGGGAACTGAAGCATGGACAGCAAACTTTTTACATTATTATGTTATATTTCGGGTTTTACGCCTGCATCAGCACCATTTCGGGTTATATCGCCAGCTGGGAAGTTTACTTAACAACACCTTTCCTGGGCAGGCTCCAGCGGTTAACCAGTACTTGGGTGCACCAACCTCCGTAAGAAACTGCCAACATTTTCATATAAATGAGACACGGCCTGAGCGGGGTTCGAACCCGTGACCATCAGTGATGATAGGTTACAGTGGTATACAAGTCAGCGTTCGTAACCACTCGACCACGGAGGCGGACGAGACTTTTTACAATAAAAATGTTCAAATGGTTTGCAAATGAAGCATGGACAACCTTTACATTATAAAAAAATGTTCAAATGGTGTACATTCTAGCAACGCAAGTACCCTGTCGTGTGCACAAATAGGTGGACAGACAGTTTGTCAATACTAAACACAACATGTATCCCCCCCCCCCCCCCATTCAGACGACACTGCTTAATACAAGTTTTTTTCAGTTTTAGGTCATCTCAGAAGGGGAAATTTGCATTTGACAAAAAGGGGTAAAATGAGGGATGATAGTGATATTCCTAATATGAATAAGGCAAATGTGGAAGTCGTGATAGCGCAGTGGATGCGCATTCGCTTCAGGTGCTAAAGGTCCGGAGTTCGAGCCCCGCTGGAGCCGTTACGATTGTGCCCTTAGGCAAGGCATTTAAATTCCACGTTGCCTCTTCTCTCTCCCTCGTGGCGATGGATTCCATCAGGAATGAGGTCTCGAGAGTGATTAATATTGTTAATATAAGTTGAAATAACTTGTTTCGCAATCGAGCTGATATAAATTTGTATAAACTAAAGCCTCAAAGAGAGCTCAATCCATAGCATTGCTAAATCCGAATGATTGAATCCAGCCGGGGCTATTTTCTCCAGTAGTGTATAAACATGTATGTAAAAAGATTATGATAGTCTACATATTTTGATAAAAATTAAAGCCGAATTATGAAGTCCTTGGTAAGATTTTGTTGATTACCCAATTTAATACATTACAAGCAATATACTCAACAATAAATGAATGTGAATGCTACAGTTGCCAGTACACCAAGCACCTAGTGTGAGGGAGTATTTGGCTTGCCAGTACACCAAGCACCTAGTGTGAGGGAGTATTTGGCTTGCCAGTACACCACGCACCTAGTGTGAGGGAGTATTTGGCTTGCCAGTACACCAAGCACCTAGTGTGAGGGAGTATTTGGCTTGCCAGTACACCAAGCATCTAGTGTGAGGGAGTATTTGGCTTGCCAGTACACCAAGCACCTAGTGTGAGGGAGTATTTGGCTTGCCAGTACACCAAGCACCTAGTGTGAGGGAGTATTTGGCTTGCCAGTACACCAAGCATCTAGTGTGAGGGAGTATTTGGCTTGCCAGTACACCAAGCACCTAGTGTGAGGGAGTATTTGGCTTGCCAGTACACCAAGCACCTAGTGTGAGGGAGTATTTGGCTTGCCAGTACACCAAGCATCTAGTGTGAGGGAGTATTTGGCTTGCCAGTACACCAAGCACCTAGTGTGAGGGAGTATTTGGCTTAACTCTTTCCTCCACAGAATATTGCCAGAATCAGGTACCACTATCTATAGAGTATCAGTACACCGACAATGATAATCAATAACCAATAGATAAACAATCAATAGTCAGATTCTGTCCTGATATGGGTTATTGGAGATATTGATGTAATAGTATACCTTCCCTGTTTGGAGCACAATTACTGAATGATGTCTTCATTAAACTGATTTTTGGTCAATGTAAAGTTTGTAGAGAATAACACTCTCTTTCTAACAGTATCAATCTCATATTTGTATGGTAAGCCTTTCTTTTTCAATTAGGTTATAAAGACAATGAATGTCCTAATATCTGGATATTGAGACAGATACAGCCATGCCAGATTTTTCACCCGAATCATAAGCCATTATGTAATTTATAATGGTAGAGTACTTTCACAATATAAGTTTAAAAAAAGATATATTGATCTATAGCAGTCTCCACGAAAGCTGTCGCACCGCCGGACATGTCCGATAAATTTCAGAAATGTCCGAAGACTTTTTGCAGTTTATCGGTCCTACTGTCCGATGAAAATAATAGCCAGCATGCAAGTTTTATTTAGTGTGCATTAACCTAAAGCACTAAATTAACAAAATGTGTTGTTCTATGCGACGTATATTTACAAAAACGGTACTTTGCCATCTGCCATCTTCCATTTATGTGCTTTATTTCCATCTCCGGAAATTATAAGAGTGCGAATTTCATTGGGTAAGCGATTCGAGTTTCAACCAATAATACGGATGGAGGGATCTAACACTGCTGTAACATGTTTTCGCGACATACACAATGTAGGTCAGACACCGCTATTGCAATTTCCATAGGCCATCATTATAACACACAGTGCCATTAGATTTTCCCCAAAAATAGTTTGGCACAAAAGACAGTAGTTTTCAACAGACTGGCCTTTGAGCCACAGGAAAATGTCAAATTTCAATGGGGTTGACTAATTGCGTTAATCTACTCTGAAGGTAATTTGGTGGTGAATGTTGCACTGACACCTACCTGCATTTGTAATATGTTTATCACCAAATAGTCTGCAAATATTTTTAAATATTCCAAAATGCAGCTCATATATTATTGTATTTTAATAGAAGTCATTTTCACTATTTGTGACAATACCTACTCAGCCAATCAGTTCATGTATCAATAACTCTTAAGGGCTGCCCTACACTTTTTCAACCAATCCCAGACCACTATATCAATAACACCGACTGACCAGCAGACGAAGAATAAAAGGAAAGAAGATTTGAATCCCTATTGCTAACCGGTGATTTCGTTTTCATTATATTTTTTTGTATTACTTTAAAACATGTTCGGCCAGTTATGATTCTTTGAAGGGGCCAAGCCTGGCCAAAATAGGAAGAATGTTACAAAGCAAGATCCGGCTGTAAAATCAAGAAAATATGAGGAGCATAGGAAAGAATGAAAGTTGTGTGAGGCGTGGAAAGAGGGGACAGAGTGGCTTATGTTTGATTATTCGATGGATGTGATGAAGTGCAAAGCCTGCTGTGATTTCAGCACCGTGGAGTTGGGTCCATTAACTAATGTTAACCTTAAAAATCAGAACACTTTCATAGCTGGATGCAGTAACCGTTGTGATATATTGTGTTACTTGCTCTACGCCAAATTAAGAAATTATTCGGTCAGACAGATTTTTCTTTGGTCAGACAATTTTTTTTATCCTGTCTGACCGAATGTCCTGTGTAAATTCAATCAGTTTCGTGAATACTGCTATAGGCATTGGTGTTTACAAACAAACTGAATGATTTCATCTATACTTACAATAAATAAGTATAAAGTTCCTAACCTCAGGAATTTCAGAAAATTAAACTAGCTTTGACATATTACACTTGTCTATTACATACATCTATTACACTTGTCTATTACATACATCTATTTTTAGAACGCCCAAGTAATTTTCCATGATTTATATGATTGCCAGCATTGATCCAGCTGTGGTGATTTATATTATAATGCCTGTAGGAGATATTTTTAATTTCCCTGACTAAATACAAAATTACCTGACCTTGAAAAAAATGTTTCCATTGACCATGGGAACCCTATTTCACTAAAAGCACCGAGTGCAAGCACCTAGTAAACTTAGATTAAGACATCTAAACCACAATTACGACCAGCAGCTCGAGTGGAATTTTCGGCTGAAATCTGGGAAATATATACTTTTTGATGAGGGGAATGGGGTTCAATAACAGACCCAAATTTGTCCTAAAAATACACAACAAATGTAAGGAGTTGCTAAGAATTGTACACCTAACAGGGAATAAATAACATGGCATTTTTTTTGGCAAGGGATAATATATAACAGGAGACGGTATTTGGCAATCGGCTCGGCTACATAAATTTGAAATCATCAAGTATCACAATGGTCACAAGCGACATGCAGGCAGACATCTATTGTAGATGAAAGAGTCGCCGCATCATCTTGAGAGTGGGTTTCTTAGAGTCGCCCACTCCATCCCTGGTATGCCTTGGCGTCTGCGTCTTTTTAACGAGCAACTTGCCAAAAACATTAGATCAAAAACATTTAGGCTCAGTTTTACAGCTTTCATAACCAATAGAATTTGAGAATGGTAATAACCATAGTGCTTACTTTGCATTTGCCATAATCTGTATTTTGACGTCCTCGCCTCGGAGATCATAAAACAACAACTTGACACCACTTTCTCTCCGAGAATGTATCCTACCTACAGGCATAAATAAAGAGCGAGCTGTTAAAGGCATACAAACACCAGCAATTAATTTGGCTGTGCATCACTGCCGTACGATCATCTCCAAGATCCACATTATTTAAAATATGTATCGTCATCGTGTTGTTTTCCTACTAACGGATTTTGTTTACTTCCGGAATGCGAAAGTCACCGCTGTCAGTAGCAGGTGCTTTGTGCTACATGGTAGACCTGCGGGGAAAAACATGTAAATATTTACATTTTATTTCGAAAATCTTTAAAAATTGTGCTAACACGTAATTTTTATATCTGTAAATATACAAACAAGATATCGCCATAACCATTGCTAGCAACTTGCTTGCCCAACAGACATACCGAAAAATTTGCTAAAAAGCCCCATCCTGATTGATAACAATTAGTTTTCCCCGTTCCCAAGGCCGCCATTATTAAACAACATGTGACCGGAACTACAAGCAAGCGCTTGCCGTACCAAGATCACTTCCTCTTTCGAGGGTCATGTCTAAAACATGGTAACGTAGCGGCATAGGAGTTTGGTGGGTAGGGATAAAAAAGATAAGATTTTCAAAAAAATAAGATTTACATATCAACCAGATATCGCTTTAACCAGTGCTGACTATAACTGAAAGGAGGTGGGACGAAATATGGACAAGAAACGAACCTACATAGCTGCAGCGTGATATAGGAACTATAACTCACCCGCTAACGGTCATCAACAGGGCTTATAGCGTGAAGGCCCCGGACGACTGGTCAATTAACGTACTTCCAGTTAACCAGACGGTTCAAGAAGCCAGAACATTACCTAGGACATAAGTCCCTTGGCACAGCCAATAAGTTTGTAAGCAAAACGTACGACTGAACGGCGAACGTGAATACATACAAGAAGCTGAAGCATATAATGTTAGGCTGCAATACATAACGAAATTAACGGTTAAATAGAGAACACGCACCTAATCGGACAAAACTGAACGAGAGGTGATAACAGACTGGGCAGCCACTAAGGGACCCAAGGCAAACAAACCACGTACATGTGGCAGAGTGTTCCATAAATAAAACAGTATAAACGAGCTCTCTGAACTCCAATAACCTGCCCGTAAAACCTTCTCTAAGGGGACATTATTGAGCCATGCCCATGACGTAGACAGAGCCCTAACTTCATGGGCATTGACAAGGTCAGGACATGATTCCTGCTCCCCGGAGAGACAGTAGGCTAACTTAATCGTCTCTACAATCCAACGGGAAATAGTAGACGCCGACACCTCCTTTGTCCAGTTATGACGAAAGGAGATGAATAGTCTATGGCGACCCTTCCATATGTGAGACACCCTCTTAAGATGGGCTTTGAGGGCTCTGACAGGACAAAGCTGAATGGCACTGTCGTTAGTATCACGGGGAAGGGCTGGTATAGTAATACCGGTGTGTGCCACAGACGGAAGTTGATTCTTAGCAAGAAAACCCGGATACGGTAGGTATGCAGCTCAACAGCCGACTCGTCGTGTGTGAAATTAACACATGCTTCGTCGGCTGATAAAGCGTGAATCTCACTCCGCCTGCGACCAGACGCTAAGGCAATAAGAAATACTGTCTTAAAAGTCAGTAACTTTAACGAACAAGAAGTTAAAGTTTCAAAGGGAGGTTTGGACAGGACACCCAGAACCAATGGAAGATTCCATTTCGGAACTGGAGAAGAAACCTTAGGTTTCTCCAGTTCCAACTCCTGATAACATTAGATATTACAGGCTGGTTACTGTAGTTAATGTCCGAGAAATGCCTAAGCGTAGTAGCAATAGCCGATCTATAGCCTTAAATTGCTACTGGCGTAAGCTTCCTCACCTCAAGTAAATATATGAGAAATTCAGCAAGTAAGTTTACTGAAGGACTGAAGGGATCCACTTACCAGGGCACTTCCTGGAAAGAGACATGGTGGCACACAACTACAGAGGGGTATACAATACAACGAACAACAATACAACACAAATAATGCACGTTCGTTAGTAAATACTATAGACGAAAGAGTGAATAAAATTAATAATTTAGCATTTCAATAACAGTTAGGCAAAGAGAAACCTTCAGTAACGTATACAAACTTCCCAGACGTGAAAACACGTGTTGTTCATACAATGTACCGAAGAAAGAGGATATCTTGGTCCGGCAAGCGCTTGCTTGTAGTTCCGGTCACATGTTGTTTAATAATGGCGGCCTTGGGAACAGGGAAAACGAATTGTTATCGTTCAGGATGGGGCTTTTTAGCAAATTTTTCGGTATATCTGTTGGGCAACCGAGTTGCTAGCACTGGTTATGGCGATATCTGGTTGATATGTAACAGATATGTAAATATTGATGTTTTCCTTAATAAGTGTTTTCTCCAGAGTGCTTGCGTTTTCAATGCAATAAAACGGCAAATGGCTAGTGGTGCAAAGAGAATCATTGAATGCGTTTTCCGTGACACAGCTATGCTGTTGTTTATTGTTCGGATTGTACGCCTTCATCAACATCATTTAAGGATATATGCCGCCGACAGGCAGTATACCTAACAACACCTTTCCTGGGCAGGCTACAGTGGTTAACCAGTACTTAGTGCACAAACATCCGTAAGAAACTTTTTCATATAAAGAGACATGGCATGAGCGAGGCTCGAACCTTCGACAATAGACATCAGGGCGACATCCATTTCGCCTTATTTCTGGAGGGTATAATTGCTAATTAATGGTAATCCATTTTGTCATTTGATAGTCTGCAAATTCACACCGTGAGGCATATTAAGCTAATCTCCCCCGTGCTGTGATACAGGTAAATAAAATGTGTGTGAAAATTTACTACCGTACTTACTCGCCTATAAGACGGGTATATTTTCAGATGGTTTAAGGCTCAAACTCGGGGTCCCGTCTTATAAGTGGGTCACAAAATATCGCCTAAATATTTTCCGTCTTTTAAAATCGGCTGGTTTGGCGTTTTCTAAATGTCAGCCACCTATATAATTTTTTTGGCCAATTTGATCCCTTTTTATACATTTTTTCACCGACTTTGGCTATTAAATGAACACCTTGGTAAATTAAAAATCGCGAAAGATTCTAGCCATGGACAATTCTTAATTCAATAATTACTATATACCCCCGTTTAAACGCCCACAGTTTATGCAATTTGCGACAAATTATATGCAAAGTATATCTGGGACTCCTTTAAACGCCCCCCTTTCTTCATACCTCTTGAAACGGTCCCTATTATCCACTAGTATAGCATATCCATAGCAACGAACCAACACCTGTGTAGTGCAAGTACCTGGAGAGCAGTTTAACCGTACATCGATTTCCATATATGGACATGGGCTGAAGCGGGGGAGGGGGGAACTTCAACTTCAAAGTCATTTGACCGATGGGCAATGTAATTTCAGTGAAAAATATCATGTGATCGTTCCCTCCTTGCAGTTTTCACACATGCCTCATAAAAATGGAAGCCAGGGAGCTAATTCTCTTTGATGTAACATACATATTTCTTTGATCTGTGCCAACAGCTCTGATACTGTGGAAACTGATGACATTTTGACATGTGCAGTCCAAGTAAATGTTAATTTTAGTTTTTTCTGAATTATGTACCAAACCTATAGGGAATACAGGTTGAAAATATATTTCGCAGACGTCAATTTACAATATTTGTTTTAAAACTCACTTGGAATATATGTGCCACTTTAAAAAAAAACTACCCGACACAGTAACCAAAAGTAATCATATCAATTATCCCGGCCGAACTGGACAAAACATCATATTTTGTTGATAATTTGTGACATTTCTAATTGTTTTTGTTTTTTTAATTTATGTTTATTTACTGTCACGACCGGTTTCCCATCTGAGCGAGGGGCAGTTTACCTAACAACACCTGCGTATTGTCCCATGCCACTACTCAATTATAAATGTGGACAATATGCAAATTTGTCGTGTTTAAGGTGATCTTATGCGGGCTAACCATTTAATGATCGATCTGATTGGCTGTGTCTGTAAGAAAGATTGTCCTTGTATAATTATGCTGTGGATTAATTTACATATGTCGGATTTTTTGAGTAATTAGCATGCAATAAAAGATTATGTTATTGTTCACAAAAAATCTTATGAATCAATTATCGGAAAATTTCTTCAACTCTTGATATGTCAATTTTATCAACCCGTCTTATATGCGAGTGCATGCCAAATCCACAGATTACAGAACCAAGTAGGGGGGTCGTCTTATAGGCGAGTCATCTTATAGGCGAGTAAGTAAGGTAATAAAAAAAATTGGAAAGTCCCAAGGCTATTTACAGAAAATTACTCAGGTCAAGGTAATATTCTATGGTTGTGACTAAATTTATCGGATTGGTTTACAATTTATTTCAGTGCCTACATGTATGCAGTGTATATAAAATTGATAGCCAGTCGTAGAATAATGCATTTAGAATATGCCGACACCGGGGCCACCGATCACAAAGTATCTGACCCCAGTGATGGATAAAACTTCTTTGTAACAAACAAAAAAACTGATAACTAAATATATTTTATGAAAATCACTTGTTTTCATAAATTCATAGTAATTCCTGACTGTGAACGTCCTTACATTATGAATGAAATTTTTCGGATTCGACATTTAGTTGATTTCACAAATGATAGATTTATACATAAATTATATATGTGCTTAAATTCAAAGCTTCATATACAGTAAAACCCCTATAATAAGACAACATATGAGACTTCCAAAAAGTGGTCTTATTAGTGGCTTGGTATCTTTATCGAGTTTGGTCAAGAAGACCAAATTATGATAATTTTACTACATGTACAATGAACTTTCTTTCACACATGATATTTTCTTGGTTTTTCTGTTTTAATTACAGATGAGTTGGTTGTTTCTATGGTTTAGAATTATACTTCTGTAATCCATTCATATACAACTGTATATCACAATTAATTAATTAATTAATAATAAAATAAAGTACAATGTAAATGAGTTAATCCATTTATTTTCAAAATTTATTTTCTTGTTTTCATTAATTATATTGTGATGTATACCAGCAGCACAGCAGTTTCCTTGAAAAGTACATATCATCATCAATCATTCATTAATTAAAAATACGTTCAAGGGCTGACTGCTTATTTAAACACTTCACTTTCACAGATTGTTTCTCGATCTCATCTTGGACTTTAGCTAAGTCCTGTGACACAGTGCCCAAGTCCTTACACATGCAGTACAACAATACAAATTGCAGTACAACTTTAGCTGCGATATCCACTCCAGACAATATATAAAGATTAAAAGCAATCATTTACAATCAACACTTCCGTGTTTATCTCACTTAACCATGACTGATACCATAAAGTGCCCGAAGTCGTATTAGGGGTTCAATTAGCATAGGATTATAATGGCATTTGTCTGAATTAACTGGTAGTATTACGGAATAACTGGGCGGTCTGGTTATCGGATTCAACAACTATTTTTTATTGACATATATAGTGAAATATTCTGTTCTGAAAAAAATCGTTCGCAATAGCGGGGTGGTCTCGAAATCGGGGTGGTCGCATAGAGGGTTTTTACTGTATATTGAAATGAATATGTCCGCTTTATATAAGAAATGTATGCAGGTTAACGGCTTTACAATGTCCTGGAATCGTACTCGATCCATTTCGTACCGATTGTTTGCAGGTTAATCTGGGTGCAGGACCCCAAAAGGCTCAGATGTTGAGCTCAACTACTCATGATCAACATGCCTATTGACTCTTGAGAAAAAAAAGCACGACTCTCCACTTCTCCCTAAATGTTTTCACTTTTTCCTACATCATCTGGCATCTTACTTCTCCCGCCGAAGTCACTTCTCCCAAAAATATTAGTCTAGCTTGAGCTCTGGGTTACAGTGGTATACAAGCACTGACCTTAACCACTTGACACAGCTATATTTTGACAGCGGATTGATTTTATGGATAAAAAGTACTTAATCCCCGAGCACTTGGTCATTAATACAGAGTATTAAGTACATCACACGTCGTGAAAATGTCTTTGCCGAAACAACGTCGGTTGACTTCTTTCTTTTCCCCAGACACTGAAACCCCAGACCCTGATTCGGCCCAAACAAGTTCCAACCATGAAACATATATACCTAACGATACAGCTAATAATCCTGCCAAATGTAAAATTGTATCAAAACCCGAATTTATTGCAAAAATAATGCAAATTTGTAGTGCTGAGGGTAACGATAGCTCGCTTACAAGAGTTGCACTAACTTTCGTAATTCCACTTTGTTGCATCAGATCTGCATCACGTATTGTCAATTTAGCACAAGGTTGCCTTTGACTCTCGACAGAGAAAGCCGTTTTCTAAATGATTTAAGAATCAGAAAAATTTGTCAAAATTAAAAGTTGAACTTGATATAACAGAATAACTATAATGCCATTTTGCACATTCTAGTTTTCGACTAATTATCATAACATAATTATATTGTAACTGATGACAATTGACAAGTAGCTGCCTGCCAATCAAACTAATCAATAATCCAATAAGATATCATTATTTCACAACATGTGTCTCGAATTAATATCCTACTACAAGCTACCATGAAAACTACATTGTAATAACGGTAAAACTGCTGTTTTAAAATTAGAAAATAATGGTTAACCCTTCATTAGATATGGAGATTAACCCTTTCAACCCCACAGGCCTCTAAATAGGCTTATGAAAAGTGTAGATCCAGATGAGCCGGCTCGTGACGAGCCGTCTCATCAGGATCTGCACTTTTTTGCCAGTAATAATTATTACTATTTTTAGATAAAATTACCCATTTTGATAAATGAACTGGTCCAAAGGTAATTTTCTTATTAATTTATTGGTCTGAAAATATCACACACCAGTCCATGTCAGTTACTTGGGGTTGAATGGGTTAAGGCGATATTTGTATATGGAATAATTTATTTATTTTTCGTTTTTTTAGTGATTAAAATTGTGTAAAATTCACACATTGGATTATAATCATATATATTAAGATGGTAAAACAAGTAATAATGCCTGAAGACAAGGGTAGGATTTTTGTTGTGGCCCAAATTTATCAATGTTTTTACCAATATTTTGTTTCATCCTACATTCATGCATATAAATAGTGGTTAAAAACAGCCTGCCTAATGAACCTTTCTTGCCCGTTAAATAAAGCCAATTATAAAACAAGTGTGATCAATCTAGGCACGGATGAGTAAGCAAGCACAAAATATCTACTCACCAGACAGAGTGACCGTTGTCTCCTCCAAAATTGTTCCATCACTAATATCCTTGTATTTTTCTATGAACTCGACGAGCGACAATCCAACATGGAACTTGTGAGGATATGGGTTATCATTAGCCAACTTGAGATTTGCCACCGCTCGTGATCGTAGTTTGAAATATTCCTGTAAAGTTGTATTAAGGTTTATTAAGCTGCAACAACGATTCCTGAATTACACTTCCTTGCGAACTCGGGTCCTGAGGTGCACTTCCTGTGCATTATACAGTGCATAATTATAAATATGAATTAGAAATGGCACTCCCTGTGCAAACAAATTGAACAATGTAACAGAACAAATTACTTGAAACTAGAACAAGAGTCTTAGCATGTCACACTTTGTATTAATTACTCTATTGATTTAAAGCTGCTGTCCTTTTGGACAACTTAGCAGGCTTTACCCTGGGCTTATACTCTTGACACAGCCTTGTCTTCCTTCTCTTTTTCTTAGCTAGCCAAAGCTTCACTGCCTTGTTTGGGCAGTAACTGGCTACATCTGTGCGACACATTTCTATTGCAATCAGATTATCTAGCATTTCGGCTTTCAAAGAACTCCTATACTTGCACTTTATTCTATTCTGAAACTCTGTTCGCATTCCACACTCTAACAGCCATGCATAGTCAGTCCTATCTTGCACAACTTTCCAAATTCACATAGATCCGTGTATAATGTGATAACCCTCTTGCACAGTGCTGGTGTTGATGCATTCATGTATGATCCAGCTATCATGGCTTTCAGTGCTGGCCATTCTTGTTTTAGTTTTTCTTTGTCCAGTAGCTTTACAATGTGCCTTTTCTCGTGTGTTCTACCTTCTTCGAAATCACAATGCACAATATTCACCTCTTTATCACTACCAAACAGTTGGCATATTGCTTCTAGAGCATCATCTAATTCTGAAGGGTCTGCACCATTTGTAGATTCTAACAACAAGCTGAGGTATGAAAATACTTTGCTTTCTTCTTTCCTGAATCTTTGCCTTATGTTGCGCTTCAGTTTTGAGACATATGTCTGCCTGAGTCTCCTTAGCTCACCTTCTGCACCAGCGTTAAACTTTGTAAGTTGATGACCACCAGCCAAATGTGCTGTCTTACCATCTTCCCACATTTTATTTCAATGTCATTCCTCATAGATTTCATAGCATCTCCATCATTGCACTCAAGATAATCCAACTTGCCTAGAGCTCCATCGATAAGTGGTTGCACTTCACTGAACAGTAATGGCTGCTTTTGCATCTGTTTACTAAGATAACCCACGACTTCATGAACATCTAGCATGAATGCGACCAAATGAGCAGTTTTATAGTTGGAGAAGTATTGATAGAGACCAGCAGCTGTCGCATTATCCTCTGCTGTGTAACTTGACAACGTTGCCAGGACTGAACTATAACATCGAAACTCTTGTCGCCACAGCATTTACAAGACCAAGCCAACAGATTTCATGAGGTTGCTTTATGGTAAGCTCTGGTTCCTCCAACAATTCTTGGATAGCTTTAAGTTTAATAATTCTATTGCTAGACCCCTTCATAAAACTATACAAACAACTAAATGTGTCCCTAAACTTGACGAGAGCTTTGTCTTTTTTTATAGAGTCCGTTACTGCTAGATTTAACCTGTGTGCCAGACAATGCGTTTGAACTAGAAATGGTGCATACTTGGACCTCATCTGAACACCTACCACAGACTTTTTACCGGTCATTGTCGAGGCACCATCTGTAGCAAGTGAAACCATCTTCGATGGATCAAGACCAAGTTTCGATAAACATTCAATAACAGCGTTGGTTATAGTATGTGCCTTGCCATCCTCAACAGCTACATTTGCCAAATATTTTGTTACAGATTCTCCATGTTTCTCATAGCGTACACAAATAGAAAGATGCTTTTCAACACATATGTCGGTACTTTCGTCGATCATAATCGCATAAACAACGGAGGAGAGTATTTCAGACACCAAGTCTCTTTGTATAATTGTTCTAATACCAGACTGGATTTCAGTTATTGTAACCTAGCTGAGATTCCTATACTTTATATACCGGCACCCAAATTCTGTAACTCTATCAAACTATTGACCTTCACTGATGGTATCTCCTCAGCAGCAACATAAAACACTGTCCGAAATAACTTGGCATCATCATCACTGACAGCGACAGTCCTGTCTGGATCAAATAGAGGCATATCAGAGTCAACGGATGTTCAGGTTTTTCAGAAGAGTAGAACTGTTCTGCAGCTGTTTTATGATCTGATGACTCACAGTGCCTAACAATAGAGTTCCTTTGAATGTTTGACGACCCACCAGTAGCCCACACAGAAGACACATTCTGTTTTGTACAAATCGAGCACCTCAGACGAAGTTCTCCATCGATTGTGTTAACTTCAAGCCAACTATACTGGCTTTTCCATATCCGCACCGTTTTGTCCGATAACTTAACACACGTATGTTTTTTACTTTTCTTTTCACATATATTGGCTACGGATACAGTTAGATCGTCAATTAACACCCTAGCAATGTTCTGTGGAACGTCGTGACTGTGTTGGAATGTTAAATATTGTAACATACTACCTGTCGCTTGCGACAGCGGCTTTCGAAAGCGACTGCGCTTTGATCCAATGATACGAGAATACGCCATTGTTTGTGTGAATGGCGTGATTGAGCGGAACAATGTTCCGCTAATCGATTATTAGGTCACACGGGACTAAATCATGCATTTTATTACGCACATGTCTCAAATTCAAAACGTATTTTACGCACGACAATGTATTTGAATACGTTTTTTTTGGGGGGAAATGCGTAATTACGCGCATACGCACCTTATCTAGAGCACTGCCTCTATCGACCATAATACAATCAATAACATCCGAGAAACGGTCATTTTCCAGTAGAAACGGCCATTTTCGCCGATTAAATAGTCGTAGTTTATGCAAAAAACATTTTATTTTGCAAGAAAACAGCACCCGTGGTCGGCAGATTATATGCTCAATTACCGGATCAACGGCCAATTAGTCAGTTTACCATAAACCAGAAATCTTTTGATACATTGAAAGAAAGGTAAACATATATTTTCAAATGTTAGTTTATACAAATTTCTTTGAGCTCGATTGCGAAACAAGTTCTTATAACTTATATTAATCACTCTCGAGACCTCATTCCTCATGGAATCCATCGCCACAAGAGAGAGGAGGCATTAAATGCCTTGCCTAAGGGCACAATCGTAACGGCTCCAGCGGGGCTCGAACTCCGGGCCTTTCGCACATGAAGCGAACGTGCAACCACTGAGCTATCATAACTTTCACATGTTGATTCGCTGGTACCTAAATCAATGACGCATCAATGACACATCAATTTGACTTTGTATGGGAAGCGTGGTAATATTTGTCACATCCGATGCACACGTATAATTATGTAAACAAATGTTCGTTCATGAAAAGGAAATGGCTACATTGGAAGTCTTTAGGAAGAAACGGTGTCATTATCACCTTTGTTAATCGATTCTTTTATTTTATTCATCTTTAAGGGATTTAAATTATTGAGTAATAGTAATATGGATAATTATTCTGTCTTAGCTTTTGAACATCAGTGATGATAGGTTACAGTGGTATGCCAGTCATTGACCATCAGTGATGATAGGTTACAGTGGTATGCCAGTCATTGACCATCAGTGATGATAGGTTACAGTGGTATGCCAGTCATTGACCATCAGTGATGATAGGTTACAGTGGTATGCCAGTCATTGACCATAACATTTATTACGTGTATGGACTCCCATTCGGGTCAGTGTAGTACTCAAGTATTACAAGTGTGGACTCATGTAGAATCAATGTAGTACTCAATGTAGTACTCAATGATTTACAAGTGTGGTCTCATGTAGAATCAATGTGTACTCAATGATTTACAAGTGTGGTCTCATGTAGAATCAATGTAGTACTCAATGATTTACAAGTGTGGTCTCATGTAGAATCAATGTAGTACTCAATGATTTACAAGTGTGGACTCATGTAGAATCAATGTAGTACTCAATGTAGTACTCAATGATTTACAAGTGTGGATTCATGTAGAATCAATGTAGTACTCAATGATTTACAAGTGTGGTCTCATGTAGAATCAATGTAGTACTCAATGATTTACAAGTGTGGTCTCATGTAGAATCAATGTAGTACTCAATGATTTACAAGTGTGGACTCATGTAGAATCAATGTAGTACTCAATGTAGTACTCAATGATTTACAAGTGTGGACTCATGTAGAATCAATGTAGTACTCAATGATTTACAAGTGTGGTCTCATGTAGAATCAATGTAGTACTCAATGATTTACAAGTGTGGACTCATGTAGAATCAATGTAGTACTCAATGTAGTACTCAATGATTTACAAGTGTGGTCTCATGTAGAATCAATGTAGTACTCAATGATTTACAAGTGTGGACTCATGTAGAATCAATGTAGTACTCAATGTAGTACTCAATGATTTACAAGTGTGGTCTCATGTAGAATCAATGTAGTACTCAATGATTTACAAGTGTGGACTCATGTAGAATCAATGTAGAATCAATGTAGTACTCAATGATTTACAAGTGTGGACTCATGTAGAATCAATGTAGTACTCAATGATTTACAAGTGTGGACTCGTGTAGAATCAATGTAGTACTCAATGATTTACAAGTGTGGACTCATGTAGAATCAATGTAGTACTCAATGATTTACAAGTGTGGACTCATGTAGAATCAATGTAGTACTCAATGATTTACAAGTGTGGACTCACATTAGGGTCAATGTCCTCCTCATTGACCTTCGCCTCCTTGCCAGCTGTCTTGGCATCTTGCTTTGTTGCAGCATGCCTCTCGGCCCTCTCCTTGCCTTTCTTCTCCTCCTTCAACCGCCTCTTCAATTCACTGCAAAGGTATATATAATATAATCACCTTCCCCATGAAAAGGGCATGTGCACCTCAACAATATGGCGATACAGTTGTTATACGTTTAATTTAAGCTTAAAAAAAAAAATTCCCACAATTATATGTGCATTGTATCTTCATCTTTTCAGAACAACAAATAATAGTCCTATTTGACCATTAATGAACTATGAACTATTTGACAGTTAATGAACTATTTGACAGTTAACAGTTAATGAACTATTTGACAGTTAATATACTATGAACTATTTGACAGTTAATATACTATGAGTCTATGAACTATTTGACAGGTAATATACTATAAACTATTTGACAGTTAATATACTATAAACTATTTGACAGGTAATATACTATAAACTATTTGACAGTTAATATACTATGAACTATTTGACAGGTAATATACAATGAACTATTTGACAGGTAATATACTATAAACTATTTGACAGTTAATATACTATAAACTATTTGACAGGTAATATACTATAAACTATTTGACAGTTAATGAACTATTTGACAGTTAACAGTTAATGAACTGCTTGACAGTTAATATACTATGAACTATTTGACAGTTAATATACTATGAACTATTTGACAGGTAATATACTATAAACTATTTGACAGTTAATATACTATGAACTATTTGACAGGTAATATACAATAAACTATTTGACAGTTAATATACTATGAGTCTATGAACTATTTGACAGGTAATATACTATAAACTATTTGACAGTTAATATACTATAAACTCTTTGACAGGTAATATACTATAAACTATTTGACAGTTAATATACTATGAACTATTTGACAGGTAATATACTATAAACTATTTGACAGGTAATATACTATGAACTATTTGACAGGTAATATACTATAAACTATTTGACAGGTAATATACTATAAACTATTTGACAGGTAATATACTATAAACTATTTGACAGGTAATATACTATAAACTATTTGACAGGTAATATACTATGAACTATTCGACAGGTAATATACTATGAACTATTTGACAGTTAATATACTATGAACTATTCGACAGTTAATATACTATAAACTATTTGACAGGTAATATACTATAAACTATTTGACAGTTAATATACTATAAACTATTTGACAGGTAATATACTATAAACTATTTGACAGGTAATATACTATAAACTATTTGACAGGTAATATACTATAAACTATTTGACAGGTAATATACTATAAACTATTTGACAGGTAATATACTATAAACTATTTGACAGGTAATATACTATGAACTATTTGACAGGTAATATACTATGAACTATTTGACAGGTAATATACTATAAACTATTTGACAGGTAATATACTATAAACTATTTGACAGGTAATATACTATGAACTATTTGACAGTTAATATACTATGAACTATTTGACAGTTAATATACTATAAACTATTTGACAGGTAATATACTATAAACTATTTGACAGTTAATATACTATAAACTATTTGACAGGTAATATACTATAAACTATTTGACAGGTAATATACTATAAACTATTTGACAGGTAATATACTATAAACTATTTGACAGGTAATATACTATAAACTATTTGACAGGTAATATACTATAAACTATTTGACAGGTAATATACTATAAACTATTTGACAGGTAATATACTATGAACTATTTGACAGTTAATATACTATAAACTATTTGACAGGTAATATACTATAAACTATTTGACAGGTAATATACTATGAACTATTTGAGTTAATATACTATAAACTATTTGACAGGTAATATACTATGAACTATTTGACAGTTAATATACTATAAACTATTTGACAGGTAATATACTATTTCGCCATCACTCATCTTGTTAATCATGGGATGTGTGTGTTTTACGTTTATTTGTTGTCGATACCGGTTGCCCATATGAGCGATGCCTCCTGAAGAGATTATAGTCATTTTAGAATATTGAAATTTAGTGCAATAATACAGACAGCGACCCATTCCAGAATCTCCTCTGGTTCTTTTACGTGCACGGTGTAAAGTAGCCTGGGTTCCAGTCTGTCGATTTTTCAATTTTAACTTCTGGCAAAATGACAGCCTGGGAAAACTTGATTTCCGATCGTAGCGCCATCTACTTACAACCTCATTCATCAGGGTGTAGATTTGAAGAACAAATCATCTCTACAAGATACTAGCGCTAAATATAGAAACGGAATTCTATCGGAAATCGCCGAACAGGCGCGATTATACATAATCATTTCCGAATATACACGAATGCTCCCGTAGCCTCATTTATATTGCAACGATAATTTCCCATTTCTGTGTTATATCGACGAGATGGCGGATTTTAACTAAAGTTTAATTGGTCGATTCGGCGTAATTGAAGTAAGGACGACTTAAATCTTGAATAAATATGTCAAATCAGACGCACATTGTACTTAAAATATATTTAACGTTCCGTTGACCCATAAACAATGGCGGCCAATTATAAAGTTTTATCAACATTGCAGTGCCTCGCTTTCGATTCAAGTACGTCATTAATTAAGTCACGTGCCAATAGGCCTATTAATAGGATTAATGCTAGTCAATAATTACACGTACAATCCGCTGAGTTTCCCCAGACGTTGATATCATCAGAAACTCAATACGGCCCAATTAATAGTCTCGGTGTTAAAATATATTTATTTAACTGACCAGGCAAAATATATCGATGCCTGTTCCCAGGCTAGGTGTAAAGCACTGGACCTTGGTTTTAAGTCCCATCTGAAAGACTGTTAATTTTATTAGGGTCTGACGAGGGATGGAACCTGCAATCCCTGGATTACCAGTCCAATGTGCTAACTACTAGATCCGTCCGCATGGGCTTTGTGAACTATTACAGCTCTATTTAAATAGCCAATGATAATCTTGTACATGATGTCATGAATTGAAATAGGAATAGGCATTCAATAAGTACCTGAAAATGCTCCTCAACTCATATGAAAATTATTTTCATAATTGTAATCCAAATTATGGCATTTATGATCGTTATTCAGCCCAGAACATTCAATTTCATTTCAATCAATTGTTCATATTTCCAGTAAATTAATTTTGTAAACAAGGCATCATTTTTTGTCTTTATCAACTTTTAAATTCAATCAATCAGCAGTTCATGAATGTTCATGGATCATACTATAGTAATTTCACTGAACCAAACATCATCCAACAGTCCTAACAGTTTATTTCATATTAACTCTTTCAACACCAAGTAACTGACATGGACTGGTCCATGATATTCTTAGACCAATAAATGAATAAGAAAATTACATTCGGACCAGTTCATTTATCAAGATGGGTAATTTTGTCTAAAATTAGTAATACTACTTGCAAAAAGTGCAGATCCTGATGAGACGGCTCGTCACAAGCCGGCTCATCTGGATCTACACTTTTTGTAAGCCTATAAATAGAGGTCTGTGGTGTTGAAAGGGTTAATTATATTTTTATATCATGCTGATCAAACAGCTGTATTTCGAAATATTCGAACAGGCAAGGAAAACAGCAGTATGTAAGTCAGGAATTATCAAGATGCACCAATTCAAAGAAACAAAATAAGTCTTTCAATTCAATCATTTATTTATTGCAAGTTAGAATCACGACTATAATGCTGACCTCAACTATTCTAAATCGGCACACATAAATAAAGAATTAAAATTAAAACTTGATGTACAAATTCCACCTGCCACCATTGAAATGATTAACAAGAACAAATCTAAAAAAAATAAAGACAACTTTGTCTTTGTTCATTAACCCTTTTAACACCACAGACCTCTCAATAGGCTTATAAAAAGTGTAGATCCAGATGAGCCGGCTCGTAACGAGCCTTCACGGCTCTCATCCGGATCTGCACTTTTTGCCAGTAATATTACTATTTTTAGAGAAAGATTACCCATTTTGATAAATGAACTGGTCCAAATGTAACTTTCTTACTAATTTATTGGTCTAAAAATATGATGCACTAGTCCATCTCAGTTACTTGGTGTTGAATGGGTTAATTTGCAAAATATGATAGTTAGAGTTATCAACCATGTCAATAAGAAAGGTCATAAACACTGCATGGTTCTTGTTTTTCACATGAGACATGAAAGCTTCATGAAGAATACCAATTACAATATTAAAAATAAGTCAGTTATGTATCAATTATTTTTATATAATTAAAAAACATATCCAAATTTGAAACTGAACAAAACAATGTTAACCCTTTGCCTGCTGAGTAAATAAAATCATATTTGCAAACAACATAGATCCAGATCAGCCGCGGCGTAACACCGCGTCTGATCAGGATCCATGTTGTTTGCTATTCAGCCAAGTGTTTTAGCTCCACTATCCGAATAGCAAACAGCATAGAGCCTGATCAGACAGCACGTTCTGTGCCGTCTGATCTGGCTCTATGCTGTTTGCAAAGGTGATTTTATCTGCCGCTAGCGTGCAAAGAGTTAAATACTAGAGACAGGATCTCAAAATCATTTTGTGAGAGGTAGGCTACATCCACCCATCTGGGGCTTGTACATAGTCCATACACCTGCCCAGGGTGGATGAATAAAAAGTTTTCCAGAATCTATAAATTTTAACACTTTCGGAGGCGTGGGTAAATAAGCACAATCATCATCGAAATGTGTTTATACGGCAGACATTTGAAATTTAAGGGTAGGGGGAAGACGAATTACTCATAAAACGGTAAGTTTTCAACATAAAATATTCATTGACCCACTCAAAATGAAGGCTTTTATATGCACTACAAGATCAAATATGCCACTAATTATGGCTCTCTGTAATGGTCACAGGGGCTTGAACGGTCAAGTTTGGGCATTTTTCACATTTTACCCCCTAACACAATGTTATAATGTAAAATAAACCCTTTTTACACTTGATTCATACAGTAACCATATCACGAACAGGCCCTTTTTGTAAAATTGGCACACAAATGTTGATACGCCAATTATAGGTGGGGGAAGGAGAAATTCCTATCAAACGGTAAGTATTCATTCATTATAGAATAATTATTGACAACTCAACATGAAGTATGTCATGTCCTCAGCAAATTAAATATGCCAAACAATTGTGGATTGATTCTTTCTAATGGTCACAGGGGGTTGAAAGGTCATGTGAGCCTGCAAACCCCGAAATTTGACCATTTACAAGCAATGTTGTACTGTAAAATAAATCCTATTTACACTTGATACAGTGTTGATATCAAGGAGGAAATCAACTTGATATAGCCATTAGGGTATGAATAGTGGGTGGGGGTTCCAAACGGCGGAGTCTTAGATATTTGGCTGTCCACCTCTCAAGTTGTGGCTAACACCCCGGAGAAATTCAGGGATGGACTTGCGCTCAGAAGACCTGTCCTCACATAGATGACGGAGTCTGGTTTGGAGTTCAGTATACACTTTCTTTATTCGCTTCTTTGGTCTGACACCACGCGCGTCTTGGAGTAGGATTCCAGAAACCCAAGCACACTCGACCTGTAGGCACTCGATAAGCTTCCAGACCGTAGGATGGCTATGTCCAAGGAATTGAAACTTATTGTTCCATCATGTCGTCAACAGATACAATATGCCATAAAAATATGGATTTGTTCTAAGGGTTTCTGAGGGTTGACAGGTCATGCAAGTCTGCCAACCCCGCAATTTGAATAGTTTTCAAATTTGGCCATAATTACAATGTTGCACTGCAAAATCAACGCAATTTACACCCGATTCATACATTGTTCACATCAAGGAATGTTTTGATTTTTAAAAAAATAACTTGATATCGCCATTGGGTTACGAATAGTGGGGGTTCCAAACAGGCCTTTCTCTCTACAATTGACAAAAATGTTGATAGATCGAGTATAGGTGGGGAAGGAGAGACTCCTATCAACAGGAAGTATTCATCATAGAGGTGATAACATTACAGGCAAAGCCTAACGGACACTGGGATTTAGTAAACCTAATTTGAAGAGGTTATCAAGTGATGATCCACCCCACGTTAGAATACTCTTCTCCAATATGGAATCCACAACAATAAACCCAGTTAAAGCATATTGAACAGATCATAGGTAATGCAGCCAGATTTGTTGCCTTCAATCCACATAAAACAGACAGGGTCTCGTCCATCATTTCATCTCTCCATTAACCATCTTTACAACAACGAAGCCAACACTCTGAGTTGGTTCTGCTCTACGGAGGTATTCATGGACTTGTTGCGGTGCCTGCCTCGTATTTACCATATCCTGCACTCCAACTAGTCATAGTAACGAGATGAAGTTTCTACAACCTCATTGCTGCCTGAATGTCTACCAGCACTGGTGTTTCCCCCCCCCCGAGTACGATACCATTCTGGAACATCGTGTTCACGACTGTTGTGATTACCCCGGACACATTAAAGGTAATTGTCCAGTCGCTCCCTGCATTCCGGTGTCATATAGAATATTGAATATTCTATAGGAAAGTGGCACGCGGGTCGATATTGAATTATGAAACATGTTTATTTGTTCACTAATGCTTTACTTGATATTATATACATTGTATATTTAGTCTCTATGAATCAATCGTGAAAAATGATTTCTTTTAAATTAAAATACCGTCAGGCCCGTCGCTGGGCATACGTGTGTATCATTGGTCTCAGAAAATGAAAACTCCAAAAATGCATTAAAACCCCAGGGGATGGTAGTAGGGATACATAGGCGCCGTGATGTGTGGAGTGGTGGAATAATTGAGCCCATTGCAAATATGGTGCATCTCGAAATTTTGTTTCTGCTACTTTACATGCTTGTTTAATTGATAAGGGCGATAGATCATGTATATTATACATCTAACCTTAATTTATACCTTTATACGGATTGTCGTAAGTACTTTAGTCCTGCAATTGTATGTTACAAAATGCATTGAAATGCAGGAAATTGCTTCATTTCAAAAAATCTCCGGGGGTATGCACCCGGACCCATCTAGCGTACTCGCTCGCTATGATCACTCAACAAATAAGGATATTTGGCCGTGCGTACCATCAAAATAGCTCCAGCGACGGCCCTGACCGTATTTTAATTATATATGTTAAATGAGGGGGGGGGGGTGCAATGTAGAGTGAATTCTGATCATTGTGACCCTTAAAATATATTAATATATCAATTTCTGGATATTTAATCTCGAGGACATTAAGCTCTTCATTTTGAGTGGTTATACATGTATATTACTCTATGATGAATACTTACCGTTTGATAGATTACTCTATGATGAATACTTACCGTTTGATAGATTACTCTATGATGAATACTTACCGTTTGATAGATTACTCTATGATGAATACTTACCGTTTGATAGATTACTCTATGATGAATACTTACCGTTTGATAGATTACTCTATGATGAATACTTACCGTTTGATAGATTACTCTATGATGAATACTTACCGTTTGATAGATTACTCTATGATGAATACTTACCGTTTGATAGATTACTCTATGATGAATACTTACCGTTTGATAGATTACTCTATGATGAATACTTACCGTTTGATAGATTACTCTATGATGAATACTTACCGTTTGATAGATTACTCTATGATGAATACTTACCGTTTGATAGATTACTCTATGATGAATACTTACCGTTTGATAGATTACTCTATGATGAATACTTACCGATTGCGGGATAAATTCTGTGAATGTTTGGGATTTGCAGGCTCGCGTGACCATTAGAAACAATCAAATTGTTTGGAATATTTTATTTGTTGATGCCATGAAACCGTTCATATCCAGGTGTCATATCTCTATCATGAATACTTACCACTTACTAGGAGTTTCTCCTCCCCACGCCAATAATAGACTAATTAATCGTCATTATTTTACCAATTTGCTCCCTCACTATTCGTACCCTAATGCCCATATCAGATTCATCTTTTTTAAGAAACTGCCTTGATATGGATACTGCGTGAATCAATTGTAAAAAAGATTTAGTTCATGGGATATTGAAGAATCCGCAATATTTAGGGATTTGCAGGCCCGCGTGACCGTTCAAACCCCTGTGTCCCTTATAAAAAATCCATAACTGTTATAACATAATTCATCTTGTAGTGGACATAACCAGCGTCATTTTGAGTGGTTAGTTATTATTTTATGTTGAAAACTTAACCTTTTTATGGGAAATTTGTCTTCACCCTACCCATAAATTTCAATGTTTTGCCGTATCAGCAAATTTCTGAAAATGTGTTATATTTGGTGGATTCTGGAAAAAGATTTTTATACATCCACCCTCGGCAGGCCTGAGCAGTGAATATGCCTTACCCAGAATCGCTTTCCAAACATGAAGTTGTGTGTACGGTAGAGCATTGGTTCTGCAGGCATATTGAAGATTGGTTCTTCACCCATCGCGACAGGTTCTTCAGACAATTTGCGCTTTCAATCCTCCATTGATTCTGCCAACAGTTTAACGTTGTGTGTGCAAGTCTTGACTGGTTCATATGACAATATAAAATTGTGTGTACAAGCCTGGACTGGTTCTTCAGACAAACATAATTTGTGTGCATCAATTTCGATTGGTTTCCAATACAAGTCCACGGTGTATTTCCCATTCGACACATTGTTGGTAGTGATCCAGTTGGCACATAGCAGAAGAGTAGGTTGTGTAAGAATCGTGGGCGAACTTTTATCACCGACATAGTCAACTGCATAGTAAATATATGTATCCAGTTATCAAGGCCATAAATGGAGTGTTAGAAGCATGCATACTGTCAGAATGGCTGGGTGGGAAAGAAAAGAGGCAGGGTGTATTTTGAGCGGTGAAGGGAGTAGGTGTGGGAGGGAGTATTTTGGGGTTACCCAATAGACAATTTTGCTAAATTATGGTGATTGACTGCTAATTATGATTGATCAAAGAGGCAATAGGGCAGTATATATCGGTTAAATGGCCAGACAAGTTTGAGTTTATAAACTTAATGGGCTGCCTGCCCGAAGGTACTCGCTTGTTGAGGCGTATATGTATTATAGCTATATAATCACAGGGTGTTTAGAATTATGTGTGTGTTTTACGTTTATTTATCGTCGCTAATGGTTGCCCATATGAGCGACTCCTCCTGAAGAGATTAGTCATTTTAGATTTTTGGAGGATAGTGCAATGATACAGAGAGACCCATTCCAGTCTCCTCTGGTTCTTTTACGTGCACGGTGTACAGCACCGACACGAGACCTCGGTTTAACGTCCCATCTAAAAGACTGTTAATTTTATTAGGGATTATTTAATTATGCATGACCATGAAATATTATGCATGCCTGGGTACGAATTTGTGGACGAATATTATCATCTTTACAAACACATTTACCTGATTTTTGAACAATTATGGTTATGGAATTGCTATTTCCATGTGCGCGTCATACATCGAAACTCTAGTTTTTCTGCCAAAATGTTGTGCGCGTTATACATCGATAAATACGGTAGATGCTTATTTTGATCAATATTCAGTTGTTTATGAAGTTTTGTATCTTTGTAATATTTTATTTCAGATTTACTAATTATCAAGTTCTACTTTACATCTCTTATTCATTATTTAGCTCTTTTAGCACTTATTAAATTAATCATTATTTGATGAACAGAATTACAATGTACTTTCAAGCAAGTCACTAGTGTTAAAACGATTGGACAACTAATCGACGTCAACGCGATTAACATTGATATTCGACTATAAAATTTACCTAGTCGGTCCAGTCACTGCTGTCCTAATTATAATGTATTAAAATTCATGTCACATTAAACGTTTATATGCATAAAATACAGTTATACTCCTTGCCAATAGTGATAACAAGGGTTAAACAATCCAAATATCAGCGAATTATCACGAAATGCGAGCTGGGTTTAATGCATCTGCACATATAAACGATACTATTTTTCATCCATTTTCCCGGAAATTATCCCGAGAGTTCCCCTTCCAAATAGTCCAAACAGGAATAACCAAACTGACCAATCACAACTAGGGGTATTCCCTTCCCTTCAATCTCATTGGTCAAAGACACATTATTCACACATGATTACGTCAGCTGGCCACTGAGCTATGCATCTCCCACTATAGCCACTATGTAAGACGCACTGCGATTGGATGAGCCAAAGCGACACAAATGTTGTCAAATACATGAATAATGCCAAAATGGAAGTGAATTGAACTGAACAGTTTCCTCAGCTTTTCTCGGCATCCTCTTGGAATGTCGAGCTTCATTGGAATCGATGCCGACTGATGCGGATTTCATGTATGGCAAGTTAAATATTTAACCCGACTTCGTGGTTGTTGTGTTTTCAGTCCATGGAGGTGATTTAGTAATCGACTGTTAGCTGCCGACTGACTACAAAAATCTCTAGTCGTTTCAACACTAATGGTCACTTCCTACACTATAGGCTCTCTATAGTTATTTTAGTTTTTATGAGAATAACATTCTGGAGATTTTGAAGAGTACAGTCAAACCTCTCCAGAGCAAACACCATCCAGATACTCCGTAGATTGGTTGGTATAGAGAGGTTGTTGTTCTAGGGAGGTTCAACTTTTTGAAGTTTGGAAATGCGGGAATAGTCAGTTTTGACAGTTATGATTGCTCATACTGATTTGAATATAGAGTATACAGAATATGGGTACTACTTTAATGAACTAAGATTGAATATCTGAGGACGCAATATGTTAAAAGATGGCGTCCAAAATGGCCGCCGTATAGCTTACAATATACGACTTTATTTACATGAAGTCAATGTCGATTACAAACAAAAAGCAATGAAAACATGCATGTTTATTTGTACAGAAGTTTTATACATCTAGTAGATAAGAGAGAATAGTGTCGATCATTTTGTTGCAGACTACATAGTTACATTGTTAATGTGTTCATATTAGGTTCAACAATGGTATGTATTTTCCTAGAATATATGAAGACCACAATGAAAATAAAACAAATGGTTACATTTAAAGACTTGATATATGGACACAGTTTATAAATTATGCATCAAATGAAATATGTGGATCTCATTTGTTGTAATATGAGACTGAAGAACAATCAAAACCAATTTATGTTTCGTTTCATTTCATAATAATATGTATAGCTGTCACTAAAATCGGGGTTTAGAAGCATACCGATCACAATTTCTTGACAGTATGTCATTCCAAAATGTCATCAGTGTTTACACTTGCTAACATGAACAAATTCTGACAAAAAGTTGCTTCATCTAGGGAACCTGTACATTCACATGCTATGGTACATGGTTGTTCATTGCTTGAGCAAAAACAATCAACATTACACTCATCATGGCATAGATAAATTAAATCACCCAGAAGTTCAGGTGGTGCATAACAGACTGGGCCATCATATGAGGAGTAAACAGACAAGTTTGAGGGTCAGAAATATATCCAAAATCAGTTGGATTAGAAAACGCCAACTTTGCTTCTAAAGCTCCTTTCCAAATCAACATCCGATAGCTACATTGAAGTAAATGTATCACAAAGCTATCATCTGTTGGTGGCAGATTTTTCTGGTTTCAATCAAGCCTTTTTTAGTACATGTACACTATTTTCCCACAAGGACGAGCAGTGGTTAGAACCATATAGCAACCCAACAAAGTCAACAGCAGAAGATTTTGCTTGAGGTGACAAACATGGTGTTTTACCAAGATCTGAGAGATCAGAAAGTTGCTCAGCATGGTTGGACAATACCGTAAATGAGCTTTTCTTCCCGATTCCGAAGAAGGCGGAACAAGTGTCGCAGCCTGTTACAGGGAGCACAATCCTTTCATCAGACAGTCAACCACTAAATGAACAGAATGTATGCTTTGTCTGCCTGTTTTAAAGTACAACTCCTCAACACCAAGTTGGCTGAAGTGGTGTATATGCAAAGTGACCCAGCAAGACCAAGACTCAGTGTCAGGGCTAACAACAACAACTTTTCGAACACAATGAGTTGTTGCATGTGCTAGATGTAGAAGAATCAGAGTGTCCGCTTCTTCTTGATTGGACTCAATTGCATCAATGAACGATACAGCATCACAATATACACTCATCACTTTGTCTTCCATTCCACCAGACATAAATTTCTTTACCAATTTCAAGCATTTCATGACAGTTTTCTGTCAAGTACTTTGTGTATAACTTTGTTATCTCACTTTTGCTTATGCTGTTAGTTAGTATCCTTTTCCATTCTGGAATGGCCATATTGTATTGCATGGAGACTGGTGTATTGTTAGAAATATCATCACCTTGTTTTCAACTTGTTTGAGACTTTTAAGACTATTTACTATGTATCTGTCAAAGACGATGTGTACATTAGCAACATCCCTACAAATCTGACGTATGTAGCTCCAGAAACCAGTTGCCATAATTATGTAGATACATTTACGTTGGTTTAACATTAGCCATAGCATCAATTATGATACAGTATGGCTCATGTATGTATGTTCTGCAGAACGGAATCAGACAAATCAAGCTGTTCCAATTTCTCAAGAAAATTTGACATAATTTTGCCATCATCAGAAAACAAACTAAGTGGAATTGGTCCATTTTTAAATGACATGACAGGGTGCAGTGGAACCCTCTGATGGCTTAGACAGCTTCGAGTACATCTCGCCATTTACAGTCAAACCTGTGCTAACGACCACCTCTTAATAGCGACCACCTGTCAACAACGGCCAGTTCAATTCCCCCCGTCCATAATCGTTCTTTAAAAGGCCGTGAATAACGACCACCTGCCGACCGCGACCAGCGGCCAGTCAAAAGCATTCCAAACTAAGCCAAAATTAACCCCGAACAACGACCGCTTGTCATCATCGGTCACCAATCAAAGGTGTGAAAAATATATGATCGTTAGTGCATCAATTTGTAGACAATTAGCCAAGTGGTATGACCCCACTGGATTATCGGCCTGTTTGATTAGGTCACTTGATTACATATTTGTTCGTTACCAGTTCAAATCTTAAAAAGATTATGCATAATTATCGACATTGGCTCTTAATTGAGTAATCACACTTTTGTTAACTAACAATTTGTAAATGATGTTGAACTAAGGGGAAGACTGTGCTGGTGGAAAGCGCTCCAAAGACCGCATTACAGTTGCGCTATGTGCAAGCATGACTTGTAAATATATTATAATGAATCTACCTATTAGAATTATCCAGATTTGCCAAACATTTATTCGATTAAATCTTTGAAACAAATATAAAGCCCATATCGAGTGTATACTAAGGGACGTAACTCTAACGTAACACGCACATATGGAAAACCACGGCTGTAAAAATCAAATTACAAAATGATATGGTAAAAAACTGATATGATAAAATATTTCTAGTGAATTTTCTCTCCGTCTGCAAAAACATGTGCTACTTTAAATTGCCGTGTACCGTCGTTGGTTCTATACAGGTCGTGATGGACTATTATTCATCTGTAGTTGCATATTTTCGGATTGAGAAAATTCGGACTAATGCCAAGTCAAACCAGAAGACGCATAAGTCACACAATGAAAACAGACAGTTGTTCTAAACAAACGAAAATCAGTGACTTTTCACTAGATAAGATAATCATAAGATACTTCATTATGTGCTAATATCAACTGTATAAATTTTTAAAGACTACAATACATTGTACATTATTTATTAAAAATGATAAAATGATACATATACCTGCTATTTCTTTCTACACAGTACAGTTTAACATTAGTAAGAAAAGAGAGCCAGTGATTGTATATGAAGATCATGATTGATGACCCTCCGAATAAAGACCACCTCTGAACAAAGACCACTTTGCCTATTTCCCAAGGCCGGTCTTTGTTCACAGGTTTGACTGTATTTGCAAATCTTTAGACATAGGACTTTTCATTGTTTTGATCAGGCCTAAATTAAAATAGTGTTTGTTTGATCTTTACCGCCCGCCTCAGTATTTTCCCGCCGACTCAAAAGTTTTTATTCCAATTTCAAAATAATTTTTTTTTTAATTTTCCTTTGCGTTCCATATTTGTCAATTCGGTTCTTTTTCGCCCATTTCGCTTCTTTTTCGCCAATTGGAACCATTTACGATATCCGAATCATTTGTGTGAACTGGCGACTATGCGTTTAATAAGCGTCTGTATAGTACAGTTTGTGATCGGAAAATGACAGCATAATTTTGTGCGTTTCCGTCACGCGAACAGAAGAACATGGCATATGTACGCTTATTTCAAACAATATCCGAAAGTTCTCTAGCACAATCGCATGGAAAGCTGTCTTGTTGGATGTACTGGCAGACAAACCAATTAACACCAATCGGTGACTGTCAACATCTCAAAGTCGGCAAACGCGAGTAATATTTTTCACCCGGACATGAATGAACAAATCAGCATAGTTCAACAATTTGATGAAGGTTTAAAATTCGTTTCATTCCTGATTGTTTAAGGGATATGTTTACAGGGCTCACGCTTGAGCATTATCATACACATTTGTATGTGTATTAAGGACCTCTCAATTGTTATAATAACATCTTTTATACATAACAGCAATAGTTTAACAGTATTTTAATATTGCAATATAAATTGTACAGAATTTATTAATAGAAAAAAGATCAGATGCTTATATGCACATTCTTCCCCTGCAAAACGTATCACCAAATAAAGGTGTTATATACGAGTCTGCTAAAAATCATTAAAAAGTTATTTTTTAATCTCTGATAAAATAAAATAATTTACCTACCTACCTACCTACCAATGTCTGAAATGTTGGGTAGGTAAAGATCAAACAAACAATATTTTAATTTAGGCCTCATTAGGATTCCTTTGAAGTTTCTTGATCCTGTTCACATATTTCTTGTACAAAAGAATGTAACATTCTCTTACCTGTATCATGACAACCCAACAGTCTACTTTCCACCTCGTGTAATACCTCAACACCAGTTGCAAAGTTCACCAACCCAGTTGGAGGACTGATTAGTGAGAATGGGTCTATAAAAAGTTGTTTGCTTCCAAAGGAATGGTGTAAATATACTGTTAACCCCAGATGCTTTGAGTAATTACTGTTCTAACAAGTGCAGTGATATCTGAACATATAGCAACAGTTGTCTTACATGTATCACGATAGCCAGCTAATGAATTGAAGAAGTGGGTCTAAAAAAACCTCTGAGCCTCAAAGTTAATTTCACTGGAATATAAATACCCTTTCTTCAGATTTCTAAGAATATTTGCCACTTGATGAAGAATAGACACATTGTTTGTTTCAATACAACTGTCTACCAACGAGGTTTCACAATCCTCCTGTTCTGCAAAAGCCTCAAGAGACTTTTCTAAATTCACTGACTTTGGCAAAGCCTGTTGAATTGTAATCTCACGTGTACACTAAATCTGTTGAACCATCCCTCGGAATGAACATAAAGAGTTCTGACCATACCCGTTTAAGTGTCTTTTTTAAGGCTTTAGCACACAGGTTACCATCTGTATAAAGGTTATTTGATTCACAAATTTTCAACACCTGTACTTTCAAATACGAGAATTCATAAACACATTTCTCCACTTTAATAGGCCATTTTAGCTCATCTTTCAAAATTTCAATGGCCCTTTCAAGTTCACTAGTCTTCTCTGGTATGTCTTCGACCCAAACAATTTAGCTAGCCAAACATGCTTTCTTTCTATAACGAGCCTCAACTGCCACAAGATCACCATTTGAACTCAGAATGTGTGTATGCAGTTCACTGTCCCCTTTTAACGTAGACAATTCTAACAGCAGGGAATAAAGCTTTGAAGTTTCATCTATTGACCTCTCAACTTTTGACATTTCGATCTGTCTACAACTACATTTTTCTGCACAAATAAAGCATTGTTCCTTCCAATCAAACGTATCATTTTTCCATTGTGATCTAGTAAATTTAGTTTCCATTTCATCAGTGCTAAATGCAAATCCTGATTTTTGTTGTAGAAACGGGGGACATACTTTGAGCAACAGGATTTGTGATAACACACCTTAACGTCACCGGTGTAGATTTCATCTTCCACAATTCTCCCAGCAAGCTTGTCATTTCGACCTTTACAAACTGACAGTAGTGAGTCAAATCTCTTCGGATCAAGAACACTCATATGTTTATCAAAACCCTTTAGACAAAAGCGGCATGTATCAGAATTAATGGCCGCTCGTCTCCTCTTCGTAGATTTATTAAAGGATTCCTCCATAGCATTATATTGCCTGTAAACAACATGCTGATATATTACACTGGGAACAATTTACCAGTACACCGGTATTTATAGTTTTTGTTTTAGGATTCATAACATGTGTGATTTAACAATAACGCATTAATGTATTAAGTTAATATATGCATTAATTCAAATATAAATATTTCTATTTGCTTCATGTAAGCTTTCAAAATTGTGATCTAATACAAATGTAGGTACGAAGTTGATCTACACAGAACGACAGAGGTCATTTTCATCCTTTTCATGTTACAATGTAGCAAAACTTTCATGCATCAAATATGTAAAACATTCTGCAAACGCAATGTCAAACATGTCTGATAGTATTCTTTTCCCGTTTGTGTTAAATAGTGCTTGGACTTTGCTTTGATTACAGTCAGTATTTGAATCTTCCCACACATAAAACTATGTGGATGTCAAGACTAATATTACCAATGATAATTGATCCCAAGGAAATGTTCTTCAAATCTGGAGTATAATTACATCTGAATTGATAACAAACAGTCTAAAACTTCTGTACAAATAAACATTTTCTATTACTTTTTGTTGGTAATCAACATTGACTTCATATAAAGTTGTATTTGTAAGCTATATGGTGGCCATTTTGGACGCCATCTTGGATTTGTTTACCCATTTTGTGTGTCACATATTACATGCTCGACATAAATAAGTAATGAGAGAAACTATATAAGCTCTGCTTCCGTTTTAATCCTTTCCTATATATACTTACTTCTTTGATTTTGTGTACATGTATTTTGTGAATGTATATAGTGAAAATATGTATAAACCAAATGAGAGAATAAAAGATATTTGACTTGACTTGACAAATGAGTATTAATTTTGATACTAGAGTACTCGGAACCAGTCCTGATCGAGTACAAGAGTGCTCGGAAACGATCATTTGATTTTTGGGATCGTATGTTTGATAAGTATTTGGATGAGGCGTGTCTGAAAACTGATGCTAAATAATCTTATTACGGTATGTGATAAAAACATTGCATTGTAAAAAAGCTACGGTAATCCCCGGAAAATGAAAAATACAGTAATTATTAAACAAACATCTAAAGTTTATATATAAACAGTCTCCTCTATTGACAAGACGAGGAATATAACAAAACGCATTGAAATGAATAATATGGAGTACAAAAACGTATTTAAAAATCTGATACGCATACTGTCTTCCTGGCGTAAGCATACTGTCTTCCTGGCGTAATTGCATTATGATAAAATCGAGCACATCGTATTTCTGCGCTGAGTCTCGGTAGTGGACTCGCTACCAGCTGGAAAGCAGTTACTGCACTGTTTCCCCGATTGCATATTCTATGCTGCGCAGTGGAGCTCGATACCAGCTGGCAACCAGTTAGTTTCTCTCCATATAACATATGATATCAGAGTAGGTAAACGCTCAGTGAAATGATGAACGCGTGTCGTGAAAAATAAGCGCGTGGATGTCAACAACAACAAAAAATGTCTACTTTCGTTTTCAAAACGGGGTCGTTCCAAACGAAGAGCAAGAATCGCCTAGTTTATTGAGTTATTTTGCTCCACCGGTCCTAGTACTAGTTCAGAGATACCCCCTTCTAAATTTGTCCAACAAATTGTTAATGATATTGTTGATTTGAGAGTAAACGAAGTTGAGAAATGGAAAAAAAACGGGTGGGAATCTGTCTGCGACAAAACTGTATAATTGTGGAAAGTAAATTTCCCTTGGTTAGTTGTATTGCCTGAACCAGATCGTCGGTTGAAATGCAGCATTTGTACTGAACAATATAGCAGAAGCATTTGGGCAGAGGAGGGGGTCTACACATATTCAAAATACCACATGTCCTACTATAATTATATTAATAAGTCTAATACTAGGTTCTAGTATTATACTATATACACATGACAATGTATAAATAATGTATACACATACATATTATGGTATAATATTTATATTAACAAAGTACAAGTAACAACTGGTTATGTATATTGAAGAGGTAATAAATTTGACAAGTAATCATGATACGTGCCCAATCAGTCAATTTTCGCACATTTATACCCCAATTTCCGTTTGAGTCATTGTTGTAAAAACAAATGTAGGGGATTATCGGTGTGCGATGTCCAGTTACGAGTTGTTTATTATGAAGTCACAAACATATTGTCCCATGTGTGCAAATCTCATAATTGGCGCTAATTGATTAAAATAATCCCCAATTTGTTCTTATAGTCTCACGTTTTTAGTTTTACTGGGTACTAAGCATATCACAGCATATGGATTGTCCCAATGCTGATCGGAGAATCCGCCAATGGATGTCAATTTTATATGTGCGTTTCGATTTAAATTAATGTAAATGCATTATTGTTGTAATTTTTTTGGCTTACATTTTTGTTTAGATAATTATCTCGGACACCACACCATTGTCACACCGTATAATAAATTTTGAATTGAAATATGCAATAGGTTGCAAAATTGATTCGTTATCAAAATGTTTCATACTCGTAATAACATAAATAAGACCATGTCAATTCTGCCCTTTTGAGGACAGGCAACAGGAAAAAAAGCCCTATTTTTATTCCATGCGCCCTGCCCTTTTTTCAGTCTGGGGGAAACTATATTGAGGTCCCGATAAGTGTTCTTTATACAAATGTTACTAATAATATATTTAGCAGCTTTAACCCATACCCTGATATATACGTATTTCTACGTGTGCTACCACTACCTGATATATACGTATTTCTACGTGTTATCGGGCACCTGATAAATACGTATATATACGACTATACCAGTCAGCTGATAAGTACGTGTTTTTACGTGTCCGTTTTAAAACCATCATTTTCGCTACTAATACGGAAGAAAAGCAAAGTCAAATATGTTTCTAATATTTTGGACATTTATATAATGATTTTGAAAAACAATGATGCTTACATTTGAAATTCTACGGCAATCGTCAATTAAAAATATCTCCTACAGGTGTTATATAAATCACCACAGCTGGGTTAATGCTGGCATAATCATGGAAAATTACTTGGGGGGCTAAAAATAGATGTATGTAATAGACAAGTGTACTATGTAGCACTAGGCTGGTTTAATTTTCTGAAATTCCTGAGGTTACGATTTTTATACTTATTTGTTAACATAAAGATCAAAGAGGCATACGTCACAGCTTAGCTTTGAATGCAGTAAGTCACAGAGTTTAACAAGGACTGCTGGGTCAATGAATTTATTTATCATGGAAAAGTACTGGGTTTGTTAATGATAATTTCAATTTCTGAAAATGTGTGCAAGGCGTGTGCTTTATAATGAGACAACCAATCAAATTTAATACATGCATAGATCACAGGCATTATGCCATTGATCACATTTGTATAATTGACGGTGTTTGACTGTGAAAACACTGGTTTTCTGTTTATTGTTTTATTGCCTTCCAGGGCAATAAATGTTCTGTGATCAAAGTAAGTGAAACTTGTATATATACATGTATATATATGTCAACACAATACACAGGACACATCAAAGCCAATTAAAATTTATGACTTCCAGAATCGGTGTGAAAAATAATCATTAGGCCTACTGTATGGATGAAATCATTCAGTTTGTGTGTAAACACCAATGCCTATACATTATTTTTGATGATTTTTACAGCAGTGAAAAGGTAAGTGTCTTCTTTCCAAATGTCTTTACTTGATAGAAATATTTTGAAAAAAAGGGATATACCACAGGGATTCGGCACGTTTGGGGGTACTAGTATATATATATTTAAGTAACTTAAATATATATACTCAGGGCGTTCACTAGACTTTGAAACTCAAGAGTCAATGACCCTTGAGGTCAAAATCTCAAGAGTCAAACAGGAATTTTCAAGAGTCAAATATATGCATGTTGGTACTTTACGTACATGTAATTTTTTCTCGATCATAAAATGCACTCTAGACCAATGTGTGAGCTGACCAAGCCAGACCTTTCTCTACTAATACATGACTGTACCGTAACCAAAACGAACACATGTTTATAATAAATATGTATTTTATTTTTATGAGAAACAGTTTTTTAAACTTTATTCAAGACACAAATCATTAATTCATTCACTTTACTGAGCACGTTTGTGTGTGTTTTTACGTTTATTTATCGTCACTACCGATTGCCCATATGAGCGACGCCTCCTGAAGAGATTAGTTATTTTAGATTTTGGAGGATAGTGCATGATACAGACAGATACCCATTCCAGAATCTCCTCTGGTTCTTTTACGTGCACGGTGTAAAGCACCAACACGAGACCTCGGTTTAACGTCCCATCTGAAAGACTGTTAATTTTATTAGGGTCAGACGGGGGATCGAACCTGCGAGTACGTTTGAAGTTACTGTTTCATTTTCTACGCTTGCACATTTTGTCGAATCTGCGGGCAATCTTTCCAACCGGAAAATCTGTTAATCTGTTGGCCCTTCCTCTAAGTACTTTTACTCACCGACATCATCAAACGATTCCGGCATATATTTTCAAATTTCTATATCAGTGGCCCACTATAAGCTTCTCAATTAGCAGTCAACTTATTCTTGACAATACATGTGTTACAAAAACACAGTTTTATCTATGCCGATTGTACATTGACAATACACATAATGTCAACACCTACTTAAACTTCTCAGTTCTCATGATTAGCAGCACATATGATGGCAAACAACACAAACAGTAATTGGTTGTTTGCAAAACTTGCTAAAGGTGTTTATTGTGACAATCAATAATAATTGTCTTTTGATAAAAACTAATTTTTACCGGAAAAATACCGAGCCGTACAGGTATTAGAGAAACGTTATTAAAGATTTATTTCCCTTTGATACTAAAGTTTGAGTCAGCCTTTTTTCTCAACCACCCAACTGAATAATGACATCAACCACGCGTTTTTAACCTAACCCTAACCCTGGGCGGAGCAAGTGATGAAGGCGCTTTATGCGTGGTTGATACTATATTCTGATCGGCTGGTTGAGATAAAGATTTTACGTAAAGTTTGCCTAGACGCCATTTGTCCGCTTGTGAGTCCCTCGTATATCACGATCGTGTTCAAAACGAAATGCAGCAGACTTTTGATGAAAATAACTGCGTTTTATATATGAACGATTATGGTCTTTGACGTCGTAGACAGACATATTTTGATAATTACTCCGCTGAGAAAATATTTGATGACGCATGACCGATCAACGCCCCGGGTCAAAGTTGACTCTCAGGGCATTTTCACCAAGAGTCAAACATGCGTCTTTATCAATTTTCGTGCGTCAAAACCCGGGAGCTCGGGTCAAATGAACGCCCTGTATACTAGTACCCCCAAACGTGCCGAATCCCTGTGATATATACAACATACCCTGAAAAATCTAGCATGGCTGTATCTGTCTCAATATCCAGATATTAGGACATTCATGGTCTTTATAACCTAATTGAAAAAGACAGGCTTACCATACAAATATGAGTTTGATACTGTTAGAAAGAGAATTTTATTCTCTACAAACTTTACATTGACCAAAATTCAGTTTAAATAAACAAATACAGTGTGCGACATTAACAGTCGCCCGATCGCCCGAGGCGATGAAAAAACTGCTCGGGCGACCAAAGAAATCGTCACGGTAGCCCGTCGGGCTATGAAGAAAAAAAAGAGTTGTATCTAAAAAAAAAATTTTGTTATGGAACAATCACTTGAAAATGACGTTATTTAGCCGTAATCTTCAAAATTACATTCCAGAATCACAGCAAAATATATTAAATTACTCGCAACTTGCAGCGAAGTTCATCGATGCATTTTCGTATTTTGGTAGTTTTTACCCTAACACCGTTTCTCGATTTCCGCTCGATCCGTTACTTGCAGACGCACGATATCGCTGTCTGCACACGCACAACATTAATGCTGAATACGCTCAAATATGTCCCTGGAGCAATACCAGGAAAGGCGAAGAGACAGGCGGACATGAGCGACACGTCTACAAAACGTCGAAGATATGAGAAAGAGGTAATAATTTGTCAGTGCCCTTTTCCGTTACATGATCAATGTTCGGACTATGTACGATTTTGGATATATTTTGAGTCATATCTGTCCAAGGAACTAGACATAGATCAGTTGAAGACTGAATGGTCATTGATGAAAAACATCATATACAAAAGGTATATCGAGCATTTTATCATATCTATAATTTAATCAACCGTGTTTGGCATTTGTATTTAACCTCTATCATGTTGCCCAACACTTGACTTATGTATTTTGCTTATCATTGCAGATATGGCAGTGAACTGCAAACATTGAAGTGGCCTGAGGTGGCTAGGGCTTTATGTGGACATTGTGTTGACAATGGCCTGGATATGGTAGACTTGATTTTAAGTTTACCACCAACATCTGTATTCAATGAGAGGCAGGGCTCGACGCTAATGTTTTACCTTGGTTGCCCAAAGGGCAACCATGACTGCAGATTTACCTGCCCGAATGAGATTTTCACCTGCCCGAAGTTTTACTTCTGATTATTTGTTCATATTTAATTTTTCAACACTGTATACACTATATATGTTTTCTGGCTATGCATTTTGGAAGAAAAAGCAATGATATCCCAAATCGTGCTTAATATTGCACCACTCTAAATCTTATGTGATGCTGTGTGCAGCTGTATCACAAACAATCCCAATGAGTTCGAGCCCTACCATTGTTTCCTTGAGCAAGAAACTTTATCCAAAATTGTGTAGTACTGTGGTTGGTCCCAGGAACAGACGTAAGCATGCCATGATTAATCGAAGTTGTAGTACTTGTTTGATAATCGAGCTTAAAATAAATTAGTATAGACTAGCTCTCGAACTATTTGGCTGATTATCAAATGATGATGAAATCATTCATTGACCATTACTGCGCTGGAAACGAGTATACTCGTTTTTGCAAACAGCATAGAGCTATATCAGATTGCACAGAACATACCATCTGATCAGACTCTATGCTGTTTGCTATTCAGATATTGGAGCCAAAACACTGGGCTTAGGGTCAAAACGCGTGGTTGATGTCATTATTCAGTTGGGTGGTTGAGAAAAAAGGCTTACGTTATTATTGTCGAGCAAGAGTAGCTATCGTTTCGTAAAATATTGAAACAAAAACTAGTTTTTTTTATATATATTTTTTTAATTTTTATTATTTTTTTTTTTAAACTAGTTGCCCATTGGGCAAGCGAGTAACAACAGGTACTTGCCCGCCGCCAACATTTACCTGCCCCGGGCAATCGGGCAGTGGTTAGTGTCGAGCCCTGAGAGGTCATTTTCACACATGAAATTAATGAAAACTGGTAACTACATATTGTACATTGTTTACTCACTATTGTGAAACTTACATGTATGCTCATTATTATTTTTTAATTTTACCTATTATACAATTACTCTGTTCTTAGAAGTTATGTAATAATATTAATATACTACTAACTAGTATTGGCTTTTAATATAATTTTTATATTTAAGACCGACGGTGCCGTTTGAAGAGCACAACATAACTAATGGTTGTGAAATTAGATACGCCGGATGCGAGTGAATTTGACCCGTTGCCCGCCATTGATCTTTGGTCTGTAAGTACTCCTACTTTTAATAATAATGTCCTGAATTGAGCATTACCATTTCTTATTGATGAAACTCTGTTTACCATAGTCCTATAATGTAAATTATGTTTTGTATCTGAAGATAGGAAACAACAGATGATGTCGTATCTGTCACCTGTCATAAATTCATTTCATTGGAATGATCCCAATAAAGTATGTCCCTACTAAAATTTTATGGTATGTTACATCCAATAAAGTATGTCCCTACTAAAATTTTATGGTATGTTACAGTCATAATATATTACATAATCATTGTATTGCAATATTCACAAAACGTCCAACTAGCCAGAACAGAATGTCACTCATTGGCCATACTATACGACCACTGAGGAGTTTGTAGCCTACGTCATAATAAACACAGTTTATTTAGTTTCATTGTTTTATATCGTATCTTATATCTATATATTGTAGGCATCCAGTACACGTCCAAGGCGGCCAGATTTTAGCAGGCCTCGGGCTCTGCCTGATTCAAGAAAATCTCCAGCAATACAAGAAACCTCACAGGAAGAAGACGGTTACGAGTCTGACTCTGAACAGGAATCAGATTATGATTCTGATGAAGCCTACTCATCAAACTGCCTCAAAATCATACAATATTCAAACTGAAATTAAAAATAAATATCAAATAAATACGATATCTGTTTATTGTTAGACCAATTTATAAACAAATTTCATAAATTTTGTGGGGCTATGAAACATTGGCTAGGGCTATGAAAAGTCCAAACTTCATAGCCCCATTGGCTATGATGTTCAAAATGTTAATGTCGCACACTGCAAATATAGTCGAATATAATAATTATTCTCCAAAACATGCATGTCCAATATTTACACCTCCGTATCTAAGTAAATACTAAAAAGTTTCTTTTAAAAATTATATCGTTGAAAACATCATTTATTTTTCTAAATTTTTTATTCTTACAATAAATATATTGGTTTCTTATCTATTGGTAGCTGATACGCTATTATATAGTTACTGTATTGGGCTGGAGAACCTGATATGACTTTTATTATGAGGGAAAGGGTTAACAAAACAACTTTAACTGTGTACTGTTTTTAAGTTTATTCTTCTTGTAGTGGGTAGTGTGATTATCTTAACACACTGTCACCTCACAGTGATCTGACACTAGTGCAGAATCTGAGATGTGTAGAGTGATCACAGACGCTAAATTGACCCCAAGTCAGTATGCAAATTGCAGTTTTGGGCATATTTATGCAAACAATGTCCAAATTAAGACAAATATAAATTTATTTTCTACAAATTCTGTTAGGGCCTCAAAATGTTATGCCCATATTTGTAAACCGGTGACATCGTAATATTCACATTTTGTGAGATTTACTACTTCCATTAATAAAATATAGTAGCAGACGGACGTTTTGGTAGCAAATTTTTTATTTCCGGTTTATGTGTTTTCAGCCGATGATCTTTTTAGGGTAGGGGGGTGTGGCAAAATGACTAGCTTGAAGTGAAATACAGGTGTATATACTAAAAATAAACTGTATCCTTGAATACCGAGTTCCGACGCATCTAAGCAAAGAATCAACAATGACATAACATAAAACGAATGAACTCATGTAAATAGTGTATTATCTGTATAAATAGATCCTTTTCTACATATTCAACGCGAGAAATTATGCTTATTACGCTTATTTAGTGTCAAAATATCACATCGATTCAGGCCGCTATTGGGAATTCCACTGAGTCGAGAAATACCTAATGCAACGCAATTCATTGGTTGACTAATTACGTTCTAAATTTAGTTCATTCACTCCCCTGTATCTGTTCTGTGCATTACATGTATATTACGTCATCTCAAACTAGCCTGAAAATTAATTATGCGTCACTAAATTACATAAAAACTGAGTGTACAACATGCCATTAATTAATTGTGCTAATAAACAGGAATATTTACACTGTTTTACCATATGTAAAATATAACTATGAACAATTTGAAAATAATAACATTTAACTAGAAATTATGCCTTGCTGTTGTCCTTATAGCACTCCCAGTAGTCTGTACATGCATAAAAACAGTGGCCATAGAAGTTGGTGAATACTGTTTATTCTTGCGTTTGGGAGCCTGCACAGATATTGGTTGGGTTCTCCATGTTACTATCACAGAGAGATCACAGCAATAACGTATTTAACGCATATACCTTTCCTAACAGTGAATCAAGTGCCACGTGACCTACCGATATGCAGAGCTTAGCCGAGCAGACGGACCAAGAATTGTTATGTTTGCAGTAGCATGTTGCAAAATATAGGCTATTTAATGTAATGCACAAAGTTGCATTTGGATTTTGTTGTTAACACAGACTGCTTGCAATAACATTGCTATAATAATTACCTTGTAATTTCTCACTTTCCACATTTTAGTCTAGGAAATCTCGTATCATGTTTACAAACATTGCAGATGAAAATAACGTCACCGGATATTGTAAATATTGAAAACGAGGTCAAAACATAAATTGCTTCGTTTCATGCGAGCGTCGTTATAAGGGTTCGGACGATACTTAAATTTTGTATTGATATTTAGTTCATTTTGTTTACAAGCAAAAAAGCAGACTTTCGTCATAATATTGGACCGTGGAAACTGACGATAGGTGGCGCTTTTTCGGACTGGTTGTCGAAATACCGCGATACAACCGGAAGCAACTATAATATGTGAAACTCATAAGTATCAAAGTGTCAGTTTTTAGAGCAATGACGTCATTCGTGTGCCGGAAGTAAACGAAAATCACGCGAATAAACAAAGGCCTAAAACAGGCGAGGGCCGATATCTATCTATCTATCTTCCTTCAATGTCGAACCCCTTGCGGGGACGTAGACATGTTGCGCGTCAAAAACCGCTAAGAAGTTAAAAGTATAATTTAAGAAGGTATGAAAATAAGTTATGGTAAAAGTTTAAAAGCAGCTACGCAGAACAACTAGGGACTGGCATGTTCAATATGGCAAACTGCTGTATTGAATTGCTCTATGGTAGCAGGGTTCCCACAGACTGTTGAGACTGAAATTCAAGGACATTTCATCGTTTTTCAAGGACTCGTTAAATTTGAAATCCGAACAGTTCCAAATGTACTGTTGTTGTTTCCGGTTTGCCTTAATAGCACAAAGAGGTGAAAACACCGCAAAGTGCAGCCGCTATCTTTTGAGGCCACACCTAATAATTAACTCGGGACGGACACATTTTTTGCCCATCACCCGGCCGAAATTGGTGAATTTTATTAATAATAAAATATTTTAGCAACAATTCAAAACTTGCATGCGATTCAAGCACACGCTATGGTAATTTAAGGAGTTTTTCCCAGGATTTAAGGACTTTTTAAGGACAAAAACCACCAATACCAAATTCAAGGAGTTTTCAAGGTCTGTGGGAACCCTGGGTAGGGAGATGGACAATGTCAGGAGGGATATCAGGGATATTGACGATAAAATGTTATTGTTTTCCGGTCTAAAGAGTTGGACTAGTAACACACATATTATATTCACTTTTACCTGTCAAATTTCAAATTATTGTTGCTTATTGCATCATGATCATTCTTTATTTTCAGTCGTTTATTGCAGCTTCAGCAATTAGTGACCTCTATTTTAAGCATAATGTTGTCGGGATTTCACAAGAAATAGTGTATACATAGGAGTCAGCCCTATGAAGTGGAAGACAAGTGTCATTATCAACGTAAAATGATGAATTTCCCTCACCTCTTGCTCATCTGTTCACCGTTGTCAGCCATTTCCCACACGTGTTTCACAACAATAAAAACGAGGCTAGCTAGCTAGCTATATAAGTTTATTTAAAGTCGCCACCGCATAAATGCAAAAACGAGGCAAACAATAAAAGACTAATATAGTCGTCGGATGATCTAGGATGAACACCACTAAAATGGTAAAGCGACACCTCGGCCCCAGAAACCTCGGCCCCAGCCCGAAAATACATCGACATTTAGTTTAGTTTAATCATAATTTATTGCATTCATTCTATATGTACAATGATACAGAACAAAGCAAATGAACACACTGACAGAACAAAAGGTGTATAGTGTACTTTTAGACAGTTGTTCATCTACATAGTTCTCCCAACACTCAGACGCGAGTATGACAGGGGAGGCGCTTATCAAGGACAGTGGTTAAAATCTCAATTAGTGAGATGTATGTTCCTTTAATGTCAAATCCCTCGCGGGGACTTAGACATGTTTCTTGGACAGGCTTAGCCGACCTAAGCGATTAACCAGTACTAAGCAGTGTGTGTGAGGTGCCTTGCTCAATGACACTACATACGTGGCCTGACCGAGTATCGAACCCGGGACCGTTCGATTCCAAATCCGACGCTCTACCACTGGACCACGGACGCCACAAATGTTCAACAAAGAGTGGGAACGATGAAATACCTGTAATTTATTTGTATAAAACATCAATGTATCTATCCATTTCCTGTTGTATGTATATATACACACTTTACTTCCCTCGACATACACGGATTACAAGTAAATAAATATAAATTTACATATTCATGAACGAACTTATATAACTACTAAGACATTTACTGAGAATGATCCTTATAACAGTATATAATGATGCAATATTTCTGCTTATAATTTCCTAATAATTAAAACAAATGTAAAATATAAACTATATATCGATATATAACTATCAGGCTTGATATTTATAAGATGGTCGACAGCTGTCTAAACATCCAGACGGATCTGTAGCCCAGTGGTAACACGCGGGGCTGGTAATCCAGGGATCGCAGGTTCGATCCCCCGTCTGACCCTAATAAAATTAACAGTCTTTCAGATGGGACGTTAAACCGAGGTCTCGTGTCAGTGCTTTACACCGTGCACGTAAAAGAACCAGAGGAGACTCTGGAATGGGTCTCTGTCTGTATCATTGCACTATCCTCCAAAATCTAAAATGACTAATATCTTCAGGAGGCGTCGCTCATATGGGCAACCGGTAGCGACGATAAATAAACGTAAAACACACAATAAACATCCAATCAATCTGAGTGTCCCCAATCAGTATAATGGTATAATTTTTTATTGTATAATACACAAGGTGATTAAGCACTTCAAATATGATGCAACATATAGCCTGGAGCATTCAGATTAGTAAAAAATCATCACCAATTAAAATTCAACAAAAGAATGACGGTCTTTGTACAAACATTGCCAATAACAGTGAAATTAAATCGCTCAACAAGCATGAATATCGTTAATCTTTGTACCGATTTATCGTTTAATGTATCTAGCTAGAATTTTTATCTGTAGTCTATAAATAATATTTGTTAAATGTTTACATACAATTAATTTCCATATCTATATCTAATATATCTTAATCATTATTATCTAATTATAAAACGGCAGTTTTCCCGTTATTACAATGTAGTTTTCATGGTAGCTTGTCGGTGGATATTAATGTTATAGTAGTGGGTTATTGGGGTACTTCACTCTACATTCATATCCATAAACAACGACTATATGAGGGTTCGTATATATCTTGTCTTTATTTGGTATGTGATCCAGGAGTAGGTACGATATGATGATGATGGTGATGTGATGATGATGATGATGATGATGATGATGATGATGATGATGATGATGATGATGATGATGATGATGATGATGATGATGATGATGATGATGCTAAGCTGTACATAAGGCTATAAGCCTCACTCAAACTATGGGTCTAAACTTTCACAGCCTCTCTGTTCCGCTCAATCGTTCAGTGCCAGTAGTGTTAAGTCTTGTTACTGAATAAAACTGTAGATCATTATTAAAACTTTCTATACACAGCAAGTAAATAAATGTATGACTGATCTCCAAAGAACCTGACAACTGAGTGAAGATCAAATCTGGCGGTAAACCCAATTACCCCAGTCATACTTCAATTCCCAAATATGCATTCATGAACTAATGAAATAAGGGAGATAACAAACTATTTGAAATGACTATTAAAAAACAAGATTAGTTTCCCTTATTTACATACTGTCACATTAATTCGAGACACTTGTGAAATAACGATATCTGATTGGATTATTTATTAGTTTGATTGACAGGCAGCTACTGGTCAATTGGCTTAGGAGGTCATTATTGTCAAAATGGGTCATGATGTTAGAGACCAAAATATGCTCCCAATACTAGTAGTTTGGAAGCAATGCAGGTGAGAGAATTTGGCCTGTAGTTACTGGCCTTGGACTTTGGGCCTTTCTTATAGACAGGGGCTACTACTGCACTTCTCCAATCTGATGGAACACTGCCCGTTTATAAGGATAGTCTAAAGATGGTTGTGATGATGGGAGCAATCTCCTGGTGTAGCTCTTTAAGGGTCTTAGGGGCTATTTCGTCCAGACCTGAGGCTTTATTTGGAGATATCCCCTGGAGAAGTTTGTCAACACCTTCGACTGATATTGCGATCATTGGCATCTTGGGTGCTGACTATTAAAGTAGCTGTTTTGCAGAGTTGCTTCAAGCTGAATGTTGGGGTTTGGAGAAAACAGATTCAAATTGTTTGTTCAAAATGTTTACTTTGGTAACGGGGTCAGTATAAGTGATACCCTCGTACTTTAGAGGTGCTACACCACAGTTTTCTGTATTCTTATGTTTTACAAACGAGACCTCATTCCTGATGGAATCCATCGCCACGAGGGAGAGAAGAGGCAACGTGGAATTTAAATGCCTTGCCTAAGGACACACTCGTAACGGCTCCAGCGGGGCTCGAACTCCAGGTTGTGAATCGCCCGTGAATATAACTGATTCGAGATATGACCAGTATACTGTTCTTATATCTTTTTGGATCTTATGCTTAAGTGCTTTGAACCGATTTACGTTGTGGATGGTTTTCCGGTTTGTTGTTTTAAGTTTGGAGTACATTTTGTCTCGTTTGCGGACGAGTCTCAGAATTTGCGGAGTTAACCATGGTAGATCACATCGTGATTTGGACATTTTTGTTGGAATGTGAAGAGTACTTAGACGATTAAGTTCCTCTTTAAACACATTCCAAACTGTATTTGGATCTGAGTAGCCGGAGTTAGAAAATACGGTTCCAAACTCCGTTATGTCCCTTTTGAAGTTGACCCAGTTGGTTTTGCTAAACATTTTTTTACCCTTTTTTTGCTGTAGTTTTCTTAATATTTATTTCGTGATGCACAATATCATGATCAGAAGATCCTAAGCATGGAAGGGTTGTTGTGGTGTAAATTGATGAGGGGGCATTGGTCAGAAATAAATCTAAAATATTCTCATTTCTAGTAGGAATATTGACCATTTGTTGGGGATTATAGAAGTTTAGTCTATCCAGGAAGTCTTCATACATTTCCTTGAATTTGCACTTCGGGGCTTCAGATGACCAATCTATGTCCGAGAGATTGAAGTCACTGAGTAACCATATGGTGCTATTTTGGTTTAAACATATTTATTCGATAATAATGTACATTACATATACATTGTATACAAAACGAAAATGGATTAAATCGGAAGCTTAACGCTTATTGAGATTTTCTCCATTGCATATATAATGTTGTGCACAAATGGCGATTAAGAGATAAACATATAATGTAGTAATACCAAGATATATAATAAGTATTTGAAAATATAGCTTGTTATCGGGTGAAAGGCTAACAGTAAAAGGGAGGTTGGGGAGGGTGGGTAGAAAGCGATGAAACGATAAGTAAGCACACTGTTTGAAGTGAATCACTCTGCTAGTGCGTTAGTCTCTGTTCACAGAATACTAAAAACGTTTAGACTTTTCTATGAATTTGTGGACAGCTAAGACTATTATTTCATTATGTTCAGATGGCAAAGAAATATCACCGAATATGATCACATTTAGGGTTATATAACAGAGATGAGAAATAGTGTTAACTAGTTCAGGGCGTATATTGTAGTACTTGTGACATTCAAAGAAGTAATGGTAAGTTGACTCGATTTGACAGCATGTGCATGGTGGTGAATCAATTATGTTTTTGGAGAAGAGATCATGTTTTAAATAACTACAATTTGTTCTCAATCGAGCAAGTAGTATCTGGTTCTTACGTATACCAGAAAAGTAGAATTCGGGAATAGGACAAGAGTCGCTTTTAAGTTGCATCTTGAACGATGAAAGAGATGGTGCATGCTTGGTTAATGGTGGTAAATCATTAAACGCTCTAACTACTGAAGGTAAAAAGGAGTTTTCATATAAATTGGTTCTAGAGCGTGGAACTTGAAGTTGATCTCCATTTCTCAAATTATATCTACTAGTATCGACGTCAGGTGGACACAGAGCAGAACGATAGTTTGGAGTGAGACCATTTTTCATCTTGAAAAAAAGAGTAAGTTTGTGATTGAGACTTCTCCTATCAAGAGATTCCCACCCAACTTCAATCATCAATTTGTTTATGGACACAAGTTTCGTGGTACCAGTGATTATTCTTGCTGCTTCTTGATGAATTTTTTCCAGTTCGCCTTTAGCTAAAGTAGACATGTTATCAAAAATAACATCACCATATTCAAGGAGCGGACGTATGAATGAAATATACAAGCATTCTAAGGAGCGGCGGTCTAGTGTAAATTTTAATTTACGAAGAATATTGATTCTCTGATAAGCTTTAGAAGACATTTGGTCAATGTGGTGTTTCCAGTTGGAAATATGAATGCCTAGATGCCTCTGATGTGACACCTCATCGATTATTTGGTTATCCATAGATAGAGGTGGATGGTACGGCTGATTATGTTTTTGAGATATTATCAGAGATGTTGTGTTGGTCGGATTAAATTTAACAAGCCATTGTTTAGCCCAATTAGAAATAGACTCCAGATCGGACTGTAGAATAGCAGCGGCTGAGTTGGGGTTATCAACAACAATATAGAGACTAGTATCATCAGCAAATAGTTGAATATTAGCAGTTATGTTATTTACAATGTCATTAATATATATAATAAAGAGCAAAGGGCCTAAGATGGATCCCTGTGGGACACCGGCAGCTATATGGTTCCACTTTGAAGTGTGACCAGAAATAACTACACGCTGTTTTCTATTGGACAAATATGAAGAGAACCATTTGTGTACTGAACCAGATATACCAAAATCTTTGAGTTTATGCAGAAGACCAACATGCCATACTCTATCAAAAGCTTTACTTATGTCACAGAATATTGCTCGTACTTCTTTTCCAGAGTCGATCGCTTGACTGAAGTTATTGTAAAGGAATGTTAATTGATTTACACAAGAATCTCCCGGGACAAAACCAGATTGCATTGGAGTTAATAAATTATTGTCCCGGAGGTGATTGAAAACATGTTTAAAAACGATTTTCTCAAAGACCTTTCCAATGGTATCAATAAGAGAAATAGGTCGATAATTACAAACAGCAGAACGATCACCTGCTTTAAATATAGGACACACATATGCAGTTTTCCACGCCGCAGGATACGTACATGTTGAGAGTGATTTATTGAAAAGTTCAGAAAGAGGTGATGAAAGCTCCCCTGCAAGTTCAAGAAGAAGTCTATTGTTTATCGTATCAGGTCCGGATGCCTTTCCCATAGCAAGTGACTTTATAACGTCTTTAACATTATCAGATGTTACAACTATATAATCGAGAGGAGGATAGTGAAGCGGTTGTAATTCAGGAAGATTGTTTGCACCGGTGTCATCCACGACTGTTTGATCACGAAAATAATCATTAAATATGTTATCATTCTGATGTTCAGATTCATCAGATATAACTTCATTATAATGTTGTAAAGGTGGTATGCTACTAGACCTATATGGTTTTATGAACGATTTAATACAAGTCCACCAGCTTTTGGAGGATCGAGTTTCTGTTTTGATTTTGTCAGCAAGTTTATCTGTGTGACTTTGTTTCGCATTTCTGATATGTGTTGTTACTTCGTTTCGCATCTGTTTAAATTTTACCCAGTCATATTCTCTATTGGTATGTATTGCATTTCGATATAATCGTTTACGTCGTCGTATAATTTTACGAATGTATGTGGTAAGCCAGGGTGGATCACCATGTCTGATCATAACCTCTTTATTTGGTATGCAAATCTTTGAAATACTAAGAATTACATCCGTTACATTTTTAGTATGTTTATTTATATCTACATGTTTGAGGTCATTCCAATTAACATTTGATATGTTTTCCTTAAGAAGTTCATAGTTTCCCTTATCAAAAAGCCAAATGTGTCTTTTATAAGATTGTATTTTATCCGTTTTGAGATTGAGAAGACCAATGACAGGACAGTGGAAACGGACGTCTTGTAAGAATGGATCGCCTACTCCTGAATCAAATATAATACGTTCCGAGGTAGTGAGAATAACATCAATAAGCTAGGATGACGATTCTGTAAAATGTGTAGGTTCTGTGATGCACTGAGTAAGGGATAACTGTTCACAAATAGAAGACATTTTCTTTACATATTGTTGGTTTAAGAGATTTATATTAAAGTCACCGGTTATAATTACGTTACTAATTCCAGAATCAACAGCCAGTTGGATATAATCTACGATTTTAATATGCGACTGGGCATCTGTATTTGGTGGTCTGTAGTATACACTAAATAAAATGCGTTTGGTCTGGAGACAAAGTTCAATCCATATACATTCTACACCCGGTAATTCAAGGTCGAATCTACGTTTATAGACAATACTATCTCTAATGTATAGAAGCACACCACCATGGATGTCACCTATGCGATCCTTCCTTTCAGGAACATGGAAGTATGTGAAATTAAGATCGGAACATGGAATACTGGCATTGAGCCATGTTTCTGAAAGAGCTATACTATCAAATGCAGAAAATTCAGCATATATCAAATCGAGCTTGTTCCTAACGCTCTGAACATTGTAATGAACAAACGATACATGTTTAGCGAGATCAAATGTTCCAAAGGATGTTGACAATGATGAAGTAGTGGACTGGGATGGGCTAGAGCTTCCTGGACCAGGATTTAACTGTATATCTCCAGATAAAATTATTAGCAATATAAGAAATGCAAGCAGGCCGGTACTGAGAAATATAAAGGTAAGTATAATATTGTATGTAAACCTTCTGTTACAGTGACATATTTGACTAATTGGCGGCCGTTTTGCTAAGCATATAGATAATGGCTTAAACGAATTTGTAGATTGTATCGACAAAAGAAAACTTTGCGAGGATATGATATTATAATGCATGCAGAGTAGAACTACGACTACTGTGAAAAGTCTAAAATTACTGTTCATGCAGAATTTCCTCATGGTAGTATTATTTATATTATGTACTTTCATGTTATGGCATTCGGGTATGCGTAATCTAGAGTGGAGATGACCATGAGGAAATATGAAAACATTTGTGAACAAAAGAGAAACGCACACACAGAGTGATACAGCATGACAATCGCTTTCAGTGACATAGGGGAGGGTAGGGTGAGGCGACAACAAATAAGGAATGTATCAATCATGGGGAAAATGAAGAGATAATAAAAGGAGGCATTGAGGATATCCATTGCAGTTAACGGCATATTTTCATAATTTTTAACATAGACGAAAAAATCTCCAGAGAAAACCGGTTTGAAGCAGGCGATATTGATATAATTGTCACAGAACAAATATATAGTACTTAATCTTGCATTCGAAAAAAAAAACCAAAAACAACTATGCGTATCTCTTATTGTACAAACTTGTTTAACATAATACTATATGTGTTATTTAAAGGCAGGATTTGTATAGTAAGTACTTAATGTAGTGCCCAGCTTATAATAAACGACCGTTCAATGCTAAAACGAATTGAATTTAACACATGTAGTTCCCAGCTTGAAATAAACGACAGTTCAATACTATAATTGTACAATAAAGCAAAACTATCATTGCGTATTACTAGAAGTGTTCAATAAAGCGAAAATATTCCTGCGTAGTAAGTGTATATACGAAGTTGTATAAAACGAATTGAATAATTATTAGCACATAGAAGTTGTACAAAATGAGTTGGGTATTTACACATATAGTGCCCAGCTTGAATTAAACGACGGTTCAATACTATAATGGAACAATTTAAAGCAAGATATCATTACATATTACATGTATACGTAGTTGTATAAACCAGCTTGAGTTAAACGACAGTTCTATACTATAATTGTACAATTTAAAGCAAGATATCATTGCATATTACATGTATACGTAGTTGTATAAACCAGCTTGAGTTAAAGACAGTTCTATACTATAATTGTACAATTTAAAGCAAGATATCATTGCATATTACATGTATACGTAGTTGTATAAACCAGCTTGAGTTAAACGACAGTTCTATACTATAATTGTACAATTTAAAGCAAGATATACTTGCGTAGAACATGTATACGTAGTTGTATAAACCAGCTTGAGTTAAACGACAGTTCTATACTATAATTGTACAATTTACAGAGTATACTGCGTAGAACATGTATGCGTAGTTGTATAAACCAGCTTGAGTTAAACGACAGTTCTATACTATAATTGTACAATCTACAGCAAGATATACTTGCGTAGAACATGTATGCGTAGTTGTATAAACCAGCTTGAGTTAAACGACAGTTCTATACTATAATTGTACAATTTAAAGCAAGATATCCTTGCGTAGAACATGTATGCGTAGTTGTATAAACCAGCTTGAGTTAGACGACAGTTCTATACTATAATTGTACAATTTAAAGCAAGATATCCTTGCGTAGAACATGTATGCGTAGTTGTATAAACCAGCTTGAGTTAAACGATAGTTCTATACTATAATTGTACAATCTACAGCAATATATCATTGCATATTACATGTATACGTAGTTGTATAAACCAGCTTGAGTTAAACGACAGTTCTATACTATAATTGTACAATTTAAAGCAAGATATCGTTACATATTACATGTATACGTAGTGGTATAAACCAGCTTGAGCTAAACGACAGTTCTATACCATAATTGTACAATTTAAAGCAAGATATCATTGAATATTAAGTGTATACGATCGGAAGTTGTTTTAAACGGATTGAAGATTAACACACTTAACTCGCTGTGATGCCAGCTGCCAACACTGCTGGCATAATGTTCAATGATGTGGGCCAGATGCTAAATTGCCACCTGATTAAGTCAGTAAAGGCCCGTCCATTAGAAGTGAATTAATCAAAGCGTTAGTAGACTTCCAGCAAACACCATGGAAGTGAATTAGTTCACTGACGCACGTCTGAGGCCACAGCACCTGCCATGTCCTTACGACTGTTGATGCGTCTAATGGACCCATCGTTGACCTTGACAAGCACTGATCCGTCGGTTGACCACGCGCCGAGCAGCTTTCGAGACTTCACTAGTTGTCGCGCCTGGAATAGGAGCTCAGACCGATTCCGTGTGAGGTCTTCGTTTACGAATACTCCCTTGTGGTCACTGGTCCGCAGCCTTGTACGGTTGGAATATAGCTTCTGGCGAGACCGGTACGTAGCAAACTTAACAATTATCTGCCGCGGTTTGCCGTCTGGCCGGCGTCTACCAATTCTGTGGCACCGATCAATCTCTTGTATGGATCGCTCACATCCATGACGAGTTGATCTGGGTCTTCCCCAAGTGACTCGGGGATGACTGATAAACGCAAGCAGTTACGCCTGCTGTATTGCTCTGCTGATTCTGATGACGACTCAAGTTCAACCACACGACCCAGCAACTTCGTATTTTGGTCCTTTAAGGCCTTATTTTCAAGTTCCAGAGTATCAATCCGTATCTGAAGCCCGTGTACCACACCGTCAACTATAGGCTTAATTGACGCATCTATCATGACTTGTAGGTTGCTTTGAATAGTGTCCCTTAACGCTAACGCAATTGCCTGTATGGTCGAGGCATCGAGCGAGATGTTGGTCATGGCTTCAGCCATACGAATTGAGTCTGGTAAATCAGAAGATTCAAACGTGACAGAGGATTCTAACAGACGTTGACACTTTTTAGGTAAGACAAGTTCCTCCGGTGAAGACAGATCACGTTTCTTGATGTTTGAGGAACTAGGGGTTGATGATTACGTGTATCAATGCACCGTTATATGTATACACCGTAGTTCACTTCATGAAACGCACGGGAAAACCGTGATCATTGCTCTCACTGAGGTATTAATGCAATGAAATGTTTTATAAAGAAACCGATTTCAACGTCAATATAATGTTAGTATGTATCATTTTACAGCATCAAATTTAAAGAAATGGAATAAAACTTCATAAACATACTTTCAAACAAAGTCATAATTCTCAATAATCCTTTTAAATCACCAACAAAGAACTACATGTATCCACAACCGAAAATAAACAAACTACCGCCATTGAGCGGTTATCTTTAGAATATGGTGCTATTTTGGGGCACCTTAGACAGAGATAACCACAACTCTGTTAGGGAATCCTCATCATTTTCATGTTAGATATATACATTAGTATACCACTTTAAATATCTTAATTAGTAACATTCGGTTGACCATACAACTATATGTAAAATAATATTGAGGCCGTCATGTCTTAGGGCTGATATGACGTAGGACAATGACGTCACTAAAACACCAAAAGCATAAACCAAATCGTTCAGCTTGAAGCAGCTTTGCAAAAATCTACTTCAATTGAGTCAGCACCCAAGATGCCAACAATCTCAATATCAGTCGAAGGTGTTGACAAGCTACTCCAGGGGCTATGGTCCCCAAATAAACATTAAAGAGCTACACCATTGGAATGCTTCCATCGTCACCACTATCTTTAAATTATCCTTAGAATCAGGCAATGTTCCATCAGATTGGAGAAGTGCAGTCGTTACCCATGTCCACGAGAAAGGCCTAAAGTTGAAGGCCAGTAACTACATGCCAGTTTCTCTCACCTGCATTGCTTCCAAAGAATTTGAGGAGCACATTGTAGTCTCCAAATTCATGGCTCTTCGGTAATAATGACCTCCTGAGCACATTCCATGTAGTGTGGTCTAAATATAAATGCTCTATCTAAAACATGTGTGAATGAGACTTGTCCATGGAGTTCAATCCTGACAAGTGTGAGGTGCTGAGACAAAAGACAACCACTGATCAGTTCCCCCTTGCACGCTTCATACCAATATATACTATATATCTAGCTGTTACAATTTGATCTAAAGATCAAACATAGAACTTTGTGAATCTCAGCTTATCATCACACAAGAGGGATAGGCCATATATATGGCCACCTGGAAAATTGTAAACAAACATAAATTATGTTGTTGAACAACAATGGCTTTTAGGAATGTTTTCGACAAGGTTGATCACATCAAACTGATATATAAACGTAATGAGCTCCATCCCTGGCATCACGGTGGATCAAGTCATTCCTAAAGAGCATATCCCAACGAGTAGTTATGTATGGCTTTACTTCAGATACACTGCCTGTCAGCTCCGGTGTCCAGCAAGGCCCTGTTTTAGGACCTTGTTCCTTAGACTATATCAACGACCTCACAGACTCCGTCAAGAATAAAGCATGGCGGTTTGCCCATGACACCCTAGTGTATCTCATAGTAAATTCCTCTTCCGATGCACACATCCTACAAAGCGATCTGAATGCCCTAGAACAGTGTGAATGGGACTTGTCCATGGAGTTCAATCCTGACAAATGTGATGTGCTGCAAAAGACAACCCGCAAAAGACAACCACTCAGTCCCCCCCCCCCCCACACGCTTCAAAACAAGTTACTAAAGCTGCCGCTATATATCTAGGTTAGGTGTTACAATTAGTGAAGATTCATGGACTTCTCCCCATAGAGACGACATCTCCACTAAAGCTACTAATTATCCCATGGATGGATGGATATTCATTAAAGGGAACGTGGAACCAGTAAAAAGGTCAAAGAAAGTAAAACTGTTTGCCGATGACACCATATTGTATCTCAAAGTAAAATTATGTTTAGATGCACTAATCCTACATAGTGACATGGATGCTCTGAATATATACCATGGAGTTCATTCCTGACAAGTGTAAGGTGCTTTAGTCTGTAGGCTACCAATACCCCCATCTCCCCATGGGGGAAGGATTGAACAGTATGATTTTCTGGTAAAGCATACCAAAAGCCAGGCCCGTCGCTGGGCATACGCAAGTACGCACGTGCGTATCATTGGTCTCAGAAAATGAAAAAAAAATGAAAACTCCAAAAATGCATTAAAACACCGGGGGGTAGTAGGGATACATAGGCGCCGCGATGTGTGGAGTAGTGGAATAATTGAGCCCATTGCAAATATGGTGCATCCCGAAATTTAGTGTGTGAGCGATTACGTGCATGTTTAATTGATAAGGGCGATATATCATGTATATTATACATCTAGCCTTAATTTATACCGATTGTCGTAAGTACTTTAGTCCTGCAAGTGTATGTTACAAAATGCATTGAAATGCAGGAAATAGCTTTCTCATTTCAAAAAATCTCCGGGGGGTATGCCCCTGGACCCCTAGCGTACTCGCTCACTATGATCACTCGACAAATAAGCATATTTGGCCGTGCGTATCATAAAAATAGCTCCAGCGACGGCCCTGAAAGCTATTATTTTATTTCCCATTTTCTGCCATCTGGGTACTGGGGCTTTACCGAGTAACGGAGGTTACTACGTTACCAATTTTGCACATTAATTATGAACACAGTTATATATCTGTATAACATTATATATTGAACTATATGAATGCTATATATTACATTTTAACCCTGTTGGATAAACACATGTTGAACTGACTGTCCTTACATTTGGGTAAATATGTGTGACTTCCGTAACTTGTTATGTGGCATACTTTACCTAATATATATATATTTAGGCCTAATACATGAACGCTACAAATGGTCATTCACCAACCAAACATGCATGCTAATCATTTATTTAATAATTTCATCTTGCGAATACACAGTAACTTTAACATACATGTTGTGTAGTTAGCCATTTTATGTTTTACGTTACCATATTAATCGCTACGTTACAAAATTAAATTATTATATATTAATATATATATTAATTTTATGTAGGATAATTTGTTACAAATATCATTGTTTTTGTTGTAGAATTTTGTTTTTGATTAAATGTACATTGTTTTCAAAAGATGAAAAATTAATTTAGTATATGGTAACTAATTAAACCTTACGTATGGTCAATTAAGTGTTTATTTGTTTATAAAGTAATAATAATAATAATAATATAAATGTTGTAGAGCTACACTAATGATCCAATATAAAGAATGCCATTTACTAGGAAAATAAGATACTTAGTCTAATATAGATAATACATATTTACCTCCCTTTGTTTGGAATTTGCAACATACGTACAAATCTTCTGTAAGGGTTGGACAGCATGGAAAGACAGCACAGTTCTGGTTTCAGTACATGGATATTATATACCTGATTCTTGCCGTGATTCGAGCCACAAAAGAGAACAACTTGAATCTCCACATTGCAGCACTGTACAAGTTATGCCCCCTATTCTTTGCTTTGGACCACCCCAACAATGCCAGATATATTCCCGTTTACCTATTGAGTCTGATGAACTTGGACAAATCCCACACAGGAGCAATAGAGCTACAAGTTTAAGAAAAATGGTTTTAGCGTTTCTAGGTCATCTGTCCCCTGTTCAAGAAATGCAGTCGATATCACGATTGAACAGACAATAAACAGACATGCAGAAAGTAGTCAGGGTGGAATCATTGGATTTAGCAGAAATTATGCGGCCTACTACCGGTGGTGTATGACACGACACATGAGGATGAAGTATGTTGAGGCAACCCTTGTAGCTACAAATATGACAACTGATGAAGATTCGCTACACAAAGATCTCCAACCTGCACAAATACGCTACCATGAAGGAGCTGTCCAGAAAGTAATGTATGCTGTAAATGGATTTCTAAACCCGTTCAATGTGGATATCAGAGAAAATCTATACTGCATATTATCTGGAGTTCCAGCTTCCTCCGAGGTTGCCGACAATCTTCTGAAGGTCTTTGATATCGGGCAACGGGCAATGGATGAGTTCATCAACAGGAGACTAGTTGAAAAGTCTTCTTCCTTCCATCTCAAGACGTTTATTACAGCGAAGAAGACAAAGACAATGATCTCGACGAAAAATAGGCTTATTCAGATTAGAGCAGAGCGCAATGTATTTGCTCAACTGGTTCTACTCGCTGTCCAGCACGATATTGTTCTAGAGTTGACCATGTCTTTCTCTCTTGGTCCAGTCCCATGGTCTCTCGCCACTGCCGATGGCATGCCCGTGAAGACGGACAAATCTCCCCGCTTTCCATTGTCTGACTGGGTGCGACACAACCAGTGCGTTTGTCAGACGGGGTAAAGTATATATATACTGAAGAAAGAATGGGAAACTGACAAGTATGCTGGGGAAAATAAATGAAAGAGCCATCAACTTTGTGGAGGGAAACACGTGTGTACAACTTAGAAGAAATGAAAACGGGACAGAAATAGATTCAACTCCAGTAAATGCATTCTGCCCAGGAAGAAGCTGATATAAGAATGGTTCTACATTGCTTACACATATGCCGTAATATGCCAGATACCACTACTATCATTGTACGATCCCCGGACACAGATGTGCTCACACTGCTGGCAAACTACCTGCCTGAAATACAGCGTCCTTTGCTGTTTGATACTGGAACAGGGAATAAACGCTGCCTAATAATAGAATCATGCAGAGCAAGGGCACACAGATTTGTTCGATTCTCCCCGCTTTCCATTGTCTGACTGGGTGCGACACAACCAGTGCGTTTGTCAGACGGGGTAAAGTCGTGCCTCTGAGAATGGTTGAGAAGAATCAGCAGTATCAGGATACACTGGAAAAACATGGACAGGAACACAAATGCTCGCCACATCTTCTCAAAGAAATTGAAGCCATTGTATGCGAAATTTATGACTATAAAACATATTCTGACATCAACAAACTACGCAACGATATGTTTATCAAGCATTTTGGAGTTCAAGGACATGTCATCAAGGTACAAAATGGCATGGACATGAGCCTACTGCCACCATGTAGATCAGCTCTGGAGATGCACACGCATCGCGTGAACTATCAAACAGATGTTTGGCTCCATGCTCATGAGTGCATGCCAAACCTTCCACCAGTAGAATAGAGTGGGTGGGCTATTGGGGAAAGTGGAGTTGAGTATGAATGGGTGAATGGAAATATTGTTCCCCAAGAGATTATTGAAATACTGTCCAAAACGGATGATATTGGACAGCCAGAAGAGGAAGATGAAGCAGAAATCAGCATGGTGCTGATGCAGGCATAAAACCCGAAATATATATATATATACTGTTCGAGAATGAGAATGACAGTTTACTTTAATGGTGAATACTAGTCATTTCAGTAATGTACTTTGTGTGCTACATCTAGTCTTGCTCTACAAATAGTGTATTATGTGCCACATCTAGTCTAGTTTGAGATTAAATACTAGTATTTGTTAAAATAATGAACTTGACGTGGTTTACAAAATTATTTGCATTGTATGCATAATGTTATTTAGAAAATGCTGCTTTGTTAATAATAATTTCATGAATATTTTTGGTAACGTTAAATATTGTAATGTAAATTTACATAAAACATATGTGAAGTGTATGTGGTAGCTAACGGCCTAACAGTCAATGTGATCAGTATTATGATATACAAGTGTGCCATCCTTTAAACCAGTTTTAGTCTGTAATAATATTATTTTATATGCACTAGTTGTGGGTACAGTATTATGTACATTGTTGTTGATTTTGTTTAATGATCAATACTAGTCATGTTAGTATTTTACAGTTATTGTGTATGTGTTTTCTCTAGATATCAACTATATGCTACATGTAGTATTGTGTATGTGTTTTCTCTAGATATCAACTATATGCTACATGTAGTATTGTGTATGTGTTTTCTCTAGATATCAACTATATGCTACATGTAGTATTGTGTATGTGTTTTCTCTAGATATCAACTATATGCTACATGTAGTATTGTGTATGGTTTTCTCTAGATATCAACTATATGCTACATGTAGTATTGTGTATGTGTTTTCTCTAGATATCAACTATATGCTACATGTAGTATTGTGTATGTGTTTTCTCTAGATATCAACTATATGCTACATGTAGTATTGTGTATGTGTTTTCTCTAGATATCAACTATATGCTACATGTAGTATTGTGTATGTGTTTTCTCTAGATATCAACTATATGCTACATGTAGTATTGTGTATGTGTTTTCTCTAGATATCAACTATATGCTACATGTAGTATTGTGTATGTGTTTTCTCTAGATATCAACTATATGCTACATGTAGTATTGTGTATGTGTTTTCTCTAGATATCAACTATATGCTACATGTAGTATTGTGTATGTGTTTTCTCTAGATATCAACTATATGCTACATGTAGTATTGTGTATGTGTTTTCTCTAGATATCAACTATATGCTACATGTAGTATTGTGTATGTGTTTTCTCTAGATATCAACTATATGCTACATGTAGTATTGTGTATGTGTTTTCTCTAGATATCAACTATATGCTACATGTAGTATTGTGTATGTGTTTTCTCTAGATATCAACTATATGCTACATGTAGTATTGTGTATGTGTTTTCTCTAGATATCAACTATATGCTACATGTAGTATTGTTGAAATTTATTGGATGATATTGGCATAGCTTACCAAATTATTTACAAATCATTGTATGCATACTGTTGTTTTAATAATAATACATTTCATGAACATATGTTATGGTAATGTAAAATATAGTAACGTATATTACATGTGTGCGTGTGTGTATAGCATTATTATTAATAACTAACTTTAGATTAATTGGTGAACACATGTCTAGAACACACAGGATAAGGGGAATCACAAAGATTATGAATACTAGATTTTTGGTATTGTTTAATGTAACGTAATTAACACAAATGTAATGTAATACCACTACACTTCATCTAATCAGTTTAAAAATATTACAAATGTTGGAAACTGTCAGGTTATCTTAAAGCATATGATGTAACTCCTATCTAGTTTTGAAAATGTGAATAAAATATGAAGAAGGTGGTAATTCTGTTAAATTGTATATGGTAATGTAGATTACTAATAAAATATGTTACTTATCGTATTGAATCCCATGTGAAATGTATTGCTTCTCAAAGTGCAGTTACCAGGGAATAACATAAATGACTGTATAATGATATCAATGCATTAATATGTAATAAAGTAATCTTTAAAATATAATATTTATTATCTCTATTTCAATATAGTAATGTATAATAAAGATTATATTTTAAAGAGCATAGCGTAAAAAAGCCCAATGCGCAGATGGCAGAAAACAGGAAAATACTCCACAGGTATTGGTCTTTCCGATCAACTAGGTCTAGAATCCTTCTCCCATGGGGGAGGGTTCGTCATACTAGCCCACAGCCTACTTAGGATTACTGGGAAAAACAAGCCCTCATAAACCCATACAAGCTCGACAACATGGTACTAAAGAGAACCGATGCCGCTAAATATCTAGGTGTTACAATTACTGAAGATTTATATCATTCCCCCCATAGAAACAACATCCCATTTAAGAATTCTAACTATTTTAAGATTCATTAAAATGTATGTGAAGAACAGTAAAAAATGGTAATAAAAAGCTTATATAACACAAATGTCTGTCCCCAACTCGAGAGTATTGCCATCTGGCACCACCTCAGTTTGTCAAATGACTCTTAAACTATAATGAAAAAAGTACAAAAATCAGCCACACACGCTATATCTGCAATGACTATTTACCAGCAGTGTAGCAAGCATGATTAATTCCCTGAACTGGCAAATACTTTAATATCGACGCATACAATCATCAGTCATGTACATACCTATATAAAATCAGAAATATTAGTATGCGTCGGCCACAAAGATCTACCACATACAAGGAACCTGAACTACTTAATTCCACAGTCCCAAAGCCAGTACCATATACAACCCGAACAATACGCCGTTGGAATGGCCTCCCCTCCCCTACTATGTACAATCCAGCTTAACCATTTTTAACGAGCGGTTGGCCACTGTATCACTCATATAACCCTAATGTCTGTTTTTAACATTAGTATGTAGTTCCTTTTAACACTCTTGCTTGCTGTTAAATTTATTTATGGTCGCAGCCATTTGGGCGACTACCTAATCTAAGACGATTAAAATCACTCTCTGTCTAACTTAATAAAATATTTAATAACCGTCACTGACAGCTGCCATGGTGCTTGATAAATAGCTTGATAAGTGGCGCTGGAATGTTATTATTAAATGCGTGATTAGCACATTCGCAGCGAAAAGAATGAGCAGAATATTGGGATACATCATATCAGCAGGAAGACTGCGTTTAAATATGGACACATGCACAGTTACACATACATGTATGTTATTTACATGGAAAAACGAACTGTTCTCATTATCAGTAGCTCTGCAAGTTTGATTTCATTTCTCAGTTTGCAGATTTGCAACAACAGCTAACGACACAATAGTTATAATAGTATTTAAGCTAATACCGTAATGATATGACGGATCTGTAGTCCAGTGATAACACGCTGGACTGTGTAACAAAATGAAAGTGATGAGATTGACTACTGTGTAGTCGGGGCCTCATTGTCAATGGATTTACGTACATTATGTCGTACCATGTACAGTTCAGTGGGGACATTTATACTAAATGGGGAATAACTTGTACCTAACCGCGAAGGTACATTGTCATAATATTATACATTACTTATTAGGGAAATTCCCGTTTAATTGATATAAATCAGACTAGTATTATGCGACTTGGATTTTACGTTTATTTATTGTCGCTACCGGTTGCCCATATGAGCGAAGCCTCCTGAAGATATTAGTCATTTTAGATTTTGGAGGATAGTGCAATGATACAGACAGAGACCCATTCCAGAGTCTCCTCTGGTTCTTTTACGTGCACGGTGTAAAGGTACAATAAACGTATATCGTTTCAAGCTGCCAATTGGGTAGCTTCACGCATGAACACGGAGCCTGGGAAGATAGCCCAGTTAGATTAACTGATTAAAAATACTATTGTGGCGTTTAACCCAACACAACAAGCACTAAGCCTGCCGATTTTTCAATAGCAAGAAAAGTAACCAATTGAACACATTGGGCTTCAGACAGATAGTGTTCCGGCTGATCTGGATCTATGTTGTTTGCAAAAGCTTTTCAAATGTATTCATTACAAGTGAAGTAAATAGAGCAACTTAAGTGTCGTAAGTTACGTGAAAGCAAACAGTATAGAGAGTTACGTTTAGTAAACAGTGTAGCAAGTTAGTGCTAGTGTCTGATTAGCGCAGTAGTTAGCACGCTCGCTTCTCACCAATGCAACCCGGGTTCGATCCTCGCCAGATCGGACAGGTGGGTTTTCTCCGGGTACTCCGGTTTCCTCCTACACGAATGACAACATATACGCTTTCATCCGCGCCAACGAGAGTGATTAATATAAGTTGTTAAAACTTGCTTCGCAATCGTAAAATAAATAAAGTTTAACGGAAGTTAGTGCCGTACGCTACGTTTAAAGTGTAGCAAGTTAATGTCGATAGTTATGTGAAGTAAACACCATAGAAAGTTAGTGTCATAAGTTACTTGCAGTAAACACTGTAGCAAGTTACTTGAAGTAAACACCGTAGCAAGTTACTTGAAGTAAACACCGTAGCAAGTTAGTGTCATAAGTTACTTGAAGTTAGTGTCATAAGTTACTTGAAGTAAACACCGTAGCAAGTTAGTGTCATAAGTTACTTGAAGTAAACACCGTAGCAAGTTAGTGTCATAAGTTACTTGAAGTAAACACCGTAGAAAGTTACTTGAAGTAAACACCGTAGCAAGTTAGTGTCATAAGTTACTTGAAGTTAGTGTCATAAGTTACTTGAAGTAAACACCGTAGCAAGTTAGTGTCATAAGTTACTTGAAGTAAACACTGTAGCAAGTTACTTGAAGTAAACACCGTAGCAAATTACTTGAAGTAAACACCGTAGCAAGTTACTTGAAGTAAACACCGTAGCAAGTTACTTGAAGTAAACACCGTAGCAAGTTACTTGAAGTAAACACTGTAGCAAGTTAGTGTCATAAGTTACTTGAAGTAAACACTGTAGCAAGTTACTTGAAGTAAACACCGTAGCAAGTTACTTGAAGTAAACACCGTAGCAAGTTAGTGTCATAAGTTACTTGAAGTAAACACTGTAGCAAGTTACTTGAAGTAAACTCCGTAGCAAGTTACTTGAAGTAAACACCGTGCAAGTTACTTGAAGTAAACACCGTAGCAAGTTACTTGAAGTAAACACTGTAGCAAGTTACTTGAAGTAAACACCGTAGCAAGTTAGTGTCATAAGTTACTTGAAGTAAACACCGTAGCAAGTTAGTGTCATAAGTTACTTGAAGTAAACACCGTAGAAAGTTACTTGAAGTAAACACCGTAGCAAGTTAGTGTCATAAGTTACTTGAAGTTAGTGTCATAAGTTACTTGAAGTAAACACAGTAGCAGGTTAGTGTCATAAGTTACTTGAAGTTAGTGTCATAAGTTACTTGAAGTAAACACCGTAGCAAGTTAGTGTCATAAGTTACTTGAAGTAAACACCGTAGCAAGTTAGTGTCATAAGTTACTTGAAGTAAACACCGTAGAAAGTTACTTGAAGTAAACACCGTAGCAAGTTAGTGTCATAAGTTACTTGAAGTTAGTGTCATAAGTTACTTGAAGTAAACACAGTAGCAAGTTAGTGTCATAAGTTACTTGAAGTTAGTGTCATAAGTTACTTGAAGTAAACACCGTAGCAAGTTAGTGTCATAAGTTCTTGAAGTAAACACCTTAGAAAGTTACTTGAAGTAAATACCGTAGCAAGTTACTTGAAGTAAACACCGTAGCAAGTTGTGTCATAAGTTCTTGAAGTAAACACCTTAGAAAGTTACTTGAAGTAAATACCGTAGCAAGTTACTTGAAGTAAACACCGTAGCAAATTACTTGAAGTAAACACCGTAGCAAGTTACTTGAAGTAAACACCGTAGCAAGTTGTGTCATAAGTTCTTGAAGTAAACACCTTAGAAAGTTACTTGAAGTAAATACTGTAGCAAGTTACTTGAAGTAAACACCGTAGCAAGTTACTTGAAGTAAACACTGTAGCAAGTTACTTGAAGTAAACACTGTAGCAAGTTACTAGAAGTAAACACCGTAGCAAGTTACTAGAAGTAAACACCATAGCAAGTTGTGTCATAAGTTCTTGAAGTAAACACTGTAGAAAGTTACTTGAAGTAAACACCGTAGCAAGTTGTGTCATAAATTCTTGAAGTAAACACTGTAGAAAGTTACTTGAAGTAAACACCGTAGCTAGTTAGTGCCATAAGTTCTTGAAGTAAACACAGTAGAAAGTTACTTGAAGTAAACACCGTAGCAAGTTAGTGCCATAAGTTACTTGAAGTAAACACCGTAGCAAGTTGTGTCATACGTTCTTGAAGTAAACACTGTAGAAAGTTGTGTCATAAGTTCTTGAAGTAAACACTGTAGAAAGTTACTTGAAGTAAACACCGTAGCAAGTTAGTGTTGTAAGTTCTTGAAGTAAACACCGTAGCAAGTTAGTGTCATAAGTTACTTGAAGTAAACACCCTAGCAAGTTAGTGTCGATAGTTACATGAAGTAAACACCATATAGCACGTTAGTGCTATAAGTTACTTGAAGTAAACACCATAGCCAGTTACTTGAAATAAACACCATAGAAAGTTAGTGTTGCAAGTTACGACAACATTATATCAAGTTGAAGCAAAGTTTTTACATGTAGTCGAATAGCACAAACTTAGCATCAGCTTATCCTGTCAATAGTAACACTATAACCCATGTTATACCTCAGTTTTCAGTAATACAGTTGGTATTTAGGTTTAAACACCAACAAACACAAGCATCATATAACTTTCTTTATTAAGTATATCAATATTGACAGGCAGTGATAAAACAAATGGTCTGCATGCATGGTATCAACACTCAACAATTAGCTACTCTATGTCTCTCTGTATGTCTCTCTCTCTGTACATCACACTCTATGTCTCACTGTATGTCTCTCTGTATGTCTCACTGTATGTCTCACTGTATGTCTCTCTGTATGTCTCTCTGTATGTCTCACTGTATGTCTAACTGTACATCTCACTGTATGTCTCACTGTATGTCTCTCTGTATGTCTCTCTGTATGTCTCTCTGTATGTCTCTCTGTATGTCTCTCTGTATATCTCTCTGTATGTCTCTCTGTATGTCTCTATGTATGTCTCTCTGTATGTCTCTCTGTATGTCTCTCTGTATGTCTCTCTGTATATCTCTCTGTATGTCTCTCTGTATGTCTCACTGTATGTCTCACTGTATGTCTCTCTGTATCTCTCTGTATGTCTCTCTGTATGTCTAACTGTACATCTCACTGTATGTCTCACTGTATGTCTCACTGTATGTCTCACTGTATGTCTAACTGTATATCTCACTGTATTCTCACTGTATGTCTCCTGTATTCTTGTGTCTCTCTGTATGTCTCACTGTATGTCTCACTGTATATCTCTCTGTATGTCTCACTGTATGTCTAACTGTACATCTCACTGTATGTCTCACTGTATGTCTCTCTGTATGTCTCTCTGTACATCCACTTATGTCTCTCTGTACGTCTCTCTGTATGTCTCTCTGTACATCTCTCTGTATGTCTCTCTGTATGTCTCACTGTATGTCTCTCTGTATGTCTCTATGTATGTCTCTATGTATGTCTCTCTGTATGTCTCTCTGTATGTCTCTCTGTATATCTCTCTGTATGTCTCTCTGTATGTCTCTCTGTATGTCTCACTGTATGTCTCACTGTATGTCTCTCTGTATATCTCTCTGTATGTCTCTCTGTATGTCTAACTGTACATCTCACTGTATGTCTCACTGTATGCCTCACTGTATGCCTCACTGTATGTCTAACTGTATATCTCACTGTATATCTCACTGTATGTCTCACTGTATATCTCTATGTATGTCTCTCTGTATGTCTCACTGTATGTCTAACTGTATATCTCTCTGTATGTCTCACTGTATGTCTCACTGTATGTCTAACTGTACATCTCACTGTATGTCTCACTGTATGTCTCTCTGTATGTCTCTCTGTACATCACACTCTATGTCTCTCTGTACGTCTCTCTGTATGTCTCTCTGTACATCTCTCTGTATGTTTCTCTGTATGTCTCACTGTATGTCTCTCTGTATGTCTCTATGTATGTCTCTCTGTACATCACACTGTATGTCTCTCTGTATGTCTCTCTGTATGTCTCACTGTATGTCTCTCTGTATGGCTCACTGTATGTCTCTCTGTACATCACACTCTATGTCTCTCTGTATGTCTCACTGTATGTCTCACTGTACATCTCTATGTATGTCTCTCTGTATGTCTCTCTGTATGTCTCTCTGTATGTCTCTCTGTACATCACACTCTATGTCTCTCTGTATGTCTCTCTGTAGTCTCTATGTATGTCTCACTGTATGTCTATCTGTATGTCTCTCTGTATGTCTCACTGTATGTCTCTCTGTACATCTCACTATACATCTCACTGTATGTCTCTCTGTACATCTCACTGTATATCTCACTGTACGTCTCTCTGTGTATCTCACTGTATGTCTCTCTGTACGTCTCTCTGTACATCTCACTGTATGTCCCACTGTATATCTCACTGTATGTCTCACTGTATGTCTCTCTGTACATCTCACTGTACATCTCACTGTATGTCCCACTGTATGTCTCTCTGTACATCTCACTGTATGTCTCTCTGTATATCTCACTGTATGTCTCTCTGTACATCTCTCTGTATATCTCACTGTACATCTAACTGTATATCTCACTGTATGTCTCTCTGTACATCTCACTGTATGTCCCACTGTATGTCTCTCTGTACATCTCACTGTATGTCTCTCTGTACATCTCACTGTACATCTCTCTGTACATCTCACTGTATGTCTCACTGTATGTCTCTCTGTACATCTCTCTGTACATCTCACTGTATGTCTCATTGTATGTCTCACTGTACATCTCTCTGTACATCTCACTGTATGTCTCTCTGTATATCTCACTGTATGTCTCTCTGTACATCTCTCTGTATATCTCACTGTACATCTAACTGTACATCTAACTGTATATCTCACGGTATGTCTCTCTGTACATCTCACTGTATGTCTCTCTGTACATCTCACTGTATGTCTCTCTGTACATCTCACTGTACATCTCTCTGTACATCTCACTGTATGTCTCACTGTATGTCTCACTGTATGTCTCTCTGTACATCTCACTGTACATCTCTCTGTACATCTCACTGTATGTCTCACTGTATGTCTCACTGTACATCTCTCTGTACATCTCACTGTATGTCTCACTGTATGTCTCACTGTATGTCTCTCTGTACATCTCACTGTATGTCCCAATGTATGTCTCACTGTATGTCTCTCTGTACATCTCACTGTACATCTCACTGTATGTCTCTCTGTACATCTCACTGTATGTCCCACTGTATATCTCACTGTACATCTCACTGTACGTCTCTCTGTGTATCTCACTGTATGTCTCTCTGTATGTCTCACTGTACATCTCACTGTATGTCTCTCTGTACATCTCACTGTACATCTCACTGTATGTCTCTCTGTACATCTCACTGTACATCTCACTGTACGTCTCTCTGTGTATCTCACTGTATGTCCCACTGTATGTCTCACTGTACATCTCTCTGTACATCTCTCTGTACATCTCACTGTACATCTCACTGTATGTCTCACTGTACATCTCACTGTACATCTCACTGTACATCTCACTGTATGTCTCACTGTACGTCTCTCTGTACGTCTCTCTGTGTATCTCACTGTATGTCTCTCTGTATGTCTCACTGTATGTCTCACTGTACATCTCTCTGTACATCTCACTGTATGTCTCTCTGTACGTCTCTCTGTACATCTCACTGTATGTCCCACTGTACATCTCACTGTACATCTCACTGTATGTCCCACTGTAAGTCTCTCTGTATGTCCCACTGTACATCTCACTGATATTATCACTGTATGTCCCACTGTACATCTCACTGTATGTCTCACTGTACATCTCACTGTATATCTCACTGTATGTCCCACTGTACGTCTCTCTGTACATCTCTCTGTATGTCTCACTGTATGTCTCTCTGTACATCTCACTGTATATCTCACTGTATGTCTCTCTGTACAGCTCTCTGTATGTCCCACTGTACATCTCACTGTATGTCCCACTGTACGTCTCTCTGTACATCTGTCTGTATGTCTCACTGTATCTCTCTGTATGTCTCACTGTATGTCTCACGGTATGTCTCTCTGTACATCTCTCTGTATCCCACTGTACGTCTCTCTGTACATCCCACTGTATGTCTCTCTGTGTATCTCTGTATGTCTCACTGTATGTCTCGCTGTATGTCTCTCTGTACATCTCTCTGTACATCTCACTGTATGTCCCACTGTACGTCTCTCTGTACATCCCACTGTATATCTCACTGTATGTCTCTCTGTACGTCTCTCTGTACATCTCACTGTATGTCCCACTGTACATCTCACTGTATGTCCCACTGTACATCTCACTGTATGTCTCTCTGTACATCTCTCTGTATGTCTCACTGTACGTCTATCTGTACATCTCACTGTATATCTCACTGTATATCTCTCTGTACATCTCACTGTATGTCCCACTGTATGTCTCTCTGTACATCTCACTGTATGTCTCTCTGTACGTCTCTCTGTACATCTCACTGTATGTCCCACTGTATATCTCACTGTATGTCCCACTGTATATCTCACTGTATGTCTCACTGTATATCTCACTGTATGTCTCACTGTACGTCTCTCTGTATATCTCACTGTATGTCTCACTGTACATCTCTCTGTATATCTCACTGTACATCTCTCTGTACATCTCACTGTATGTCCCACTGTATATCTCACTGTATGTCCCACTGTATATCTCACTGTATGTCCCACTGTATATCTCACTGTATGTCTCACTGTACGTCTCTCTGTATATCTCACTGTATGTCTCACTGTATATCTCTCTGTACGTCTCTCTGTACATCTCTCTGTACATCTCACTGTATGTCCCACTGTATGTCTCTCTGTACATCTCACTGTATGTCTCACTGTACGTCTCTCTGTACATCTCTCTGTGTATCTCACTGTATGTCTCTCTGTATGTCTCACTGTATGTCTCACTGTACATCTCTCTGTACATCTCACTGTATGTCTCTCTGTACGTCTCTCTGTACATCTCACTGTATGTCCCACTGTACATCTCACTGTATGTCCCACTGTACGTCTCTCTGTACATCTCACTGTATATCTCACTGTATGTCTCTCTGTACATCTCTCTGTATGTCCCACTGTACATCTCACTGTATGTCCCACTGTACCTCTCTCTGTACATCTCTCTGTATGTCTCACTGTATCTCTCTGTATGTCTCACTGTATGTCTCTCTGTACATCTCTCTGTATATCTCACTGTATGTCTCTCTGTACATCTCACTGTATGTCCCACTGTACGTCTCTCTGTACATCCCACTGTATGTCTCTCTGTGTATCTCTGTATGTCTCACTGTATGTCTCGCTGTATGTCTCTCTGTACATCTCTCTGTACATCTCACTGTATGTCCCACTGTACGTCTCTCTGTACATCCCACTGTATATCTCACTGTATGTCCCACTGTACATCTCACTGTATGTCTCACTGTACATCTCACTGTATATCTCACTGTATGTCCCACTGTACGTCTCTCTGTATGTCCCACTGTAAGTCTCTCTGTATGTTCCACTGTACATCTCACTGATATTCTCACTGTATGTCCCACTGTACATCTCACTGTATGTCTCACTGTACATCTCACTGTATATCTCACTGTATGTCCCACTGTACGTCTCTCTGTACATCTCTCTGTATGTCTCACTGTATGTCTCTCTGTACATCTCACTGTATATCTCATTGTATGTCTCTCTGTACAGCTCTCTGTATGTCCCACTGTACATCTCACTGTATGTCCCACTGTACGTCTCTCTGTATCTCTCTGTATGTCTCACTGTATGTCTCACGGTATGTCTCTCTGTACATCTCTCTGTATCCCACTGTATGTCTCTCTGTACATCCCACTGTATGTCTCTCTGTGTATCTCTGTATGTCTCACTGTATGTCTCGCTGTATGTCTCTCTGTACATCTCTCTGTACATCTCACTGTATGTCCCACTGTACGTCTCTCTGTACATCTCACTGTATGTCCCACTGTACATCTCACTGTATGTCTCACTGTACATCTCTCTGTATATCTCACTGTATGTCTCACTGTATATCTCTCTGTACGTCTCTCTGTACATCTCACTGTATGTCCCACCGTATGTCTCTCTGTACATCTCATTGTATGTCTCTCTGTACATCTCTCTGTACATCTCACTGTATGTCTCTCTGTACGTCTCTCTGTACATCTCACTGTATGTCCCACTGTATATCTCACTGTATGTCCCACTGTATATCTCACTGTACGTCTCTCTGTATATCTCACTGTATGTCTCACTGTGCATCTCTCTGTATATCTCACTGTATGTCTCTCTGCACATCTCACTGTATGTCCCACTGTATATCTCACTGTATGTCCCACTGTATATCTCACTGTATGTCTAACTGTACGTCTCTCTGTATATCTCACTGTATGTCTCACTGTACGTCTCTCTGTATATCTCACTGTATGTCTCATTGTACGTCTCTCTGTATATCTCACTGTACGTCTCTCTGTACATCTCACTGTATGTCCCACTATATATCTCACTGTATGTCTCACTGTATATCTCTCTGTACGTCTCTCTGTACATCTCACTGTATGTCCCACTGTACGTCTCTCTGTACATCTCTCTGTGTATCTCACTGTATGTCTCTCTGTATGTCTCACTGTATGTCCACTGTACGTCTCTCTGTACATCTCACTGTATATCTCACTGTATGTCTCTCTGTACATCTCTCTGTATGTCCCACTGTACATCTCACTGTATGTCCCACTGTACGTCTCTCTGTACATCTCTCTGTATGTCTCACTGTATCTCTCTGTATGTCTCTCTGTATGTCTCACTGTATGTCTCTCTGTACATCTCTCTGTATATCTCACTGTATGTCTCTCTGTACATCTCACTGTATGTCCCACTGTACGTCTCTCTGTACATCCCACTGTATGTCTCTCTGTGTATCTCTGTATGTCTCACTGTATGTCTCGCTGTATGTCTCTCTGTACATCTCTCTGTACATCTCACTGTATGTCCCACTGTACGTCTCTCTGTACATCCCACTGTATATCTCACTGTATGTCTCTCTGTACGTCTCTGTACATCTCACTGTATGTCCCACTGTACATCTCACTGTATGTCCCACTGTACATCTCACTGTATCTTTCTGTACATCTCTCTGTATGTCTCACTGTACGTCTAGCTGTACATCTCACTGTATATCTCTCTGTACATCTCACTGTATGTCCCACTGTACGTCTCTCTGTACATCTCTCTGTACGTCTCTCTGTACATCTCACTGTATGTCCCACTGTATATCTCACTGTATGTCCCACTGTATATCTCACTGTAGTCTCTCTGTATATCTCACTGTATGTCTCTCTGTACGTCTCTTTTCTGTATATCTCACTGTATGTCTCTCTGCACATCTCACTGTATGTCCCACTGTATATCTCACTGTATGTCCCACTGTATATCTCACTGTATGTCTCACTGTATATCTCACTGTATGTCTCACTGTACGTCTCTCTGTATATCTCACTGTATGTCTCACTGTACATCTCTCTGTATATCTCACTGTACATCTCTCTGTACATCTCACTGTATGTCCCACTGTATATCTCACTGTATGTCCCACTGTATATCTCAC